>JBCNJP010000010.1:5997047-6280895 GCA_039602395.1 Deinandra increscens subsp. villosa | reverse complement strand
ATAGGGAGAAAAGGTGTATTCATTGGGTTTCTAATGAGGAAGTTACCAAACTGGTGGAAGAAGGTGGCTTGGGTCTTGTTCTTTTTAGTATCTCCAATCGTAACCTCATCGCGAAGTGGGTCTGGCGCTACCACAAAGAGCCGAATCGATTATGGCGGAAGGTTGTTAATGCTATTCAAGAAAAATCTTATGTGGTGAGGAGGGTGAATCTGTTTTTCATGTGATGATGGGTTGTAGGGTGCCTGCCGGGGTGTGGGTGTTGGTGTCGGGTTGGTGCAAGGTGCCCCCGATTTACGCTTTCGAGCTTGAAGACCTCCTCAAGTTGATTGAGGATTCTCAATTTGATAGGAAAGACAAGATGATTTTTTACTCCATCATTCTCACCACTTGTTGGGCTTTATGGAAGTTTAGGAACGAAGCGATCTTCGAGAACAAGAAACCGATCATCTCCATCATTTTCAAAGAGATTAAATGTATGAGTTTCTTTTGGGTAAAACATAGAGGTAAGTGGCCGGGTCTTAGTTGGGAGGTTTGAGATAAATTCTTGATGTAAGTCCCCTCTCATTGTTGGGTTTTGTTTCTTGTTGGGTTTTTTTTTGTTGTTGGCCTCCCCTTTATTCTTGTTAGGGCGGGCGTGTTTTTTGCCTTGGTGCTAATGAAAACGCTGTTAAAAAAAATAGAAGAGTAATAGATAAATTATTATTTTTATCATTATTTAATAAAATAAATGGATGAAAAAATAAATGTGTATTGGGTTGTAGTCTTCCTTTCCTTGAAACATAAAGAGGAGTTAAAAGTCTGATAGTGTTTAAAATATTTCTTGTGTGTGTGTGTTTTTTTTTTAATTCGCAAGTTATATTCATGACCGACCATACTATCGCCCACCTCTACTATTTCTCTTTACTTTCTGCCTTTATGGACTTCCACATTTGCAAGTGAGAACCCGGTCGAACCGCCGGACCTGTGCCTACTGCTTCTTATTTAAATCTGCCCCCTAAATCTTCTCAGTTCTCACCGACCGGTCAAAAACAATCGCCACGGCCATACCGCAAATCACGCCTGCTCGTGTGATCCAATTATAATAACCTTTTATTATATATATTCTAACCTTTTAATTAATTTCTCTTTTCATTAACTTAATATGTATAAAGTTGAACCAAAATAAAAATAGGTGCAAAAGGCTTCCAAATATATGATATTAGAGGTCCCATGGTTATAACTTTACCAAAGCCAAAAACCCATATTAAGATCATCCGTAATAGTTCGTGTCGTAGACAGTCGAGTAACTACTATTATTGTAAAGATGAAACTAACATTTCTCGCCTGGGCGGTGTTTGATGGGTCGTTTTATGGTGATCAAAGCATGAATTGCTCTCTATTACAGATGACCTAATAATTATAAGTTTAATACGATATTAGTTTCAATTATATTGATTAATATTCCATTTTTTTTATATAAAATTTATAACGGAATGAAACTAAGATTAACAAAAACATAATGATCCGATAAAAATATCACACGTATTATTCTTCTAAACCAGAACTCACTCAAATCTTCTATTAAGAAGATACATATTTGTTTTTCAAAAAGAGATCCTTAATAATATTACTATTACATAGGTGCAAAATTTGTTGGGCAGCATAGCTGACCCAACGGGATGACACAGTGTTGTTTAAAAACACTCGGTCATCAGATCATCGGCGGGTAGAAAATCGCCGGTAATATCTTTGAAGTAGTCGTCGACCTTTAGCATCGACGAGGAAGTAACATCAAGCATCCGGTCGTTGCAAATAGCAAAATCTTCATCCCATAAAGTGTTGTTAACCTCGGCAGCCCATATGTTTGGATCATCAAAAGATGTCGTGGCAAAACTATCGTTTGTTACGTATTCGGAGGATCCGGCTCCGGTTTCTATATGGATCGGGTCGGGTAAGTCGAAGTCGTCGAAGTCGTCGATGGGAGAATATTTCAAAAAGGGTGATTCGTCTTCGAGTTCGAGTTGGGATGCGTCAGGGGTTGGATAATCAAACAGATTATCCACGAATGACGTATCCATTTCAAAATGGTCGAAGTCGAAATCACCAAAATGACCCAAATCCACATCGAGACCCGATGCGGGATTATGAACCGTTTGACAATCGAACTTCTCCTGACCCGACCCGTTGTCGGACTGACATTCATCGGCTTCTTTAACCGGTTCGTGGTCCTCTTTCGAGTTGGTCTCGCTCTCGAACCGTAAAACAGAGGTGGGCGACGGGAGGTTGTTGGACTCGTCGCCGGACTCGTAACCGGAAGTTGACGGAAGGCTGACTTCCGGCGTGGTAACCTGCGCCGGCGGAGTGACGAAATTTGTCAAAGCGTCGGGACCACGTAGTTTAATAGCGGCATTGTCGTACACCATGGCGGCTTCCTCCGCCGTATCATACGTTCCCAGCCACAACCGTACACGTCTCGCTGGGTCCCGAATCTCCGCCGCCCATTTCCCCCACGGCCGTTGTCGTACTCCTCGGAACTTCCGAACAGTCCCCGCCGGCACAACGGAGGCGCCAGAGCCCTTCATCGCCTTCTGTTTAACTTGAAGCACAACCTCCCCGCTCCTCCCGCTCTTTTTCCGACCACCAACCGCCGCCACCGCCGCCGCAGCAGCCGCTTTACACGAGGTTTTTATATTAACCTGGTTAACATACTTCTTCACGCGCCGCCGTGCGAACAGCTCGTCTTCTTCATCACTGGAAGAATCAGTAGCGTCAGGATCCGTCATTGAAATCCGTACAACTTTTGGAAACGACGGCGTTTGGCGATTGAGAGGCTTCTTACACTTTGCCGGGGTGGATGGATTAGCAACCGCCATAGTGGTGACCTTTTTGTGTTGGGTGTATTTGATTGGACGCAACAATTCGTAGCTATCCATCTCACATCCAAAAGAAATGACCGAAAGTTGGGAGAAAGAAGATTCAAATATATATTGTCAAATCAAAAGCTGAAGAAAGGGTTCTTTTTGAGGTTTTTTGTTCTTCGATTTCTATCAATGGAGGATGAGAGAGAAAAGAGTATGAAAAGAAGACGAAGAGAATTTGGAAGTTGAAATGAGGAGAGAAGGGGAAATCAGAATTTTATAGGATCCGACTACACCGTCATACGGACCAAACATAGGAGCTAATGTTATTTTAATAATTTTTTGGTATTTTTTTTAATAATATAATGTGTTTTTTTTTTTTTTTGAAATTAAAAAGAAAAAAATTGGAAAAGATTTCAAGCTGTTAGGCACTGAAGTAAAAGTGACCGACGGTTGGTCGGGAAATAAAGATTCCGATTACCGCCGGGAGAAAAACAGGCCCGCGGCATATCGAAATGTAATGACACGTAAGCGAGGGGTGGAGACAATGGTCCAATGAGTGAACTAGAAGCCATGCTGAGTCAGCACATGGTTTACCTCGTGTATCGGGAAGTTGGTCACGTGAGACCCAGGATGCTCGGTTCAGTTAAAAATTAGAATCGTTTTGGCAAGTTTAAATTCTATAATCACCACCTCAACCTCCTTTGACCAATTTAATTTTTCAATTTACGCTAATTAATCTTCTAATTTATTAGCTGTAAATTTTTGGTCTCATCGTTGGTAACAAATTTATACCAGTGTGTCCATTCCATTTTTCATTTTCAAAGACTTTAAAACGAAAGAGATCTTGAGTTTAAATCTTACTTATAATAAAAAGGATTTAGTTAAGTTAGGGGTCTCACTATATTAGGTTTCCTCATGAATATGGTATTTGGATCAGGATTGTGTCATGTAATGTACTCGGGGAGCATAGATGATTCCGTCAATGATTCAAATTTAACGTTAAAAAAAATTAACCATCAAATAACTGTTTTTTAGCAATAAACAACGTTACTTCTAAACTAACTCAAGTAACTGACTATGTCTAGTCAGCTCTGACTGCTAACTCGGTTAGTGGTCAGAGCGTTTGATTGTGTCAAAAAAAATATGTTTGACTCGGTTAGCGGTCAGAGCGTTTGATTGATCGTGTGTGTATGTTTTTTTAATGATGAGACCCGAGTTCTAGTCCCACTTACACCACTTTGTGAAATATTGGTGGACAATTAAGGATTGAGTCTTATGTTTGATCCTGAGTCACAAGGGAAGGTTTACGGGCTTGCCCGGTTCCCGCCCGATGGTGCAAATGAGGGGCGCTCTCAGGTTCCCTCGCTATGAGATTCGGACTCGGGACAATGATAGGTCCAGAATAACCAGTCCCGATACATTGCTGAGCCAAAAATTACCGTTCAAAAAAAAGATACAAATAATAAAACTAGAAACTTATGCAGCAAAAACAACTAACCTATGTATAAAAAATATAGAGTAAATTACAAATATTGTCCTTTATGTTTATATGAAATTATGAAACGTGCCATTTAAGTTTATAAATTGCACTCGTTGTCCTTTTTTTATTAAATCGACTTACAGTTATTGCCCTTTTCACTGACAAAGGTTAAATATTTTAGTTAGTTAGAGATAAAATGACCATTTTGCCTCTGAAACTTAAAGGACGAAAAATGTAATTCTTTCAATTTATTTTCTTTTATATTATGTTTTAGTTACTTTTATATTTTGTTTTCCTTTTTTGTTTTCACCACTTTTATTAATTTTAATATATCATAATATTTCTTTAATTAATTTAAAAGTTTTAAAATTTCTAAAAATATATATATAGAACTTTAACGGCTATTTCCGTAACCTTTTGTTTTCTTTTAAGTTATATTAATATATATATTTTTTGTTTTAACCACTTTTATTAATTTTTGTATATCATAATATTTCTTTAATTATTTTTAAAAAATTTCAAATTTTAAAAATATATGTAAAACTTTAACGGCTATTTCTCTAACCCTATTTTTTCTTTTTGTTTTAATTTTTTGTTTGTTTTAGTTACTTCATCTAGCATATTCCAATACATATACATACATACATATATATATATATATACATATATATATATATATATACACACACATTTTTTTATAAACATTATTTCTTCTTTATTTTTTTGTTGCAATCATATAAATATTGTTTTCTCCTCAATATTTTTACTAGTGTATATATATTTTTTAAAACCGTGTTATTGCCAACTATTTCTCTTAAAATATCAAAAAATGATAGATGTTATAATCTTGGTTCAAATCTTCTAATAATATATGCAAAATACCAATTGTATATGTGTATGCCGAATTGAGTAACTAAAACCAAAGAGTAAACTGAACAAAATAGAAAAAATAGAGTTAGAAAATTAGTCGTTAAAGTTGTATGTATTTTTATAAATTTTAAAATTTATTTTTAAATAACTAAAGAAATATTATGATATACTAAAATTAATAAAAGTGGTTCCAACAAAAAAAATATTAATGTAGCTAAAAGAAAAAACAAGGTTCGAAAATAGATATTAAAGTTTTATATATATCTTTTTGAAATTTTAAATTTTTTAAAATAATTAAAGAAATATTATGATATACTAAAATTAATAAAAGTGATAGAAAACAAAAAAGGAAAACAAAATATTAAAGTAACTAAAACAAAATATAAAAGAAAAAAATAGAAAGAATTACATTTTTCGTTCTTTAAATTTCAGGGGCAAAATGATCATTTTACCTCTAACTAACTGAAATACTTAACCTTTGTTAGTGAAAAGGGCAATAACTGTAAGTCGAATTAATAAAAAAGGACAACGAGTGCAATTTCTAAACTTAAAAGGCACGTTTCATAATTTCCTATAAACATAAAGGGCAATATTTGTAATTTACTCAAAAATATATTTGAGAAATGTATACATTCTAAAATGGTTAAAAGTTTAAGACTTATGATGAATATGATAATATGATGGTCTATGGCTTAATTAGAGGTGTGTATATTGGTTAATCTCAATGTTTTAAAAACCGGTTTTTTAGTTGAACCGGAAAACCTTCCGGGACCGGTTCGACCGGTCAGACCGGGTGGTTGAACCGGTTAGGGGATTTATATATATTTTTTTATAAAAATGCTAATAAACTTGTACACCCCAACAAAAATAGTTAAAATACAATTATAATCCACTCAAAAATAATATCAAATATGTATTTCATAAGAAAATATAAGTTTTAAACTTTAAAAAATAATTAAAAAAAAGTTAAAAAAAAAAACAGAAAACCGGTTGAACCGGAAAAAACCGGACAAAACCGGAAAACCGGCCGGTCTAACCCGGTCCGGTTAAACCCATAAAACCGGATGTTAAAAAACCGGCTATGTGACCGGGTGACGGTTGAACCGGTCGAACCGGCCGGTTCGAACCGGTTTTTAAAACCTTGGTTAATCTGTTAACAGGCGGTTATTAGTCAAGAAGAAAACATGTTCGGTTAAAACCGATTTCTATAACACTAAAACCCAAACCGATAAAACCAATTTGCAAAGAAACCGAACAACCGGTTAACCGAAAAAAAATGGGTCTAATAACCGATATTTTTAAGATATATATACTATATTATAATGCATTTGAGAAGGATAAACTTGTCTTTTTCTATTAAAATTAAGAGTGTAAAGGGTATAATAGTCTTTTAAATAAGGAATTAAAACTGTTTTTTAATAGAGAATGAAAATCTAGCAATCTATTTAATGATAATCAAATGTTAATGATGTTATATAGGTAAAGTAAAAATAATTCAAATACAAGAAATTATCTTTCAAATACAGAAACCCTATTGCGTTGCAAATTATTGCTACTTAGGTTGTGTTTGGCGCACTAGCTGAAAAGCTAGCTGCTAACTAATAAACTATAAGCAAGCTGATAAAAATTAACGTTTGGTAAAAACTAGCTAATAAACTAGCGGAAAAATGTAAAATGACATATAAGTACATGTATATAAATAAATTAAAATTTAATGACAAAATATAAATAATTTTTTTAGGAAAGGGTAAAACTGAAAATATTATAAAATCTAATTAAAACGTTACTCCAACTAGCTTTTCAAAAGCTAGCTTATAAGCTAGCTTTTCGAAAACTAGCTTATAAGCTAGTTTTTTGACATTACCAAACGGGCTTTTTTTTAAAAAAAAAAACTCCGTTTGGTAACGTAAAAAAGCTAGCTTATGGCGCGCCAAACACGACCTTAGCACTGCCAGGGTTTCATAGTGTGTGTGTGTGTGTGTATGTATGTTTTTTTAATCAGTTATTTAAAATCGTTTTTTACCGGTTTGTAATCGGTTCTCCACTTAAAAATCAAACGACCCCTGACTAACATACGATTATTATCGGTTTATATGATATCAGTTAATAACTAGTTTGATTCTCGAGTTTTTAACCAATTTGGGTCAGTTAAGCGGGTTTTTAGGTACATATAGGCTTAATGATGAAGAGTATGATCATCGAAAGAGGGCGCCTAGTGTCGTCTTAGCAAAGTGGTGTTTCTGAACATCCTAGAACAATTATCCCGTCCTCGACTCCTGCTTACACACATAATTCGTTTCAGAGCGAGAGACACCACGTAAGTTCCTACTTTTCCAACCCGTGAGACACATGGTGGATTGGCTTTCTGCTGTTCAGATGCAGGAAAGGAAAAGAAGTTAGTTGAAGGTATTGTTGTCATCACATGGTGGACGATTTGGAAACGGCGAAATGACATTCTTTTTAAATGGAACGACTTGAGGGAAAACATCTTGGAATCGACTATGCAACTTTCGTTTTTACGGGTAATGAAAAGAAAGTTCTTGTAAATTGGATTGAGTGGTTACAAAATCCTTTACTTTTCATGTGATTGTCATTCAGTGTGGGGTTAGGTTTTTCCAACCTGCATCTTGTTTATAAACTTTTACCGTTCCAAAAGAAAAAACGAGAAAGTTACAACTGTTGTGAAAAACAATATTAATTCATTCGGATCTGAATCTAGTACCGTCATAAAATGTGTTGATTTAACAAAAAGATTAGTGTGTGTGAGTTAGCCACTATAAATTTTTTTTTGAACGGCAAATTTGGATCACTGACGGCATATTACATCACCCACCCGATCATCTCCAATCCCTATCAGTTAAAATCTCACAACTAGTGAGAAAACTCCATGGGCCAACTTGTAACTCCTATTTTTTAATTTTTTTGTTATAAGTGCGGCTTGAATCCAAGACCTCTTCATAAAAAGTCATACACATTTGCCCTAGGCTATGTTCACGATTGTCGCTGTAAAAAGATTAATAATAAAATATTAAATTTATTATATAGTTTGTTTAATTACAACTTGGGTAGTTAAATTTTGAATTAGATTGTACAACTTTTTACAGCAATGACTAACGTGAGGAACCTCGTATCCGGGGCCATATATATAATTCGACCATGTACCGATGTACGTCTCTAGGCTCAACTCTGTTTCTTAATGTACTTTTTCCAAGATGTTTTTACACACCAACCCCGTTAAAATTAAATAACAATTTTATTCTCTTTTTTTACCTTTTTTTAACTGTAAATTTGGTCTTATCAACATTAGCGTATCGAAGTATTTTTACTCACAACCAGTTTTAAATACAAGATCTTAAAGTTTCAAGTCTCCCAAATACTATTGAGCTAATAGGTCGTTAATTATTCTTTCTTTTACCAGTGTGTTTATTTAGAGAAAATCAAATATATATAATCATAATACGCGTAACCTCAAAGTTAATTAAATATTTATTTTTATTCGTGTAACATATGTTTATACCTAATCAAAACTCATATACGCTTTTTCACTCGTGAGTCATTTGAAACCGTCTTTTGGTAGTGAATTATATATAAATGGCCGAGAGAATATAATTGAAGATGATCGATGAGTCCAAGTTAAAACGCAACTTGTGTTAGGATTCTTGGAGTTTGGCCCCGTTGCCATTGAGCCAAGTGAAACCCTTAACTAATATATAAGACAAATAAATGGAGCTTTGACAAATATTAAGTTAAACTAGATTAAAATAAAATAAAGTAAAAAAAAAAGGAAAAACTATTAGTCTTTGATTCTGAATTGTATACTTTGTTTTTTTAGTCTCACAATATCCAAGATTACGATTGTTAAGTTGATTAAATTAACTTTCCATCAAACCCAATGCTCCCCTCTTGATTCTAGCCTTCACCACTTATGCTCTATGCATCTTACACTCTAAGTTTTCCACACACATGCATGCATGTATTACTGCATGTATTATAAGGTTGTACATTATGCTTTACATCCAGATTCTTGCTAGCTCGTTCTAGAGTAAATTTTCTATTTGCTTTTCTGAGGTAATTGGTTTTAACTAGGTGTGTCCAAAAGTTTAGAAATTTGCATATCTGGGTCTGATATTTACATTTTGTAACCATTTGAGTCCTTTTGGCTAGCGAAGTTAAAATTTTCTATTAACTCAATAGGTATTTTAGTCATTTTACACATTAGGGGTTATTTATGTAACTAGCATAGATGAGACATTGTTTCGGGAATTTACTTCAACTCATATAATCTAACACAATTTCATCACCACCATCATCCATTCGAGAACACCTGCAAGTTCATCGCCACTGCCGCCGCCACCACCACTCATCGCCTCCGCCACCACCACCTTCACTAACACATCCACGTCAGACCCAATTTAAAATTTTGAACCTTTGGACTCTCCTAGTTAAAACCAGCAAACTCAGGGACGCAAAAAGAAATTAACTCTTCACTCTAATAATGAAAGGAGCCCGTCCTGTCCGTTTTGGTTATAACTTGCTCTTTACTCCCAAAGGTGCTCATCCCACTCTCTCCAGATTTGAGGAGTTTTTAACCCGTTTTGTTTCCTCCTCACTGCACTTAATCTATACATCTTAATTACCAAGATAACCCTCGTATTTATTAGCAATTGTATTTTACATAAATATTTGTTGTATTTATTAGTTTTTTTAATGGCAATATTTATTAAAAACTAGCAAGGAGCTAGAAGAGTACAAAAACAAGAAGAAATATTTTTACAGAGAGAAGGCACTTCGATACCATTGACCCCAATCTAAATCTAGAATTTTAGCTTTGTGTTTGAGCCACATGTACGTGCTGGATTTAATATCTTCAATCATCCTTCCCGGGTGTGTGTTTGTTCCTTGCAATTCTTTATCGTTTCTTGCCAACCAAATTTTCGATAACGTAGCAGCCATGATCGCCTCTAACTGTTTCCTTCGAGTTGGTGTCTGGTAGGAAGTAGTTATAAGCTAGAAGAGGTTTTCAAGGGAATTTACCTTTGGAAAAGTGTAGTTTGCCCAAGATCCGACTAGATCCCATAGTTTTATTGACAATAGACATTCCAAACACACTGAGTTTTGAAATGAAACGCCTCTTTTCTGTAGTTGAGTTTTAACTGGGTTTTGTTCTACCTTCTTCGGGATCCAATGTGACCATTAGTGTTTATATGTGAACTTGCCAAGACCGAGTTCCACTTTCTTTCTGATGTAGGCCGAAAAGAAGCGTGAGTCATTACATCCCAGCCACAACCTATAAGTATCTGGACAGATCTTACCACTGGTGAATTGATCAAATCTAGTAAACAAGAAAGGTAAATAAAAATTGACCTTATTGAATCACTTGAAGATTAGAAGACTAATAACTCTCTGGTTCTCTCTCCTCTCTAGAAACACACACAAAAAAAACACAAATGACCAGAGTTCTATGTTCAACAAACCAAGTCAACTATTTATAGTAAGTTGACTGCCAAGCGTACCAAGCAGCAATGAAACGTTGGTTCGTTGCTCACGGACCTCTGGTTCGTGGCTCGGTTAGTTGAACCCTAGACTCACTGATTGACTCTGACTATATACAACACACGAGACACACTGAAACATATAGATTATGCTCTAACAGACTCCCCCTTAACGTGTAGTGTATCATATCTTCAACTTGAAATTTCTTGTTAGTTTTAGAGCTTGCATGGCTGGATCAGGACTTGATCAACTGAACTAATTGTGAAAGACACTTCAATCTCTCCCTTTCACCATGCTAGAGTCTTCTCACTATAACCTGCAACTTTAGAAGACACAAGTGCGGTTTTTCCATTTTGATCTAACAAAAATTAATTTAATCTTGGCGCAAAAATTCTCATTGAGAATCCAAGATATAGTTTTTAAGTTTGTATCACATGCCGATCGATCGAAAAGAAATAAAAAACAAAATCTTTTTGACTTTTTAAAACTTTATGTCAAAACATACCGAAAATCTTTTTGATTTTTCTAAGTTGATTCTAAAACACACTTAAAATCTGTTTGGTATTTTGTGAGAAATATCACAACATGGGATCATATTGAACATGATGCATTGAACTACACTTCAATTTCAATTACTTTAGCACATAAGCCATGTCGATTTCTGGTGTAATGTGTCCAACTTTAAACTCAGGCAGAATCATACTCATAACATCTGAATATGTTAAGTTATTGATTAATTTGCTTTGACCAGTGTACCCCACAGTATCAGACATATTCATGAGACATTTCTATTATCAAAATTTTCACTTGTGATTTATCACATAGTGATTTACAATTTGATAATGTCAATTGTGTTCCATGCAAAAAGAAATAAGAACATTAAGTCGTCTACCTTAAGGTCGATCTTTATCAATACGCAGATAAAGCCTCAGATTTAACAAAATAAGAAAAATAAAAACAAGTTAAAATTTGTGTAAACAACAACTCTCAGGTCGATATTCACATATACGCAGAGAGAATCCGATGTTTAAACGAAAAGACCAAAGAAAATAATGCAGAAACTTAAATGAACAACTATCAGGTCAGTCTTGTGAACACGCAGAGATATTCCGATCATTTAAGAAAATAAAGAAAATCAAACAAGTTTAAATCTTTGCAAAATGAACACATTATACACACTGACTTCTCACTTTCTTTTTCACAATTCTTTTATATATCTTGAAATATACATCAAGATATTGTCAACTAGGTCAAAGTGTCAAACATAGTATCTAATGTATATCACATTTAATTACTTTCTGATTTTCCGAGCTTACCAAGCATAGTATTTAATGTATATCACATTTAAGCCCATTGGTACGTATGAAATTATTAATAATGTCGAAATTTGTTTGACAAAAATCTGAGTTCAATCTTTCATGGGAAATATGACATCGTTAAAATCTCTAAGAGATTGCAGGGATGTGTGGATGTTCGAAGAGTTTTGAGCTCAAATCCAGCCATAATGCAACCTTGGACGGGTGGTCATGGGGTTCGTATATGATGATAATGGGGAGGTTTTGTTGTGTAACGACCAGATTCCCAACGAGCATGAGGTAGTTTCTACTTTTGTGAACTGCAGTTTTGTTGAACATTCAGGGTCCTAGATACATAGAGTATCACCGGATCTACCGGTGGCGTCAACGATTTTCAAGTGACATAAGGTTCTGTCCTTAAAGGACTATGGTTGTATGGTTAAAGAATCACATAATTGGGTTTCTTGAATGACAATAAAAAGTATACCTAGCGATCTTTTTAATCTACTGACCAAATTTCCTGTGTCAGAGTTACCGAAACCATGTAAATTCAAAGAAAGGAAGTTCAATGATAATCAATTTTGATCAGGAGAATTGACACTGGGAATTTACCGGTCTGGTATGTCAGCTTTGACTACGGATGGTACATGGATCAGTGACTAAATTCGCCACTAGCTCTTGATGATCTGCCATCTGGAATCCAAGTTCGTTTTCTGTGGTTTCGTGGACTTCATATGTGTTGTTTTCTGATTGGGAGCTAAAGCTGGTATTATTGCTTGGTCGTTTTGGTCTATGAAGGGATTTGTTCAGACCAATGAAAAATATCTTGAGAGACTTTCTAAGTTAAAGAGAGTACATGTAGGTGTGATTGTTTTTGTTCTGGGGATTTCTGTTCAGTTTAGGTAGAGGTGGTTATTGTGTTTGAGGTACGGATGGACAAATTGTACAGTTCAGATCCGGGAGGTTGGGTGAACCTATTGGGTCATCGGTAATGGGGATGGGAGGGTTAGATGTGATAGTTGGTTGGTAATTTAGGCATGTGGGGTCATCATTGATTATGGGCATAGGCTGGTTTGGCTCACACTTTTGGTTAGTTTCACCTTTGGGTTGAGAGTTGGGTGTGGGAGATTGGGCCAGCATATCTTTTTGGGCATTGGTGTGGGCCAGTGTAGTATCTTGGGCTATTGTGGAGCCTGGGCTGGAAAAGGTATTTGAGTGTTGCGAGTCTTCTATGTGGGGACTCGAGTTTTAATTTGGTCGGATAGGAGTAGGAGCCGCCATTGAGATGGAGGTTGGTGAGGAACGAGGGGACCGGATTGCCACGTGGCCGGAAGACTGTGTGGGTGATCTCTTGAGCAATGTGAAGCTCTTTTGGTATTCCACTACTGCTATCGTCAATGTTGGTGTGGAGAGGTTGGTTCCGGTAGGTGTGTCATCTGATCTGTGTGATTCTGCCACATTTTTTAGCGTAAGGATATCTCTGCCGGAGATCGTTTGCGATATTAGCTCTCCATCATCATCATATAGTGAGAATGTGGAACCAATTTCTAGATCATTGTCATCCGATTTATTGAGTATTGGTGAGGGGGGAGGACGATTGGGACGACATGGGTGATATCGACGGAGGAGTCCATTTCGTGGTATTCTCACAAACCCATATGAGATATCATTATTGTTCCATCTAAGTTTCAGCATTTTCTTCGATTTTGTCAACCTTTTTGGTTAGAACGTAGCACAACGCCGTAGTGACATTAGAGCCCGCCTAGTTAAAGTTCGAAGATTCCATGACCTTCCCGAAATTTTTGGCGATGGCGTGAAAAGTGTTAATGTCTCGAAGATGAAATGGAACTCCACGTATGGTGAGTTGTGTCACCCTTTCGTTACATAGAAGCTGACCATTCCATGTTTCTAGTCTCATGAACACTTTAGACCAGTTATCTTTGTTGTTCATTAGGAAGTCTTTTGCTTCATCTGAGGTTTGAAGATGACAACCAAAGACAGCCCGCCAATGTAGTGTACTTCAATGTCTATGTAACCATCAATAGATAGTTCTAGTTCAACATTATATAACATGTTGATGTTGTTCACTTCACCGATTGGTGCTAACTTTTTCATTCTAGTCGGTACTAGTGGAGGCGTGGCTGTGATTGTTTCTTCGAGGAGCTGGGATTGTAGGTGATGGCTGGATTTATGGGTGTCAACAAAGGGGGGGGGGGGGTTGAGTCTCTGGTTTGATATTGATTGTGGTAGACGATGTTTCGTCAGCATAAGTGCAAGTTAGGGTTTTCGTTGGTGTAATGAGAGGTGGTGACGTCTTCGTAAGATTTATGGTTAGGGTTTTTGTTGGTTTATTAATTAGTTGATTTATTTCCTTAGTTATAGGCCTGGTAGTTATTAGGTTTTTGGTATATATATTCATATTCCTCGGTTGAATGAGATATCGAATTATTTCACAATCTTTTAGTATTAACAAAATACTTTATCTATTATTTTCAATAAATAAAGTAAAATATATATTTAGTAGTATGAAGTAAAATTGAAAAATATATATGGTTCTTTTATTCATAATTACACAAGTATCAACATGATTAAGACACATGACTTTGAAGGTTTAAAAAACTATAGAAGTGTATACATATTCTAGTATGATATGTATCACACATACCGGTTTTTCTTAACTATAATATTATGTTTCACCATTTAAAAAGACTAAAGCCTTACACAACATCAAGTTACCACTAGATCGTAGGCCCTTTGGTATCAGATATCCGGTTAACCTTTTTATTATGGTGAACCCAATTCTAGATCATCTTCTAGAATTGTATAACTGTCAAAAGTGAGTGACTTGTTCATCGGAACTGTTATAGTCCGAGTACTCATAAGGTTGGGTCGACGCCCTCCCCCCCCACCCCCCCCACAACTGTATTTTGGTCATGATATCGTAGACTTTATTAAATTGTATATTAGATGCCTTATATCAACCTCTGAACCTCAATTGGGAAATAATTACTACGAGTTTTGTAAATGTTATATTCCAATGTATTTAACGTATAGAATTGTAATTTTAATCTTTAATTCATCTAAATATATAATTAATGTATAAATATACGTTAAATATTTCAAAGTAATTTGTGGGAAAGAGAAAATAAAACATTTGCAAACGCGATGCCTTTTTCACTTCTTTCTAGTAAAAAGTTTTTCACATTCCAATAAAGATTTTGTTTTGCATGTATGTATGTTCAAGACATAAGCAACCAATTGAATTACCTAACGTTTTTTAAACATAGTTTTGTTAACACTCCAGAAAAGAGTCAACACTTACAACACCAATTCTCCCATTCTAAATCTCAGACTTTTGCTCTTGTCTTGACCCAAAATAAACTATTGTCTTAATGTTTTTTATCAACTTTCCCATCACAACGCTTTGTGATTAAACACATGTTTTTACGGGCATTCCATAAGCACCAACACAATATAAGCATCACATCATTATACTTCTTCTCCGAAGATTCATTCCAGGGACACTTTGTATGAATTTTGAATAGATCCCATGGACAGGCAATTTACCCATGAAAAAAAAACATTAAGGCAGAGAGAACCGGTCTAAGAAAAACAAACCCATATATAGTTACTGTGGATAAGCCATTGCATTTTTAGTGTAAGTAGTTAACTATATTATAATTAATTTTTTATATCGGCTAGTAATAATAAAGAGAGAATCGTAATGAATGAAAATATATAATAATTAAAAAATATATGGTGAGAATATTGGTTAGAGCAACGATATTAATGATGAGAAGATCGAAGAAAGAAAAACCAAAAATTTAATCCCTATGTATATGTAAAATCGAAAACAAAGAATTAATCCCCATGTTTTATATAAATAAATCCATGATTAAAAATGAAGAAATCCAAAATTAAAAAACAGGAAAAATTCAAGATCTGTTGTGAAAAGGAGGGCCAAGACAGTGGGGTTTATTATGTTATCTTACTCAACTCATGAGAGGCTTTAAATTCAGCTCGAATTTTCATGACTTTTTTATTACTTTTTACTGAATCCGATAACTAAAAATTAAACAATGAATTGGATGGTACTATTTTAGGGTTAAAATACTATGTTGGTAATCTTTTGGCATAAGCTTCTCTTTGAAGCAAGAGATGTTTGTCTCTCCTCTCTATTCTACTGCAGTAATTATTGCTTGTCACCCAAGTTACCGTTTTTCCAAATTTACCCTTGTTAAGAAATTATTACATACATATATCCATGCATTCTTAATCAAGATTTATGCACCCCCTATATATATAAATATTCTAAACATCATATTCATATATATGAAAATTAATTTCATCCAATTAATTCAACCGTAGTTGTTCTTTGGTCAGTGTTTACAACATTAGTTTCTTGTTTTCCTAGTTAATTTGTTTCTATATATGCATGAAAATTAAATGTGCATGCCTTTTAGGTACGTGTATCCATCATATATAGTTATAAAAAGATCCTCGAAAATTAATATTATATTCTCAATGTGCCTGATTAGGTTGTAACGAATTAATGCCAACCATAACTTTTTTTTTCTTTTTAGTGTGGAATTTGTTTCATGCAGGGAAGTAATCATCTTCGGGGACAGTTAAATCAACAAGATTTCTATCTATCTTGTAACTGAAATGCATCCTCAATACCCATATATGTAGTGCGGTACGTGGGCATGATAACCATCTATGTGTTCCAACCGGACAAAACGTTGCAAAAACAAACAAGTCCAGCCGGTCATTAATTAAACACAATTACTGTCCTCAAGGGGATACATTTGTGGTAAAATGGCGGCTCCTAACTAAAAGGTTGTGGATTAAAATCATGTGAAGAATAGATATGCTAATTTAGAAAAAAAATATTAAACATAGTCACTATGTTCGGTTCAGAATCCAACCATTAAGTAGACGAATTAGGCAAACAAGAACAAGGTCGTTTTTGCTAATCTTTTTAACTTCGCTTGAACACACAAATGAATACAAATTCTTAATGAATTTAATTTCTTGTTTATGTTAAGAAAATAAACATATTCATATTCATTTTAATTATTTTCATTTATATATAAGCTTAATGAACATAAATGCAAAATAAACAAGACAAGCTTATACAAAAAGGTATATTAGAAGTAATGAAAGATTAATGTTTAATTATGGTGAATACAATAAAAAATCAACAAACTTTCTGTATTAACTTTAAAAGTCTCTGAATATTATTTTGCACGTAAAAAATCAATATGCTTTTTTGTTTTTCCTTACAAAAGTCCCTTAATATTTTTTTAACATGTTAAAAAACAAAAAAGAATATTATAAGATGGAGAACTAGAATGATTATATATATATATATATGTATATATATTAGACTCGTTTAAACTCGTGAGTCAATTTAAGCTCGATAAATGAAGGACAAGTTCGAGTTTACACTCTTTTATTAAACAAGTTTACTTTAAAGCTCGAGTTCGCTTGGTTTTAGCTTTTAGCAATCATATATCTCGTAGCTTACGAGTGGCTTACTTGTTTTCACTCCAAGAAAATGTGTAAAATGTTGAAGGACCTCTGTGAGATTAAACAAAAACTTGTTGGTTTTTATGTGTGAAATATTGTTAAGGAAATTTTATAAGAAAAAAAATAGAACGCATATTGGTTTTTATGGTATTTACCCTTAAATAAAAGTTTGAATATAATCAAAAATATTTTAAGGTTGGATTAACAAGAGGTGCAAGAAACAATTCCTATTCTCAACGAAAGTGCGAAAATGACATTGTGGGGATTTTCACCATATATTCATCTTTTCTTTTAGACTACCCATGTCGTTGCCTACATGACAACGCCCTTCACTTCAATATATTGTTATGCCACAATCCTTCTAAAGGACAACATTATGGCTTGAAGCCCTTCACCTGATTTTGAGAGGTAACCCGTAGCTAAGGGCTAGACATTGTTTTTTTTTATGCCACACATACCATATTAAATAATATACTTTTGGGTTTATTTGAGTAAAAAGCTCTTTTTTTTAAATGATGGGTAAAAATTAATATGATCGATGACTAGGACAGTTTATAAAATTGATGGTTGTCAGTGTTACGGATAGCCTTAACACACATGTACTTAAATTATACATAAAAAATTGAGTGAAAGATGGATTAAGGTTAAAGGTGAGATGAAATATTACGATGTGAAGGGGTGGTGGAACTACATAACAATAAAAATGAGGTAACGATGGGACCTACTATTTAGACACCTCCTTTCAAAATTCACACCTCAAACCGGGGCTGTTTGATCAAACCGGGGTGGTTTGAATAAAACAAATCCGTCAGATCAGTACATTTTCTGGAAAACGAGGTTTGACCAAAAAGTAAACCGGGGCTTATAGCTCAAACCGCCCCGGTTTGTTCTTCATTTAAAAAAAAATTAAAATTTTTTTTTTTGATGAAAAATAAATGTATTGTAAGTTAAAAGAATCGTGGAAAAAAAAACCGTGAAAAAGAATCGTGATTTTTTTATAGATTAAAGTTAAAAGAATCATGAAAAAAAAAACCTTAACCGGGGCTGTTTAATCAAACAGGGGCTGTTTACTTTTGTCTTTATTCAAACGGGGGCTGTTTGATCAAACCGGGGCAGTTTAGGGTGTTAAATTGAAATTTTGGGGTGTCTGAGTAGAATGGGCCAACGATAATACATTGTCAAAACGTAAACAAAGTTAGACTCTACCAGCCAAACTACATAAATGGTGGTGGTGTCAATAGAGACGAGCCAAATACATTCTATCAGTCGTGAGCCATTTTGTCATCTGATTCCACCCGCTCTAAGACCATTCGGTATACCCTGCGCGAAGAGGGGTATCATAGCGCGATGGGGCGCGAACACCGCCCCCTAGGCGTGGTGGGGTGGCGCGGTGGGATGGCATTGATTGTTCCGAGTGCGTGAGAGCTGGGTTATTTTGGTTTGTCCAATCAAATAATTCCGTGCTATTTTTTTTATTTTTTTCTGCTTATAGTAATAAAAAATAAACCATCACCACATAACACAACCATACCATCATACCTTCTTCTATGTGATACTTTAGCCGTTGACGTGACCACCACACCAACAACACATGGTGTTGAGTCTATCATATACCCTAAGGCTACCCGTAATGGGGCGTTATGGGGCAAAAAAAGAGCCCATAACGCCCCTGATAACGCCCCGCCCCACTACGCAGGGGCGTTATGAGGCGTTATGAAGCTAAAATTTGAGAGGGCGTGAGGAAGATAACGCTGAAAGGGGGAGGTATGTGGGGCGTTATGGAGGCTTTATCCACTACACCATAAAGCCCCATAAAGCTACTTGTCTAGTCATCGTCCACATGACGGATAACGCCCCATTTAAAGCCTTATCCACTACACTTAGCCTAACCAATACTTCTAAGGTTTTAAAATATAATCTTGTGGTTTATTCTCAACTAGCACACAATTAATGATGCATTTTAAAAAGATCTGAAAAGATTTGATTTACAAGGAAAAAAAAAATAGTTTGAAAATAGAGAATGAATGGTGATTTATTTTTGTCATTTAATGTTAGAAAGAGTTTGACCAAGGCTATTAACGGTTAGGATGCTAGTGATAGAGTAGCCAGCAGCTAGCAGCATAGTATAGATAGTATTTTAAAGTGGGGGCGTGGGGAAATCTTTTAAAGGGAAGGGAGGGGCAGGGGTAATATAGGCATGACAGAGTTTTGTCTGTTGACCTAACGACACCAGATGACCGGTCCAGGGGTCATGTGGGGCAATCCCACTTTCTTTATTTACAACCTTTTCAGACGTTTAGCCGGTCACCGGCGCCGTTCACGGCCTCACGGCCAAACAAGTCCACCCTTGCACGTGTTCCCATTTACACGTGGGTCTCACGTGTCCACTTTTTAGCCTCTTCTCCCCTTCCCCTTGAAACAAATATCAACTCCATGTATGCATGACAAATATACGTATAATAATAATAAGTATATTAATTAACTAATTAATTCCATGTATTTTTTTTTTAACGGCATTCAATAAAAATGACACGCCACTAGCAAGGAGCTAGGGGCGACCAAAATACAATTACATAGAGAAGGAATATCAAGTATTCCAATTAATTGAACGGGACTTACATCGGGTACTAAACCAAAAAAAAAACTCCAACACTTAATCTCATACGTCACCCTATGAATGGATGGAGCACATCTTTCAAAAACTACTTTATTGCGCTCTTTTCATAAACACCAACATCCCGTGAGCATGATCGTGTTAACTGCCTTCATCTTCAACTCATCCAAGGATATCCCTATATGCCGATTGACCACATCCTTTACCGAAAAGAACGGAGTCGGGTTGAGACGACACCACTGGTTCACCAATTGCCATATGAAATCAGTAAAGCTGCACCCGGTAAATAAATGCTCTACGGATTCGAAACCCTCGCCACAAAGAGGACAAGCAAGCGACGTGACCGGAATGTTTCTCTTTGCGAGAGCGTCAATAGTGGGGAGCCGACCTAAAAACACCTTCCACATGAACACATTAACCTTTAGAGGCACAACCTCGCACCACTTAAACTCAAAAGGAGCCCCCTGATTGTTCGATGTTTGGATTAAGGTTCTTAGATTCTTCACAGAGAAAACCCCATCCTCATTAAACATTTACAGACTTAGAAACGAGGCTTAATAATTTTTCATTCAAAATCACATATCTCACAGTATTCCATTTGCAATGAGAAGTAATTACGGTCTTTAAAAAGGAATTACGTGGGAGTTCGAGAATAATAGAAGATACAAAAGATTAAAAAAGAGAACAAAGTTAAAAGACAAAGGTAAAGACTTTATTTTTCATTTAAAGCAAGGCAGATTCTCTCATTCAAGTAAACGTCAATACAATTGAAAAGTGCTACATTGAATACTTCATTCAACTTATCGCAATCGCATTGTATCTACCACCTGCTATAAATAGATTGTGAAAAATTATTGTTGAGTGTGTTTTTATTAATTCATATGTCACATGTGTTTGTTTTTTTTATCTTTTGTAGGCGTTTGGGCTTTGCTGGGCTGATCCAAGAGATGGAGAGAAGTTGGGCTTTGACTTGAAGACCGGAGGTTTGGTGCGGATATATATCATCGCAATTGGGGGCTAGGGTTAAGCAGCTTCATTCATACGCTCTTGAGTCGTTCATCTCTGCTCATAGTTGTGGTAGATTCGATTGTTGATTTCTCCCAATTTCCTCTGGAGATTCATCTTCGTTTTCTTTCCTTGTTTTGTTCAGATCATCTGTTGTGATGATCTTGTAGTTTGTAGTCTAGTTCTTCTTGTTTGTATTGTTGAGAGATTAGTAGATCTGTTGTTGGTTCGATTGTTTGGCTGTGTATTTGTTCATTCTTCGTTCCTATTAGTCTCTCAGAACTTCACATGGTATCAGAGCCGTGTGAAGGCTTTGATTCCAGTGTTTGACGCTTGGTCTTCGTCGGGTCTGGCTAGGGTTTCAAAACTCTAGGGTTTTTACTGGTTTTGATCGATCGACTCATCGGTTGTTCCTTTCTGAGTTGATTGGAGATTCAGGGGTTTTCCGCTGCGTACAACACACAGATCTAGGGTTTCCGCTGATAAACCCCAAAATTACCGTTACGTGTCGATTGGGGGTTCGTCTGTGCAGATCGGGAGAAGAATCGTCTTCAAGATTCAAGACCTCACCCTAAGTGAAGGTGAGGAGGCTAGGAGGCGCAGTTCAGTTTCTTTGAAGATCTGCTTGCATACCTGAGTTGTGAAACCCTAAGTGAAGGTGTCACAGCTCAGGTCCAACGGGTGAGATCGTTCCTTTCTTTCGATTCTGGTTTTGTGTGTATTTTTCTTTGTGTGGTTATCTGTTGATATTGTTATCGTGAAGATCATTAGGATGACTGAAGGGGATACCTCCAACCCCGCCACATTGGTTAGCAAAATTGAAGCTAGTGATCCTTTGTATTTACATGCAAGTGATTCTAGCACTCTTACTTTGATCAGTTTCAAATTAAAAGGAATTGAAAATTATACTATCTGGGCAAGTGCTCTTGAGATGGCACTTGTGAAAAACCAACTGATAATCCTGTTCTTGCTAACCAGTGGGAGAGGTGTAATTCGGTGGTATTGTCTTGGATTCTTAATTCTGTCTGTGAGGAACTATATGTAGGACAGGTTTATTCAAAATTGGCTTCTGTTGTGTGGAATGATCTTAAAGAAACTTTTGATAAAGTTGATGGATCTATTATCTTTAACTTGTATCAGAAAATTAATTCTGCTAGTCAAAGTGGTTCAACTGTTTCTGAGTATTATAATAATCTAAACACTATGTGGAAACAGTATGACAATATGGTTAAGTTGCCTCTGTGTTCTTGTAATGCTGCTACAAAGTATAATGAGTTTAGTGATTCTATAAAACTAATGCAGTTTCTTATGGGTTTAGATGAAGTGTACTTGCCTGTTAGAACAAATCTGTTAACCAGAGATCCTCTACCTACACTTAAAACTGCTTATTTGACCATTTGTAGAGAAAAGTCTCATAGAGCAGGACATTCTGGTTCAAAAGTCCAATCTGTTGGTTTTGTTTCTAAAAATGGTCCATTTTCTGATAATACTAGGAGACCAAATAGAGGTCCCAATACTAATATTAAATGTACACATTGCAATAAAGTGGGTCATCTTGTTGATAAATGTTTTGAACTGATTGGATACCCTCCTGGATATAAACCTAGAAATAACAAGTGGGGAGGTCAAGGGGCTAGGCAAGGGAACTCAAATAACTCATCTGCT
This sequence comes from Deinandra increscens subsp. villosa, assembly GCA_039602395.1. NCBI lineage: Eukaryota > Viridiplantae > Streptophyta > Magnoliopsida > Asterales > Asteraceae > Deinandra > Deinandra increscens. The sequence continues at coordinate 6,258,101 of JBCNJP010000010.1, read as the reverse complement.
GATGTTGGTTCTTGTTCTAATCCCTCTTCCGTTGGGAACATTCTGAGTCCAGAACAAGTTTGTAGGTTACTAAAATTGTTAGATGAAAAGTCTGGTGAAGTGTTACAGAACAATAATGTTGGAGGTAAACTGAATAACTGTTCATATCAGAATTGTTTGAATCCTACAAGTAGTTGTGTTTTTGTCTTTGGTTCAGGAATGGATAGGACTGGGTGGGTTATAGACTCTGGTGCAAATCAGCATATGATTGTATCTGATGAGAATTTGCTAAGCTCTGTTGATGTGTCTGGTCTTGGCATTAAAATTAAGCATCCAAATGGAACTTTTGCAACTGTTACTAAAATTGGTAATTTAAAATTTGCTGAGAATGTGATACTTAAGGATGTCTTTGTTGTACCAGAGTACTTTGTGAACCTTATTTCTGTCCATAAATTGGCCAAAGATAATAAGCTTAGGTCAGTGTTTGATGAGCATTTTTGTTATCTTCAGGATTTGTTTACAAACCAGATAATTGTGACTGGTAGGCAACTTGATGGTTTATATTTGTATGGAAATGTGCCTATGTGTTCTAAGGTGTGTAATAACTCTGTTAGTTTGGTTGATTTGTGGCATGCTAGACTAGGACATCCAGCAGATCCTGTGTTAAAATTGTTACAGCCCGTTTTAAAACTTAAAGATTTTAAGTCCACATCAATTTGTGAAGTGTGTCATAAATCTAAGCAATATAGACAACCTTTTCCTTTGAGTGTTCATAAAACAAACAGAGTTGGGGATCTTGTACACTTAGACGTGTGGGGTCCTTACAGAGTTACCAGTAAGGAAGGTTTTAGATACTTTCTTACTGTTGTTGATGATTTCAGTCGGTCTGTTTGGGTTTATTTTCTGAAAACTAAGGGGGAGGTTGGTTACTGTGTGGAAAATTTTTATAATCTGGTCAAGACTCAATTTAAAACAAGTGTAAAAATTTTTCGTAGTGATAATGGGACTGAATTTGTTAATACTTCTATGCAACAGTTTATTCATAAACATGGGATTTTACATCAAACCTCTTGTGTGCATACCCCTCAACAGAATGGAGTTGTTGAGAGGAAGCACAGGCATTTGCTGAATGTTGCTAGGACTCTTATGTTTCAATCTGGTATTCCTTTGAATATGTGGCCTGAGTGTATACTAACTGCTGCATACCTAATCAACAGGCTTCCCTCTTTTGTCCTTAATGGCAAGTCCCCTTTTGAAATTATGTTTAGTTTTAAACCTTCCCTTGAGCACTTGAGGATATTTGGATGTTTGTGTGTTTTCAACTGTTTTACAAAATCATGACAAGTTCTCCAGTCAGGCAGATAAGTGTGTTTTTATAGGTTATTCAAATGAAAAAAAGGGGTATAAATTGTGGAGTATTGATAAAAAGAATGTTTTTTTCTCCAGAGATGTACAGTTTTATGAATCTGTTTTCCCTTTTAAAACCACTGTCTTGACTCAAGATTTTCCTTCACCTGATTCTGCTGATTGGATTACATTTTTTGATTCTTTTCCTGATGAGTTTTCTCCAAATACCTCAAGTGGAAAGCCCGATGATGAAGGGGAGGTCCACCAGGACTCAGGTCACTCTACTCCTCCTTCTGAAGTCACACAGAGCAGGAAGAGTGGCCCCTCCTCTTCTGGTTCTAGTGAAGACATCATAGGAGTTGATGTAGTTGATGACACTGAGGATGATAATCATCCATCCTCTGAGGGTACTAGTGTAGCCAGAAGACATTCCACTAGACCAGTTAAGGTCCCTTCTAATCTTAAAGATTATGTGGTGGGGGGGAGCATATATGGTCTTGAGAATGTTCTTAGCTACTCTAGTCTATCTAAAGAAAATTTCTGTTTTGTATCTACTTTAGATAAAAGTGTTGAACCAAAAACTTTTAGTGAAGCTAAACATAATTCAAATTGGGTAAATGCTATGAATGAGGAGATGGAGGCCCTTCACAGAAATAATACTTGGACATTAGTTGATTTGCCTAAAGGTAGGAAACCCATAGGTTGTAAATGGGTGTTCAAGATTAAATATAAATCTTCTGGTGAAATAGATAGGTATAAGGCTAGATTAGTTGCTAAGGGGTATAGTCAAAAAGAAGGGATTGATTTTGAAGAAACTTTCTCTCCTGTTGTAAAACTTGTGACCATCAGATGTGTATTAAATCTTGCTGTTGTTAATTCATGGCCTCTTTATCAACTTGATATAAATAATGCGTTTTTATATGGAAACTTGAATGAAATTGTCTACATGACCTTACCTGAAGGTTATTTTCCAGAAAATGAGACTAAAGTTTGTAGACTAAATAAGTCTTTATATGGGCTGAAACAGGCCCCTAGGATGTGGAATGAAAAATTGGTAGGAGCTTTGACTGAATCTGGATTTAAACAAAGTAGAAGTGATTATTCCTTATTTTTTAAAAAAGATAACACTGGGATTACTGTTCTGCTTGTATATGTGGATGATATTGTGATTACTGGTAGTAACATTAGTTGTATACAACAAGTGAAAACTGATTTACAAACCAAGTTTAGAATCAAGGATTTAGGGGAATTAAAATACTTTCTAGGGTTTGAGGTGATAAAAACCAAGGATGGCTTGTGCTTAAATCAAAGAAAGTATTGCCTTGAGCTTTTGGCTGAATTTGGTTTGACTGGTGCTAAGCCTGTGAGTGTTCCTATTGAGCAAAATTGCCAGGTTACTGCTTTGTGTAAAAATAACACAGAAAAAGTTGTAAATGTCACTGGTTTTCAAAGATTGATAGGAAAATTAATTTATATGTCACATACTCGTCCTGATATCTCATATACTGTCCAGTTTTTAAGTCAGTTTATGCATTGTCCTACACAATCCCATCTTAATATTGCTCTTAGGCTTTTGAGATACTTAAAGTCTGCACCAGGAAAAGGTATTTTGTTCAGCAAAGAAAGTAATTGCGAGTTATCTGTATATGCTGATTCAGATTGGGGTAAATGTCTCATTTCAAGAAGGTCTGTGACCGGTTATTGTGTGTTTTTTGGCAAGTCTTTGGTTTCTTGGAAGTCAAAAAAACAGAATACTGTGTCAAGGTCTTCAGCTGAAGCTGAGTATAGGGCAATGAGTTCTGCTCTATGTGAATTAATGTGGATTAGAAACTTGTTTGATGAGTTGTCTGTTAAAATACCGTTACCTGTGTCTTTATTTTGTGATAACAAGGCTGCTGTTTCAATAACAGCAAATCCGGTTTTTCATGATAGGACAAAGCACTTCGAGATTGATTTGTTTTTTCTTAGAGAAAAAATTTTGGCTGGGCTTGTAAAAGTTCAGGGAATTAAGACTGAAAATCAAACTGCAGGTATTTTTACTAAAGGGCTGCTGGTAGCTCAACATAATTTTCTGTGTAAAAAGCTAAACATGATAGATATTTTCTGCCATATGAATTAAGGGGGAGTGTGAAAAATTATTGTTGAGTGTGTTTTTATTAATTCATATGTCACATGTGTTTGTTTTTTTATCTTTTGTAGGCGTTTGGGCTTTGCTGGGCTGATCCAAGAGATGGAGAGAAGTTGGGCTTTGACTTGAAGACCGGAGGTTTGGTGCGGATATATATCATCGCAATTGGGGGCTAGGGTTAAGCAGCTTCATTCATACGCTCTTGAGTCGTTCATCTCTGCTCATAGTTGTGGTAGATTCGATTGTTGATTTCTCCCAATTTCCTCTGGAGATTCATCTTCGTTTTCTTTCCTTGTTTTGTTCAGATCATCTGTTGTGATGATCTTGTAGTTTGTAGTCTAGTTCTTCTTGTTTGTATTGTTGAGAGATTAGTAGATCTGTTGTTGGTTCGATTGTTTGGCTGTGTATTTGTTCATTCTTCGTTCCTATTAGTCTCTCAGAACTTCACATAGATATTGGTTTTCCGGTCTATAAATCTCAATCAATTGGCTATGGATCCATTTCAAATGGTGAAGTAACAATTGAAAATGTATCATAAGTTCTAGGGCTAAAATACAATCTTCTTAGCTCTTGGTGAACTTTGTGATAAAAGATTCAAATTCATTCTTTTTTTTGACAAATGTTTATTGATAGGGCTAGAAGATGATAAAGTTTACTTAACTAGAAAAATTCTTAACAAAAAGCTAATACTTTATCAATTTCAAAAATCTAATTTCAAATGAATCCTTTAGTCCAATGTCAAATTCTTTAGACAAAGAAACCGAGTTGTGGCATATGAGACTTTCACATCTAAATACAAGAACATTTGCTGAAATAACAACAAAAAGATGGTGAATGGTCAATTAGCACAAAGAGCCTAGGTGAAAAGAAGAAGTACATATTGGTAGTTGTGAATGATTTCTCTAGATATACATGTGTAGATTTTCTTAAACTGAAAATGGAGACTCCTGAACTTCTTATACAAATTCACAAGAAGAATTTAAAAAAAAAAAACTATTACACACGAGAGTCAGAAGAATAAGAGCTCATAATGGAAAAGAGCTTAAAAATGACAAGATAAGTGAATACCTAATCAAAAAAGGCATAACCCAAGTGTTCTCAGCTCCTATGACTCTACAACAAAATGGAGTTGTAGAAAGAAGGAACAGAACTCTTGTAGAAGCAACTAGATCATTGATCTCATCAGCTGACCTACCCGTTTATTTTTAGGCTGAAGCAATTGCAACTACATGCTTCACTCAAAATAGATCAATTAGCAACAAAAGACTTTAACAAACCCCATATCAAGCCATAAAAAAGAATATAATAACATTTGTACATGTTTTTTGCTGCATGTGCTTTATACTCAATGATCAGGATGACCTACGCAAATTTGACAGAAAAGTTGACCAATGCATCTTCATTGGAACTCTCTGTTAGTTGCATTTTTAGGTAGACCTACGCAAATTTGACAGAAAAGTTGACAAATGCATCTTCATTGGAACTCTCTGTTAGTTGCATTTTTAGACATACTTTTATCATGTTTTTAGCACTCATTTTAATCATATTTCATGCATTTTTCTTGTTCATGTCGTAGTATTTTGTAAATAATAGTTTATGCGGAATGGAATCTACTTTGAGTGTTTTCATTGATTTGTATGCGCGAAGTGATCAAGAGGCGTTACTGGTTCATTACGATTAATATCAGAATAGCTTGGAGGAGTTATGAGGCAAAAGCACACCGTTATGATCGAAGAAAATATCTTCCAAAATACTAAAATTGCCGTTTCAGATTCATACTCTAGCAGTGTCGACCGTGCAAAGTTTAAGAAAATTTTGAAGAAAAAAATAAATTCCTAAAACGACCGTGCAAAGTTTAAGAAAATTTTGAAGAAAAAAATAAATTCCTAAAACTTGGAAAATTTTAAAGTCCATAATTATTCCAAATTTCTTTAAGGATAAATCCAACCTTATACTAAATTAATATAACTGAAAAGTTGAGGGATTATCTAAATTGAAGAGAAGTGACGTGGGGTTTAAACAACATATATTTACTTAATTGTTTTTTCTTAAATTTTTAATTTTTTTTTAAATATTTTTATAATTGTTTTTAAAGCGTTTTCGTGGTTTAGGTTTTAGTTTCACACTCTTAACTCATTTTGATGTTCTATAAATGTAACAAACATCATGAGTTATGCAAAATGGACATGCACAATAACGCATACACGATAACATCTAGTTTAACAAATGTCTGTTTATTTGGGTAGTGAATGTTGTTTAAACAATAACGAGTTGGTGACCCGTCCGCGCGTTGCGACGGGTCACCCTTGTTATTTTTTTTTTGGAAGACTAAACTATTATACATAGATTGTAGTCTACGTGCGTTGAACCTATTATAAAAGTTTAGTCATTACATCTATATACATTCAAGTTTGTCATTGCTTTTAGTTATAAAAATATACTATATGGCTAAATTTATGAAAACCAAAAGTTTACTATTTCGTTAAAAAGTAAAAAAGAACAAATTATAAAAGTTTAGGGGTAAAAAACGTCAAAGCACCAAAGTCACGTGGCCAAAGTTTGAAAAACAAAAAGTATACTATTCATCTATCAAATTTCATTGTATTATTAACGAGATGTTTACCACCCCGCGCGTTGCTGCGGGGTTGAATTTCTATACTGAACGAAAGTTAAAAAGTTAAGTGGTCTAAAACGCAAAAGTTTAAAAGTCTCGTGATGAAAGTATAAAACTATAGAAGTGTACTAAAAGCGAAAGTAGAAAAGTTTAAAGTTTTGTGGCCAAAGTAGAAGAAAACAAAATTTAAAACAAAAAAAAAACTTTAAAAGTTAGAGGGTAAAAAAGTTAAGGGATATAAAACGTAAAAGTCTAAAAGTCTTGTAGTGAAACTGCGAAAGTATAAAACTATAAAACTATAAATATATACTAAAAACGAAAGTAGAAAAGTTAAAAATTTCGTGACCAAAATAGAAGACAACAAAACTTAAAACAAAAAAAAAACTTTAAAAGTTAAAGGGTATAAAACGTAAGAGTATGAAACATATGTGGCCAAACTATGAAAACCAAAAGTTTTTACTATTTCGTTAAAAAAAACAAATTGTAAAAGTTTAAGGGGTAGAAAGCGTCAAAGCCCAAAAGTGTTGTGGCCAAACTATAAGAAATAAAAATTATACTATTCAACTTTCAAATTTGATTGTTATATATATAAATAAATAAGAAATTATATATTATAAAACTAAAAGTAAGGAGGTGATAGGGGACGAACTGGGAAAATCTAGAACAGAACAAACACACATAACTAATTACTAAACGACACACAACAGGAGGATACACACAATCCATTGTTTCAGGTTAATTGTGATCTTGTACAACGACAATTCATCCACTCCTAAAAGTTTTTGATATTTAACTAAGCCTGATGGGGAACAAATGGGTAGGGGCCGGGTAAATACTCAAAATGGGTTCCGGTTAAAACTGCCAATTCAGAGTAATATGTCTTCTTGTACAAGTGTGTTATTTAAAAAAAAAAAAAATACTAAATGAATTCTAACTAAAATGAGTTTGAGTTGAAAGAGTCGTTTTATGAAGAAAAGAATTATCAAAATGGGTTCACATGTTAGTACTTTTATGACATGTGAATACTGCTACCTGTGACAAATGAAAGCGATATCGAAATCGAAGACTATTGTGGTGTTAAGACGACAATAATTATTGACCCGAGTGTAAACTTAGTATAGTTTTGGGTTAAAAGTTATAGATAATAGATTTGTTAGGCTTAATATGTAAATATGTAATATGTATCAAATCGTTTGTCGTTTTGTACATTAGGTCGCGCCCGTTCATAATGAACGACGTCTCTGTTGTGTATTTATGCATCCTTGAATCTGTACACATTGATGACGATGATGATATGAAATCTAATTATAGATTGTTCTTGATGTTCTAAGGTTCTGGTGAATTCAAACCTACATGCCACAATTGGTATCAAAGCCCATACGTCAAGAACAACCAATTCCATCGATAACAAATATAAGAATCAAAAGGGAAGAACCTTCGATCAAGAATAATATGTAGTATCTGTTGGGATTTACAGTAGGATCCGGGTTACCGATTTTAATTTTATTAAAACCGATTTTTATAATAAAATTAATTCCAAATTAATTTAGCAGCGGAAACGAATTAAAACGCGGACGCAACTGTAACAGGATCAATCACCGGCACGACAAACACAGAAAAATATTTATTTAAATAAATAAATAAATACATAAAATTAAATATCTAATAAATTAGATATACCTTAGCGGGTTCCGAACAACCGTTCGAGACACCCGAGTTCAATGGACTCGCGCTAGGGTGAACTGAAACTTCTGACTCGAATCTACGGGTCAGATCTGCGACTGAAACTCCGGCGGTCATCGGAGGCGGCGGAGGTAGTGGCGGCGGTGGTGGTAACTTCACCATCGGTGGCGGCGACAAAATTCTTTCCGACGGGATCGCCACGGGGACCGATCCTACGATTATCTCGTCACCGGAAACCGGCGGCGACGAGGTGGCGGTGACCGGAGGATAAAGCGGTGCGGGCCAAGAGGACGGTACGGGTCGAGGTGGTCTCGGTTGCGCCGGCAACGCGAGAACCACCGGGCGGCGATCGACCGGCGGTGCGCCGGCGGACGCGGCGGCGGCGGCGGCGGCGGCGGCTGCGGCCTTGGCTGCGGCGGCGGCTGCGGCTTCGGCTCGGCTCGCTGCCTCGGCTCGGGCGGTGGCTGCTTCCTGATCGAGTCGCTGGATGATGCTTGCGAATCGTTGATCCATCGGAATAGCAGTGGTGGTGTCACCGGAGATTGAGGGCGGCGACGGCTTAGGGTTTTTCTTCTCTGGTCTGTTTCGCAGAGAGAGAGATGGGAGGAGGAGATCAGGGTTTCGAAAACTTGTGACTTGTTCTCTACTCCTCCCCACCCTATAGGAGAATTTCGCAGACCATGGGACCACCATGGTCTTCTGCGAATTCTCCATGGCCCACCAATGGGTCAGACTGTTAACCCATTAACAGTTTAACTCATCCATCCATTTAATCGCGAACCGAATAAATATGTCATCGTAATAAATAAATAAATCAGTATTTATTTATTCGCCAATCAGTTCAATTAACTAATTAAAACAGTAATTAGTTTATTATCCATTGCCCCGGGTGTAACTCTTACGGGTCAATATCGGTCGGGTTCGTTAATTCGTCGGGTCAGGACACCATATATCCAACAGTCTCCCACTTGGACTGAACGCGACAGTTTAACGAGCGCAGCCAGAGGCACTCTAGCTATGCATGGCTACACCAACTAATATCGACTCTTTAAGTCGGTTGCCAAAGTATATCTGATTGACTATCAAGCAGACTCACGACTTGTGCATTCATTGTCATATGTTCCTTTCTGTATAAGACATTGATGAATCATGGGACATGGACTCCCACGTTATATTCATCGATTTTCATTCCCGATACAATTCGAAGTGATCCAACAAACACACAGTAAGTTTGGGTGAGGCCTCACACTTATCACTTGGAATCAACGAGGGCGCCTTTATGTCTAACTGTTGCCAAAGCAAGAGTACAGAATCCCTTGTTGAGGCATACAGCTCCCACTAAACCTCAGAGCCATTCCCAAAAGTAGCAGTTATGGCTGGCAGTTACGCGACAACGTTAGGCTACAATCAAAGAATGTTCTTTAGTAGAGAGGAGTTCGAATATGCGTCTCAGTTCTAAGGATACATTAGAGCATGCATTTAATCAAGCAGGCAAGTTTCCATGTTTGCGCTGCATGATGCGAGTTACGTCCAACGTCATTCACCAATGAGGTCTGTGAGTTTGAACGTTAAACAACTTTAAAGTTCAACTAGTCACAATAGTCTTAGTTTAGTATAGCTCCCACTTACTAATCGACTACGGACATTTAGGACAAGAACTTATTGTCCATGGATTAAACGTACAAATATTGAACACCGTTATGTAATTCATTATTGCATAAAACAGATGGAATAAGAATAATACAGATAACTGTTGGTGTTCATACATCCAAATACTGAATCAAAACATGTCTTTAGCTAATCTAAGCCCTATCGCTTCTCTGTGGCGTATATGAGTCTCCTGAGTCATAGGCTTAGTAAAGGGATCAGCTAAGTTTTGATCTGTGTGTACTTTGCTTATCTTGATTTCATTTCTGTCGACTACTTCTCTTATGTAGTGGAATTTCCTCAGTACGTGCTTGGCCATCTTATGGGACCGTTGCTCTTTGGCTTGAGCTATAGCGCCTGTGTTATCGCACAGCATCTCGATGGGTTGCCTAATACTTGGCATAGCATCGAGATCGGATATGAACTTCTTCATCCACACCGCTTCTTTAGCAGCTTCTGAGGCGGCTATGTATTCGGATTCAGTAGTAGAATCAGCTACTACTGGCTGTTTTGAGCTTCTCCAAGAAACAGCCCCTCCGTTAAGAGTGAATACGAATCCTGACTGTGAGCGAGAGTCATCTCGGTCAGTCTGAAAACTGGCGTCAGTGTAACATCTTACAGTGAGCTCCTCGTCAACACCCCCGAATACGAGAAACATGTCAGTGGTGTTTCTCAAGTATTTCAGTATGTTCTTTACAGCCGTCCAGTGAGCTAGCCCTGGCGTCTGTTGGTACCGACTTGTCACGCTCAATGCATACGAGACATCCGGTCGTGTGCAGAGCATGGCGTACATGATAGATCCAATAGCAGAGGCAAATGGGATCGATGCCATTTGGCTTATCTCGCGCTCCGTTTTAGGTGCTTGAGATTTGTCCAATATTGTTCCCTTAGTCATGGGAACTGCTCCTTTCTTGGAGTTGCTCATATTGAACCGAGCTATGATCTTATCTATGTATGTGCTTTGACTAAGTCCCAAAAGGCGCTTAGATCGATCTCTGTGAATCTTGATTCCCAGAATATAAGCGGCTTCTCCAAGGTCTTTCATAGCGAAACAAGATGAAAGCCATTTCTTAACTTCGTTAAGCATGGGTATGTTGTTTCCTATGATCAGTATATCGTCCACGTACAGTACGAGGAACGATACAGCGCTCCCACTTTCCTTTCTGTAGACACAAGGCTCATCTTTGTTTTGTTCAAAGCCAAACTCTTTGACTTTCTGATCAAAACGAAGATTCCAGCTTCGAGATGCTTGCTTGAGTCCATAAATGGACTTGCTAAGCTTGCAAACCTTGTTTGGATTCTCTGGATCGACAAAACCATCAGGCTGAACCATATAGACATCTTCTTCGAGTTGTCCGTTCAGGAAGGCGGTTTTCACGTCCATTTGCCATATCTCATAGTCATGGTATGCGGCTATGGCAAGGAGAATCCTGATCGATTTGATCATGACAACGGGCGAAAAGGTCTCATCATAATCAATCCCTTGAGTTTGAGTGAAACCTTTCGCTACAAGCCGTGCCTTGTAGGTTTGCACATTTCCATGCATGTCAGTTTTTCTTTTAAAGATCCACTTGCTCCCTACTGCCCGTGTACCGGGGGGTAGCTCAATCAAGTCCCAGACGTGATTGTCACGCATGGATTGCATCTCAGCGTTCATGGCTTCAAGCCATTTATCAGATTCCGGATCTGATATAGCAGCTTTGTAATTAATAGGTTCATCGTTAGAATCGGCTATTAATAGAACATCGAAGGCCTCATGATATCCAAGGTATCTATCAGGCTCATGTCGTATTCTTTCGCTCCTACGAACGCTTGTGCTTGTGTTTGGGTCTGATGGTGTGACAACAACTTGTCGGTCAGACACAGCGACCGCTTCAGGGCTAGGTGAATCTTGAATTTCTTCAAGATCCACTGGATCACTATTTGTTCCTCGAGTAAGAAATTCTTTCTCAAGGAATTTACCTTTCCTCTTGATGGAAACAGTGTTTGCATCGGGATGGTAGAAGTAATAACCGGTATTACCATAGTATCCAACGAAAGTTACCTTTTCGCCTCGAGGATCGAGCTTATTATCAGAATCACTGCTGACATAAGCATCACATCCCCATACCCTGAGGTATGAAAGTTTGGGAAGAGAACCATGCCATATCTCATATGGGGTCTTCCCTACTTTCTTGGTCGGTGCCAGATTTATTAGGCGAGCGGCGGTTAAGATGGCATATCCCCAAAAGGAATGCGGCAAGGTTGTCCTGCACATCATCGATCGAACCATGTTAAGCAGAGTTCGATTCCTCCTCTCACTAACGCCATTTAACTGGGGTGTGCCAGGTGGAGTAGGTTGTGAAACGATTCCACATTCCTTCAGATGATTTAGGAATTCAGCGCTTAGGTATTCACCGCCTCTATCTGATCGAAGTATTTTAATAGTTCGAGTTAGCTGATTTTGTACTTCGTTTTGAAACTCTTTGAATTTTTCAAAAGTTTCATGTTTGTGTTTCATCAGATAGACATAGGCATATCTGCTGTAGTCATCGATGAAAGTCACGAAGTACCGTTCACGATTTCTCGTCTCGGTTCGAAAGGGTCCACACACATCAGTGTGAATAACGCCTAACAATCCTTGGGCCCGTTCACCTGTGTGGGTGAAGGGTGACTTGGTTAATTTACCAGATAAGCATGACTCGCATTCGTCAAAGGAATCTGCATCTTGGGATTCGAGAATGCCAGCAATTTGCAACTTCTTGATGCGGGCCTTGCTTATGTGACCAAGTCTATGGTGCCATAACGAGGATTCGTTACTATCAGCTTTGTTTCTTTTAGAAACATGATAGAGCTGGTCGTTTGTTTGAACATCTATCTCATATATTCCATGTTGAGGTTTAGCCTCGAAATAAAAGATATCATTAAGGTAAGCAGAAATCATATTTCCATTAAATTTATACCGAAATCCTTGTTCAAACAATGAAGAGACAGAAATAATGTTCCTGGATAAACCAGGTGCATATAAACAGTTAATCAAATTAACTACAAGGCCTGAAGAACATGAAAAAGAAAATGTTCCAGTAGCAAGTACTGGGACCTTCTTCCCGTCACCAACGATGAGGTCCATGCGGCCTCGTTCTGTCTTCTTCCACTTCTCAGGTTCCTGCAAAACATTAACAATGTGGTAACCACATCCAGTATCAAATACCCATGAATTGGAGGAAACAGTGAAAAGTTCAATAACATTTATTGAAATACCTGATGAGCAACCCTTATTAGGGTTCTTGGTCATCTTCAGCTTTGCAAGATAAACAGGACAGTTGCGACGCCAGTGTCCCATTTTGTTGCACTCATAGCACAGGCGCTCCTCAGGAGGCTGAACCTGTGGTTTCTTGCCTTTGCCCTCTTTAACCTTCTTGGCTTTGGAGATCTTTGTATTCGTAACTTTGAGCACGTCCGGCGTGGTCCTGATCTTCACGTTGGGTATCAACGGAATAACCTCCTCGATCGACTGAGCCGAACAATTAATCGCAAGAATACGATAATGTTCTGGCAAAGATCTGAGTACTACATCAAGAGCCATCCCGTCAGGGATGGAGTAGCCAAGGTCGATCAGTCTGTCACGATACGCTTTCATCAGCATGACATGATCGTATGGAGAGGAGTCGTTAGCCATAGAGCAGTTCACAAATTGTGAAAGTGCATCAGCTCGCTCAGTCCTCTGACTCAATTCAAATAAATCCTTGAGTTTACGAATGATGTCATAAGCAGACATCCCCATGAAATTGTATAGATAATCCTGAGTCATGCTAGACAACATCAGGTCAGTGACGTCCTTATCATCGTCAGTGTGCTTTTGGAGCTCAGACCGCGAGTTCTCATTTAGCAAGTAAGATGGAATACTCGCGATCGGTCGGTCAATGACATAGAGTTTCCCGAAGAGCCTTAAAAGGTTCCTCAGGGTTGTCTGCCATGCGAGAAAGCCAGACTCAGTGAAGGGGTCGAGTTGTACCATTGAACTTAATGGTGGTGAGTTTTCTTTAGCCTTCTGAAAATAAGCAAAGTAAATTTAATCAGTATTTTCGATGTTTATTTTTCTTTAAAATAAGTTGGTAAGGTTTATTTTAAGAAAATGAGAATTCGTTTAGACGAGATCACTTGAGACCGCCAAATGAGCCTCAGGAGCAAAACCGTGTAAACAAACTGACAACGATTGTCAATTGTCAGACTCAAGTCACAACTCTCGGTATGAGGCCGCTATATACATACAATTGTATTTTGCGATACGTTTAGCCTCATCCGTGCCCACTTTAGCAGTACACATCCGTGGCGCGGTGTTGAAATACTCCAACACCACGAACATATACGTTTAAAGCGATAGTAATCCTAAATGGTCGATGTGATGACACGGTGTTGAAATACTCCAATGTCATTCACCTTAGAAGGTACCCTCGGCACCAAGTGCGGTGTTGAAATACTCCAACACTGATGCTCCGGTAAATACATTCCAAGTTCAACTTGAGATAGGATGGCACGAACTACCAGTTTTAAAGAATTACCATAATAGGGATATTAATTACTTTTAATATTTAATCATCGTCAGACACGAACGATAAAACCCTATCTCCACTCGGGACCAGTAAATTAATTTAACCTAATTAAATTACTAAGTTGTCGCGAATGGCATATTGTGTGTTAAACGGCATAAGGTCTTGATCTCGCTCGAGCCATACAAGCGAGATCACATGGGACAATTTAAAATAAATTAAATTATAAAATGGTGAACGATCGAGATGGCCACTCTGTGCGATCTGGAATCCTGTTCAGCTCCCACTTGCTTTGACATCCCTCTTGCGTGTGTCCAGTCTTCGACTTTTGGTTACATACAAATTTACAATTACTAAAACTACTTCTAGTAACCTAGCTCTAAATTTGTACAACTTTGAAACCCAAAAACCGGGTCCAATAAACCAAAATCAAAAACAACCAATTGGGCCAACAACTTGGGCCAAACAGAGAAAAACAAATCACGCCATGACATTCATACATGAATACAAAATAGAGGGGTCGGCCGTAACACACAATATAATATATGGAATTAAAATAATAAATTAAATTAATTCTAATTCGCAATTTGGATTTAAGTCGAAATTGCGAACTATCGGTCACGAAAGGACCGAATCTGGTTTGCGCGCGGTGATAATGGCTCTGATACCACTGTTGGGATTTACAGTAGGATCCGGGTTACCGATTTTAATTTTATTAAAACCGATTTTTATAATAAAATTAATTCCAAATTAATTTAGCAGCGGAAACGAATTAAAACGCGGACGCAACTGTAACAGGATCAATCACCGGCACGACAAACACAGAAAAATATTTATTTAAATAAATAAATAAATACATAAAATTAAATATCTAATAAATTAGATATACCTTAGCGGGTTCCGAACAACCGTTCGAGACACCCGAGTTCAATGGACTCGCGCTAGGGTGAACTGAAACTTCTGACTCGAATCTACGGGTCAGATCTGCGACTGAAACTCCGGCGGTCATCGGAGGCGGCGGAGGTAGTGGCGGCGGTGGTGGTAACTTCACCATCGGTGGCGGCGACAAAATTCTTTCCGACGGGATCGCCACGGGGACCGATCCTACGATTATCTCGTCACCGGAAACCGGCGGCGACGAGGTGGCGGTGACCGGAGGATAAAGCGGTGCGGGCCAAGAGGACGGTACGGGTCGAGGTGGTCTCGGTTGCGCCGGCAACGCGAGAACCACCGGGCGGCGATCGACCGGCGGTGCGCCGGCGGACGCGGCGGCGGCGGCGGCGGCTGCGGCCTTGGCTGCGGCGGCGGCTGCGGCTTCGGCTCGGCTCGCTGCCTCGGCTCGGGCGGTGGCTGCTTCCTGATCGAGTCGCTGGATGATGCTTGCGAATCGTTGATCCATCGGAATAGCAGTGGTGGTGTCACCGGAGATTGAGGGCGGCGACGGCTTAGGGTTTTTCTTCTCTGGTCTGTTTCGCAGAGAGAGAGATGGGAGGAGGAGATCAGGGTTTCGAAAACTTGTGACTTGTTCTCTACTCCTCCCCACCCTATAGGAGAATTTCGCAGACCATGGGACCACCATGGTCTTCTGCGAATTCTCCATGGCCCACCAATGGGTCAGACTGTTAACCCATTAACAGTTTAACTCATCCATCCATTTAATCGCGAACCGAATAAATATGTCATCGTAATAAATAAATAAATCAGTATTTATTTATTCGCCAATCAGTTCAATTAACTAATTAAAACAGTAATTAGTTTATTATCCATTGCCCCGGGTGTAACTCTTACGGGTCAATATCGGTCGGGTTCGTTAATTCGTCGGGTCAGGACACCATATATCCAACAGTATCATCATCAACAACAATCAATCGAAGGCGAAGAATAAATGATGTGATGGTGTTTGTTAGTGATTTAAGGTATCGTAATTACATATTTTATTGTAGCTTCGTGCTAGAATGCAGTCACTTTGTGTTTCTAATTGAACACAGGAACTTGGAACTTAATGAAAATGAGAAGCTGGTCAGGCATGGCTCGCGAGTCGTGAACCACATCAACACCTACCCACGCGACACACGAGGGTTAGGTCGGCATATTTTAATATTTTTTTATTTTGCTTTTCTATTCAAGGGGATTTTTGGGTTACGAAGGGCGGAGGTACCACCAGCCATTTTCTAAGCCTTCTAAGGACGAATTTGAGAGGAGAAAATAACCCGGATCATCATTCTTAATGCTTCTTTCGGTATTCTTTCTTGTTTTGATCTTTAATATGTCCGGCTAAAGCCGTTGTGTGATTACCGATGGTGAATGATTAGGTGTTTCATGATTTATTGTATCATTACTCTTGTTTAGATTGGATTTTGTGGAAACCTTTATTCCTTTGAATTTAACTATATGTTTGATTAATCTAGACAACTTGGTTTGCTATTCTGAAACGTAATAGTCAATGTTTCTTGGTTTTCTTGTCGCTAGGAATAATTGAAACTCTGTAGATGTCTAGTATAATAGGGTCGGGCTGAACAAGTTAAACGGAGCCATGTCTATGTGGTTCTAAACTATGATAATTGCAATTGAGCTATTATTCGCTTAATCAGGATCCTAAAGTAATCAATGTTCTCTTTAAATGTTTTACAATCAATAGTCAATTTAGTTTGCCAATTTACTTAGTTCAATTTAGTTTCTAATCCCAATTCAACTATCAAGTTCAATTCAACTAAGTTTAATCAATTTAGTTCAGTTTAGTTGCAATTTTATGTTTAATTATTTAGTCATTAAAATTACCATTATCCATGAATGCCTTTCGGATACGATTACAATACTTACCCTATCTATAGGTTATTTAGGTATTTGAAATGAACCGCGACATCTGCTATCACATTGACGACATTGCCGGAGAATACGTGCGCTTAGTGGTAGTTTTAGTTTTTCATTTTTTTTTTCAAAAAGTCAATTTTTTTTTTCTTTAGTGTTTTTGCATTTCAATTATGTAATTTAGTATTTATTTGAAAAAAAAAATTAATTTTTAATTGAAAAAAGTTTTTGATTCACCCTTGGCTGGTCGTGAAGGTAAAGGCATTATCAACCTTTCGCGACAAGCGATGACCTAGTTTTCACATAAAGTTTTTTGAAAATTTGACCACCCACAATTTTTTGTCTTTGCTTCATTGTGTTTATTTTATCTTCTAGAACAGTTCTATGTGATCGGTTTCATTGTTTACCATTTTGAAGGAAATCTCTCAATTGCATACACACTAGACGGTCGGGGAGAACATCACCTCTAATTTCCGATCAATAGATTGAGAAGACAACTAAAAGAAACAGAGGGAATCATCGAGCGAAGATGAGTGATCACAATATACGGGAAAACATGTTCTCTCAAGATCAGCAGATTCCACAGGATCAACTGATAGGTGAAATGCCTATCCCACCAGTTAACTAAAAGAAACAGAGGGAATCATCGAGCGAAGATGAGTGATCACAATATACGGGAAAACCTGTTCTCTCAAGATCAGCAGATTCCACAGGATCAACTGATAGGTGAAATGCCTATCCCGCCAGTTCAACCACCACATAACATTCCATCACAACAACCCCTTCCCCACCAATTCCAACATGCGGGAAATTTCAGAGCCAATGTCCCCATCTAGCAAAATTTAAGATTTCAAGCTAATAGATTCCAACCAGATGGGTATGAAGCTTTTACACAGTACGAAGAAGGTAGTGTCAACACGTGGGAGACAGGTTGGGATGAAGAAACAAACCCGGAACTGTATGATGGCAGATAGGCAAATTACGGGTGTGAAGATGACATGGGGGACGGAAACCCATAACAGACGCCACCCGTTTTTCAAGGGAATCACGTCATAGGTCACCCTAACAACAATCAACCGCCACACGGTGTTCCTCAATTTAATGGTGGAAACTACAACAACCACGATCAGATACAAATTGTAGATGGGGTTCCACGTGTAAATAGACAAGCCCTGGTTCGAGGGGTGGGCAGTCATTTCAGTGTTTGTAACACCCATGGGTCGAAACGATATGTAATTTGAGGTGAGACCTCAATATTTGGGCCATTTACCGGAATTCTTTGGGAAAAGGACGGAGGAACCCTACCTTCATATAGCATCTTTCGAGTCAATAAGAGTACCATTGGTGGGTTAGGGTCCACACAAGATGAGGTAAACTAATGTTGTTCCAATTCACATAAAAAGATCGGGCAAGGAAGTGGTTTGATAGTCTACCGACAAATAGTATTTACACGTGGCAAGCAATGTAGCAGGCATTCCTCGAAGAGTATTATCCCATGAGTAAAACAAGATATGCAATTCGATCTTTCCAACAACACTTGGGATAACCATTTCATGAGGCATTCACTAGGTTCAAGGAGTTACCAGGAAGTGCCCACACCAGGAGATTGAAACTTGGGATTTAATTAAATCATATTATGACGGGTTACTTACTGAGGATGTACGGGATCTTATTTCTATTAGTAATAGTAAATTTTTAACTAACTCCGAGGCAGATAACTAGGGGCACTTGGAATGTATGAGTGTCACTTCTAAGAGAAAGGCTTAGTCGAGTAGGAGATCGAGGTCAACATCACTAAAGGCATTAGATCTTAAGGCTTGGTGGGGGGGGGGGGGTATTGAGAAACTAAGGCAACAGAATTTGCTACTGGAAAAACAAGTGGCCAACTGAAGATTGGTGGTGGAAAGGAGTAAAAGCCGCGAGCCAGTTTGCGGTTTGCACTGATTGTGGAGATTTGGGGCACCAGTCAGTTCAGTATCTTACACGGGTTAGAATGGGAGAAGAGGTAAACTTTGTGCAGGGTAATCTGTATGAAAAGAATTCAAATTTTTACAATGTCGGGTCCAACAATTATACTAATTGAAGTCAGCAGTACCAGAACCGGCCACAAGGGTATAATTAAGGCGAGTACCAAAGGAACATATTCAAATATAAAAATCAACTACTAAGAAATTATCAACAACAGTGACAAGACAAAGCACCAATGAATGCCATTTTGGAGGCCATAAAAGGATTAGTGATGAGGTTCGAAAAGAAATTTGAGATCCAGGATAAATGTTATGGGCACTAGCAGAGCAGGTCTTAACAAGGGATGTAGACAAATTGCCAAGTGACATAGTCATTAACCCATCTCACCAAACATCAAGCTCAGGGTCAAAGAATGTCAGGTGGATCCAAATCAGTGCAATTAGCATCTCTGAGGATGGTGAAGAAAGTGATGAGGAAGAAGTTAATGAAATCAAGACACCACTCATTCATGTTCAAATTAGAGAGTTTAAGACCAACAAGGCTTTGTGGGATTATGGAGCAACCATTAGTATTGTACCCGGGATTGTTTATGATAAACTGGACATGGGCCCTTTATAAGAACTTAACACTACGGTTGTGTTAGCCGAACTTTCAAGAAAACGTCCTCGCAGGATTATGATGGGTGTAGAAGTGAAGATCGGTGAATTTTACTATCCAGAAGATTTGCTTGTGATTGATTATGAGGCAACGGGGCAACAAACGAGAGTGATCATAGGAAGGCTATTCCTAACAACAGTATATGCTATATGCCCAAATCAATTGCAGGGACAACACGACGATAATGAAATTCGGAAAATCGTATGTTACACTTAAACATGTTAACTAATTCTTTTACTTCTTTGGTTACTAAAATATTGTTTAGAATAGTTGTTGTTAACAAGTCCCCCCCCCCCCCCCCCGCGAGAACAAGGGAGGCACCGAGAAACAGGTGTTTGTGGTTGACAGGTCTAAACTGACGGAGGTTGAAGATCTCAAGCTTGGGGGTACAGGAGTTCTGACAGCGAATACATCCGTGAATAAGAAGAAGATTCTAAAAGTGGACACAATCTAAAGAGAAAGCATTAAAAGCTAAAACTTAGACAAGAATCAATCCAAGTAGGGTGGGCCATAGATGGATGGCAAAGGTGTTGTGAAGATGAAGGATGGTGGTGAAAGTAATGAAATTGGGTGGAAGCAATATGAAGCATCAAAGGTCATTTATAATCCGTTTATTGAAGTTACAATTGGTGACAAGCATGTGTTCAAACCTCCATGAAGGAGGCACGGTCTAGCTGAAGACCATAAACTTAGTGCTTCTTGGGAGGCAACCAGTGGCTAGTTTTCTCGTGTTTAATTTATTTTATTTTTTGGTTTTTGCGTGTTTGTTTTTCAGGGAATTCGAAAGTGTTTTCAATGAGGAGAATTGAGCAAAATTGGACGTTCTATGTATGTTTAGGCTTAGATTTGTAATTGTAACGTAATATGGTGATGATTTAAGTATTTTGATAGGCCAGAGAAATTTTCTAAGCGTCCAAAATTTTTAAAACTTTCTTTCTAAATCCTCTCCTCATGCCACGCGAGGAGAGCCCTTAGACCCTTCGCGACACGTGGCGTGTGGAAGGTCAGAATTTTTTTGCTCTTTTTGAATCATTGATTTCATATGTGTTTCATGTTATCTTTGCTTTTGTTTATTTTTGTTCTACTTTTTGTTGTTGTTCTCGTGTCACATTGAGGACAATGTGTATCTCAAGTGTGGGGAGGAGGGATAACGCTTTAAAGTGTTTAATTTGCTTTAGTATGTCTAATTATGAAAAACATAAAAATTTGAAAATATATCTCTTGATAAAATTGCAGTTAAATGAAAAATGATAGATACAATCGGGAATTGGTTTTCCGAAATGAAAAATGTAAATAATAATAATAATAATAATAATAATAATAATAATAATAATAATAATAATAATAATAATAATAATAATAAACGTGGAGAACGCGGTTACCTAGTGATGCATTGATAGGCTCAGTCAACTTGCTAAGCTTAAATATCCTAATAGTGTTGAAAGTAAATAAATGAATAAATAATAAATCAATATATCGTGTGAGTTCCCATCTTAGGAGAAACGATACGGCTAAAACTATCAAATATAGGACGATAGGTAACATTTTAAATTCAAATCCTTATGTCTTGGAAATAACTTGGCACGTCATGATCTTTTTGTGAAAACAAATCCGAGATTGGTGGCGTCCAACATTTCATTTTCCATCATCTTTTAGCTTTATTTGACAATTAATAAATAATAAGAGCCATATTTTACGTGTTATACATCGGGTTAGCGCTCGATTGAAACACCAATGGGTTAGGTTCACTAATGCTAACACGTCAGAATTGAAGACTATGTGCTACCCTTAGCGCTAACAACTTGATTGAAGAACTAATATGTCAAATTTACAATTAGTTAACAACAAATAACCGCTCAAATCCATCGTCTATCATCCCTTTCCATTATTTCTAAGACATGTCAATTTTTACGTATTGTGGTGGTGATGTGTGCCAAACACATCCGTTTTTTCCGTGTATTTTGTATAGTAATTAAGTCGGTTTTGAGTCACTTTAAGTCATTTCATTTTGTTTTAGTTAACTTTTAGTTATTTGTGTCTTAATTAGTTATTTGGTTTATTTTTGTAGTTGTGGTTCAAATCCTGAGGCCAAATGAGAGACGGAGAAATCTGGAAGGCAAGAAGAAGAACAAATGCTGAAGAAAGAGGACCGGGCGTATCACCTGGAGTTCCGGAAGACCCAAGCGATACGCTTGGGGTTTTCGTTTATTAATTTGGTCAAAGTCGGTTTGACCGACTATTTTGTCTTTAGGCGTATCGCCTAGATGGTCCATTGCTCCACGCGATACGCTTAGAGCCTATTTTTCCGAGAGAACCCTACTTTTGGGTATTTAAGAGAACTAACGAGCTTAATTCAGGACGTCTTGCATCTGCTGACTGGGGATGACCTTTTGGACGGATTTGGAGAGCTAAGAAAGACTGGAATCAGTGGAGGAGGCCCGGGATTAAATCATTCAACAACAATTATCGATTTTGGTTGCCTCTATCTTTTGATTTCCATTTATACACTTTGTTCAAACATGAATGTTATTAAAGTTTTAGACTTTTTGTGTGTCTCCGCAATTAACATGCTTGTTGGCTAAGTTTGTAGTATCATCTAGACCATTTTTTATGAATAATTGACATTTGATTACTTCATTTTGTTTATGACATTATCTTGACATATTGATTCCTCTATTAAATTCCACTAACTTCTGCAATTGAATGTATATGAATGTTATAATTAGAATTGTGATTGTTGATTGATGCTTCAATTGCCTTCGAATGTCTTTCGGGATGGGTAATTGATCTAAATTTACTAGCTTTAGGTTTAGTGATCGAAGAGTGGTTTAGGAGACGTCCCGAGCCATAGTGTTAGTTGGCAATTGCTAATTTGATTGTAATGTTTTGCTTTATCTAGACATTCCAGGAGTGATAGATTCGTCGGGTAGTTGGGTTGGTTAATTGCTTAGGTCAAAGTTATCTCAGGAGAGAAATTCCCTTAGTTGTTGGCTAATATGCTATTCCGTGTCAATGGTGGTTATTAGTGGTATCTACGGCAAGTCTAGGGTGCCGGAGATTGTTTCGGAGGTGGTTAGGCTTAGTTGAAGTGGGAAGGACTCAAAAGGTGAACCCTAGTTCGAGCGTTAGAGTTAATCAGTTAGGAAGGACTCAAAAGGTGAACTAACCAACCATTGCGTTTATTTCAACCGTTAGGTATTCATCAATAACGTTTGGAGAGTGATTCGGGGGCTCATAAGGTTTCTAGAGATTGTTTCTTTAGATCCTGGTTCCATCAAGAGTTGTCATAGCCGAGTAAGGTAGTTAGTGTTAATTAGGATTCTAGGTCTAGGTGGTACCTTTCTCATCTCTGGTTTTCTTCTAAAGTTTTCTATTTGTCGGTAGTTAGCTTAAGTTAATTTTGTTAATTTAATTTTCATTCATTCTCATATCAAAATCACTCAAATTTCCATTTCATTTCCTTAGTTAATTTAGTTATTCATAGTGTCTCTAGGGTTCAACTCCGGTTTTCCATAAGCTTTACTATAGTCGATAGGAACACTTGCCTGGTGACTTGGTTCAGTTTTGGGATTATTTGGTTTTAATATAGTGTGTCTAGGTCTAGGTCAAGTTAGTTATTTTTAGTAACCAAGTCGAGCACAACAGGTGGGAATATCTATATGAAAGGGCCTTTGACACGTCTTGAGTGGGATTAGGTTGAGCTATGACTTGCTGAGTGTGGGATCCATAGGTAAACTGATATCATAATGAAATATAATTAATAAACACGTTGGGGACTTGATAGTCGGTGGCTGGGTTTAGTCGGATAGAAATACTAGCAATTGCAGTCAACGCGTGTATACACCAGGTGAATAAGAAATTAAAAAGAAAAAATGTTTGAAGCTAGTATTCCGATTGTGATTCCAGTGCGGTTTTTTCAGAGACGAAAAAAGATAAGTGTGAGAACGTGATGTGAGGGTGTTTATTAGTAATTTAATGTATCGTAATTACATATTTTATTACAGTTTCATGCTAGAATGCAGTCACTTTGTGTTTCTAATCTATCTCAGGTACTTGGAGGTTGGAGCTTTATGAATACATATAATGCTTTGGAGGAAGAATAGAAGAAACCCTAGTCACCAGACGTGAAGCAGTGAACGAACGTAACAAGAAACGAAAATGTGAAACTGGTCAGGCATGGCTTGCGGGTCGCAAACCACATCAACACCTATCCTCATGACACGTGACGGTTAGGTCGGCAGATTTTAGTATTTTTTTATTTTCTGTTCTCTATTTAAGGGAATTTTAGGGTTACGAATGGGAGGTTCCACTAGCCTTTTTCCTAGCCTTCTAAGGACGAATTTATGGAGAGAAAATCACCCGGATCATCATTCTTAATGCTTATTTCAGTATTATTTCTTGTCTTGATTTTAACATATCCGGCTAAAGTCGTTGTGTGATTACTAACGGTGAATGGTTAGGTGTTTCTAGATTGATTGTATTATTTACTCTTGTTTATCTTGGATTTTGTGGAAACTTTAATTTCTTTATATTCAGCTGTATGTTCTATAAATCTAGACAACTTGATTTGCTATTCTAAAACACAATAGTCAACGTTTCTTGGTTTTCTTGTCGCTAGAAATAATTGACACTGTGTAGATGCGAGTATAGCAGGGTTGGGCTGAACAATATAAACGGAGTCATGTCTATGTGGTTTCTAAACTATGATAATTGCAATTAGCTAGTATTCGCTTAATAAGGATCCTGAAGTAATCAACCTTCTCTTTATTTTTTTACAACCAATAGTCAATTTAGTTTGTCAATTTACTTAAACGGAGTCATGTCTATGTGGTTTCTAAACTATGATAATTGCAATTGAGCTAGTATTCGCTTAATAAGGATCCTGAAGTAATCAACATTCTCTTTATTTTTATTTTTTACAACCAATAGTCAATTTAGTTTGTCAATTTACTTAGTTCAATTTAGTTTCTAATCACAATTAAGGAATTAAGTTCAATTCAACTAAGTTTAATCAGTTCAATTCAGTTTAGTTGCAATTTTAGGTTTAATGCAATTAGTCATTAAAATTACCATTATCCATGAATTTTCTTCGGATACGATAACCTTACTTACCATATCTATAGGTTATTTAGGTATTTAAAATGGACCGCGACTTCTGTTATCTATAAATCGCTTCAGAGCCAGAAGATAAACAGACTGAAAAATCAATTTTATAATAAATTCAAGCCAATAACCCTGAAGAATGAAACCGGAAGGGATGAAGAAAAAAATTTCGCAGGTAGCGAATCAACACATTTGGCGTACCAATCAAAAAGGGGAAACCATGGAAGTCAGGAACAAAATCCCCAAGGACCAAGGGTCGAAGAAATCAAAGAAATAAAATTCCAAATCGCGGTTGTGTATTTCCCCTAATTGCAGTTTGCAATCCAACAACAAGCTAAAAGTTCGCAGTTACTAGGGGTGTTCAAAACCGGATATCCGGAATTTCGGATATCCGAATTTCGGGTATCCGAAAATTTCGGATATTGGTTTTCTCTATCCAAATCCAAGTCCGAACTTTCAGATACCCGACATTTCGGATATCCGAAATTTCGGACTTGGACTCGGATAGTTATAACGGATATCCAAAAATCTTGTTTTGTTTTAAAAACAACAATTTCAAATTTAAATAGACATGTTCCAAAATATAACATGTAGTCAAGTTAGTACCAACTTGTTTGTTACCTAAGTTCGACCTAAAAAATGACAAAAAATATGAGTGGGATAACCCTAATTCCCTAAAAGTTCATTTTTTAATATAAAAAATATTTTAATTTATGTAAAATTTTCGGATAACGGGTATCCGAAACTTCCAAAAATTTTATAAATCATTGTCCAAGTCCAAGTCCGAAAATTCGGATATCCGAGTTTCGGATATCCGAAATTTCGGATATCCGGAATTTTCGGATAATTCGGATACGGAATTTCGAATAATTCGGATACGGATTCGAACTCGGATATTTTTGAACACCCCTTGCCAGTTACGATACAAGAACAAAGTCAGAAAGGAAGAAATGGAAATTACAGCGAGAAATCAAAGTCAAAATCAAACTACAGGTTGCAATCCGAAGCTAGAAACAAAGACAAAAGATCAGGAATCATTTTCAATTCAAATCACAGACTAGAAAGGTCACATCATATCTGCTTACACTCATAAACAAATGAGATAACACAAGTACTTCATCAAATACAAATGCAAGAACACTTTTCCTTAACACCTAACAAGGAAACTTTGGACTAAGGCTATGTGTAGTGATTGTATGTTTTCAAGCCCCTCATGTGGGTATTATCCGCCATGTGGCATCCTACATGGCATGGGGGCTTGAAAGCAAAAGAGATGTAGTGGTATAAAGCCCCTTTCAAGCCCCAACATCATTACACAACCCACACAATCACCTTCCTTTCCAGCGTGAAACATCTGGCGCCTCCCCCCCCCCCCCCCATTTTTCCTCTTTAGCGCCCCACCGTAGTGGGTGGGGGCGTGACCGGGGCGTGAAAGGGGTTTTCAAACCCCTTTCAAACCCCATTATGGATAGCCTAAGTGATAATCAGTTTTCTAAGCGATTATTTGACGCGTGAGTCAAAAAGTATGTGTTCGAATTGCTGGAGATTTGGAGCGGGTGCTTACAATTTTTTTAACAAAGATTTGTTGCAAGAGGTAAACACTGTTTTATAAGGGCATGTGGTATATCTTAGTGGTGTTAAAGTTTAATCGTTGCCACGTGGGCGATGACTGGATAACACGACACTTTAACACCAAGTGCGGTATACATGGTGTTAAAGTATGGTGTTAAAGTGGGTATTTTTTTATTAATTAAACAAATAAAAATAAAAATTAAGTGGAAAGTTATGATTGGTCTGGACCCACTTCCCCTCTCCTTTTAATGCCGTTGAGAATATAGCGCCCAAGGTTGGCGCCCCTCTATAACGCCTAAGGGGGGCGGTGTTTGGTGCCACATAACGCCGTATAACTCCCTTTAACGGAGGTATACCGGATGGCCTATGTTTACAGAAGTGTACATCTGCAATCCGCTAACTAGCATACGCCATTAGTAGTGATTTATGGGATGGATATTTAAAAACGATGAACAAAACCTTACGAGATAACCTTTTTAAATTTCGTGGATGGTACAACTTATTGTTTCAATTTAATTACTTTTACAAATATTATTTACTTATTTTATTATTACAATCTATTTACTTGTGAATGTGTGATTTATCTCTATGATAAACGATATTTGAGAAAATATATACAAGATGCATGAAGAGGTCAATGGCTTTTCCTAGATGTTTGGTATCTTGATGATTAAAGTATTTTTTTTATTTTTTTATTTTATGTATGTTTTATTTTTTAATAGGTATTGATTATTATTGTATTTTATTCTTATATTTTTTTTAATAAATGGTGCTTAAATAAATGTATATAGACATTTATTTACAGCATATATCTAATAGATTATAAAATTAGTTGACACTCACTGACTATTAAATAACTTTTGGGTTACTACACTTATTACGGATTCATTATCAATGTGACAACATTTTTTTACTCACTAACCATTACACATGCCCTAAGAGAATCAAACAAATCAAAGAAAGGTGTGGGTGATTCTTTTCGTGGTTTTCATTTGCGCCCCATCCTCCAATGGTGCATTCATTGGCGGTGCTGATGACAACAACATAGTAACAAGTAAGGACGTGGTGGCGGGAGAGGTTGTTTGGTGTTGGTTGTGGTAGTGACAATAACGTTGGTACTACTATGACGATGGTTGTGACGAATGATGACTATGGAGACAGAGGTTGTGGCAAAATTTACATTGGCAATGATGATGATGTCAACAATATATGTTTGTGGTGTTGTCGGTAGTAGTTGGCGACACCTACAAACGTTTGTCTCGGGTGGTATTAGCTACACCTGTTTTTAATTAACATGTGGTGTAAAATAACTGGTTTATGTTGTTAACATATGGTTATATAACTTCTTTTTTTTAACAACATATTTGGATCAATGACGGGGATGGGGATATATCACCACTCACCCGATCATTTCCAATCCCCATCAGGAGAAAACTCATCATATGTGAGAAAACCCCCTGGCTCAATCTGTAACCCCCAATAATTTAATTTTTGTTATAAGTGAGACTTAAACTTAAAACCTCTCATTTATAATGTCTTTAGATACCCATAACTAATTGGACTAAGAGATCATGTATTACAGTTATATAACTTAAAACAATCAAATCAACCCATATATATTTTAAAAGGATATAATATCATGTTTTTTCACCCTAAATCTAACCAAATGAGGAAGCTTGTATTGCCTCAACAGCCTATTGGTTGGTAGCTGTAGACCCACAAAACACAAAGAATGGCCCCAACAATGGCTAACATATCCTACTAGAGAGAGAGAGAGCATGAATCAAATGTAGCTAGGCCGATGATTCACGAGGTATGAAATCGAAACAAGTGACGTGTATATTCCCGTGAATAGGTATGGACCACCAGGGGCGGATCCAGGATTCTTTTTTAGTGGGTTCACTTTTTTTTATGGTCGAAATTTTAACATTTAAATGTTAATTTTTTTGGTTTAGTCGGTTCGGGTCGGGTTAATCACATCATAACAAAACGAATATTCATTACGATTATTAATAAGCATTGTCAATAATATTCATGATACCTAATTCACAGTTTCACAAATCCATTAACAAATGAACCATACATGAGTCGATTGAAAATGTTGAACTTAAGAGCGTAGTCTCATCAAATAAGACATTAACCACTATACTAAAAAAATATATAATTATTTTTGATGAATAATGTATTGAATAAACACGAAGGGAATATATTTAACTACTTATTATAACTAAAATAACAAACCTCGGAAAAATTTAAAAAAATAATAGTTCCCACGAGTCGAAACTGACACCTTTGCGTTTTAATCTAAACGACTTACTATTAAGACAAAAGAAGTAATTCTTGATTTCCTAACTGAAGCAGTTTTAATAGAAACAATGAAGCAAGAGATATTTGGGAAAAAAAAATCAAGATCCTAACTCCGGACTCGAAGATTCGAAATGAGTACCTCACAGTCAAAAAAGTAACGCGCAACCACTGCGCTAATTTACCAAACATTAAGTTTTACGGATTCACTCCTAATAATATTGTGGATTCACTCCAATTTTTTTATATATATTTCTAAAAAAAATTCAAAAAAGCAGTGGGTTCCCGTGAACCCGGTCCGTATATGCTAGATCCGCCCCTGTGGACCACCATCCAAACAGCCTGAGCCCAAGTCGACCTCAATTCGCCACAAAACAAATTAATACTACGATATGTTTTTCTTAACGACCAATATATGTCTATGAAAAATCCGGAAGTATTTACAACAATTGATAAAATTTACATCCGTATGCGATCGGGTGGTAAAATCTAAGGCTCGAGAATCGAACTTGTGATTTATTGCATCACCGTCAGTATTCATTTGGACAAGTCATCGTGGTTTATTGCAGCATGTTTTACAAAGCACAATTAATTATATATGTTGCCTGTCATGCTCGATCGATCAATCGATCTTTTTACATCACTATCATCATTTACAAAATATAAGTCTCATTGACCCTTGTTTTCCGCTCGTGGGTCATGATATTGGACACTCAAGGAAAGTGAACGTGAAATGAAAATCACAGAACAGTGATGCTTACTGGTGTGATAACAACATATTAAATATTAATTATTATAAGAATTAAAATATATTAAACAGTTATTAATAAATATTTAGAATTTATATAAGATGCACAATAAACAAACTTATTTATTAGGTGAAAAAATGTGAGACAATTATTTATCAGGTGAAGAGAACTAACAAAAAAAAAAAAAAAAAAAAGATAATGACCTCTTATATGGATATACAAGTTGAAAACTTGAGATTGATGTATATTGTGTGAAATTTACCCGGTTCAAAAAGAAAAAAATAATAGCGGATGAAAGTAAATAAGTTCATAAAATTGTGACAAGTAATGCTCTTATTTTCTTATCTAGCAGTTAACGTGTGACTAGTCAACTTGATAGAAAGTTTTTACCTATTAGTTTTATGGAGATCGAGTAGTGATGATCTAATTTCATATATATAGAGAGCAACCTAAGAATAGGAGTATCGTAGAAAAAAAATACATATTTATTACATTTATATATGTTCTTTTCATGAAAAAATATATATATTTAATGGTTAGAATCATCACACCTAAACTTTACAGGATTTAACTCATAAACTTTAAGTTTATAAGTGATAATCACTTTATCGTCAAGCTAAACCCTCAAATACATACAAAGAAAAAAAACAAATGACAAGTGTAATTTTAGTATTATTACAATATCTTTTAATTAAAAAAGGGTTTATAAGATACAAAGCAGCTAGACAAGGGTACCTAAACCTCTTGTTTTATCAGGATGCAAGGGACAAATTGAAGTGAGATATGGAAAGGTTGAAGCCAGAAAACAGGGACTAATTAGTCGGGAATAGATATAAATATTAACTGAATAAATATTTAAAAATATGGTTTAGTTTTGCTTTAATTCGTTTGTGGAATGTACATACGGCTTGGTCTTTCTTTTTGAAACCCTACATATGCTACACCACCTTCTCTTTTTGTTATTATTACAAATAAAACAAACTACAGATGATTAATGAGTGATTAACTCTTAAATAATTATGTATCTTTTTCATTTTAAATAAATCAAATCATATAAAGAACAAATTGATTGATAAACCGATAGATAGTTTGGTTATAATTTTTTATAACTAGATCTTGTTAAAGCGATAAATGCATATGAAACAAATAATATATGAATAGACCCATCCTAAAAATTTATAATTTGTTCATGTTTTCTTATTTGAATCGAGGGCATATTTATTTTTTTTCCTAGTTAAATGCTTGGAATAGCTAAAATGAGACGCAAATCATTGTTTAACATAATTAACTGAACAAATAACCTAAAAACCATTGTAGTTTAAAAAGAAAAAAACAAATAGAAATTAATATGCAAATTACAATATTATTTTTATAAATTTTGGCACATGTAAACACCACCTTACTTTTCCTTGATAAGAAATGGATTATTTAAACATGATTATTTAAGCCGTTTATTTGATAAAAGGTGTGAAAGTCGCTTATTTCATAAAAGTTGTATGAAAGGCTATAAGCCTACATACTTTCTTTGAAACATCCTTCTTTGCTTGTTTATTTAATGGGTTTTCTTTCATACTTGCAATGTTCAATGGACCCAAATTAATATTTCGCTAAAAAGTAAAAACCTTTGTTAATTTTGATCCTTGAACAAATCTTCAATCATCAAAGCTAAACCTCTTTCTTTTTTTCATCATCATAAAACGATTAATCATTAACCTTCTATCGCTTGCTAACACGTTGACTTATAATACAGAATACTTAAAAAGAAAAACATAACTTATATGTAGTATTAATCAAGTGCTTCGGGTAGTAAAAATAAGCACGCATTATTATATCATTATAATTACAAAGGAGCACAATCTAACTGTAACTTATAATTTAATAAAGAAACTTTTTTTTTTAATGACAATTTTCATTAAACAGGCAAAGCCATCGTCCAATTTTTATATCTACTAGTAAAACTAAACCATATTTTTAAATATTTAAAAATATGGCACTAGAGAACATCAAAGAAACAAGACTTACATATTAAAAGAGTACCAAGAGTTTCAATCCATCGTCTAATTTTTACATCTACTAGTAAACCAAACAAAACTCCAATTTTTTATCTCGTAATCACAAATTGTATACTCTATTTAATCCAAACTAACTTATGTTATATCTCATATACAATGCGTTGTATACAAACAAACAATAGTATATTTAGAGTTCATACTCTATATTTTTAAAGGAAAAACATGAGTTGATGCTAGCTCGTCCAATGAATTTTTAACATCAAATTTCAAGATTTTTTAGGATATTACGCTTTGTGGGATTTGTATCCTCGATCTTTTGATCGTGCGACACGTCATTTAACTAACACGATGTCCTCTTGAGGAAGGAATCAATCTTAATTAACTAATTGAACTTTACATATGAAGATTAATGATAAAACCATGATTAGGTAATTAATAAATGAATGATTAGTACAATCTTAACTAAAGCTGGTTGTGCCCATACTAGCTTAGTAGAAAGTACAACCACTAAATCCACAAGTAGCCACATAAACATCCCATTAAACTAACAATATATACCCTGAAAATAGTCGAATTAGTGGGAGTCAACTGGTTTGTCTCCCAATATATAATTAGTTGATTAATTATAATATATATAGACGTGTCGAGTTAGTTTTTTTTTTTCTTTCAAATTCATTAATATGTTATGAATCTAAAAATCATGTAATTACTTGCACATAATTTATAGAAGATAATGAAAATAGTTTCATTCAAGTTATGACGATTTCTCCTAAAATACTTGGAGTTGCCGTTTAAAGGAAAAGATAATAAAAAATAGTGAGAGAGGGAAAGACATAGAAGAAAATGTAAGAGTGGGAGAGAAAAGCGTGACGGTTGAAAGGCTCTTTGTTTATGCACATAAAAACTGTCTGCGGTTTGATTTCATCTAATTTTATGTTTGCAGCTGGAAAAGTGATCTGAAGCTCTGCAATCTGAAAATATAAGACTGTATGTTTTATAAATTTGATACTGTCTACAAAAACTAAAAAATATATATCTGTTAAACATATCTTACTAAGATAAAAGTCATTCAACATTTAAGTTATAATATAAATATAATAATAAAACCAAATATCAATAACATAAAAACAAAGTAAATTAAACTTAAAGTACATTGTTTTGAGTGGTGGTGGGTCCTTTTTTTAGGGTTGTGATGTTTAAGTCAAAATAAGATCTTTATAAGAAAAAAACAAACAGTGTCCAGGGCTTATGTCTACGCGCTTGCAGACATAACCTCCCTGAAGATGTTTTAAGAAAAAACAAGTAGCCATTAAGTAACGATCTTATGTGTCACATTTAAAACATAAAGAGTAAACTTCACTTTTAGTCCTCAAGGTTTGTACATTTTAACACTTTTAATCCAATTTCTGAAATTGTAACATTTCAGGGCCTGAGATTTGATTATTTTCTCAATTTTGATCACTTTTTTAATTTCCATCCAAATTAATGAGGGATATTTTCATAATTTAACTATCCATTTTATTTATTTGATACAAAACGAAGTAATTGACTTCCCCTTTTATATATTTGAAAAATGCTGAGTTATATAGTGTTTTTTGAGGAAAGTCAATTACTACGTTTTGTATCAAATAAATAAAAAGTGACCAAAATTGATAAAATAATCAAACCTAAGGCCCTGAAATGTTATAATTTCAGAAATTGGATTAAAAGTGTTAAAATGTGCAAATCTTGAGGATCAAAAGTGATGTTTACTCAAACATAAATTTAAGTGCATTATACGTATAGTTATCGTAGTTTTTAATGTATTTATTATTCTGAAATAAAAGCAATCATTATATATATATATATATATATATATTTATATATAATATAAATATATAAAACATCTGAGTTACACACCATTTAAAGATACTCTTAAATCTATATTTATATACTAGAGGATCACTACCCGTATACCACAGTGGGTGGATTTTACATTACAATAAATACGTTACAAAATATTTTTGAAATCTAAAAGAAAATTATGTTAAAAACTATGTATTTGTGAAAATTAGCGGTACAAAACACGAATGCTAATTTAACAATAAAAATAAATGATCATTATTTATTCTGCAAACATGCTAATATTTTAAAATGTTTTAAAATAAAAACAACTTATTAGAAAAGAAAAATAATATATGTTCCAAATAAAATTAAAATAATTAAAAAAACTTTTTAATAACATAAATAAACTAAGAAAATATTGAAACTAATAATTTCATTTATGTACTTCATTAGGCTATCCGTGGTCATAACCCCCCACCCTTGGGGGTTATACACCACGTGGAATCCACCTCATTAAGGGGGTTATAAACAAAGTGGTGTAGTCATAACCCCCATAACCCCCTCTAATTATTACTCAATTATTATATATTAATTAAAAAGATTAAAACATAAACCAATTAAATCTGGAGAAAAGGAAGACAACCAATGAGAAATTAGGGGGAGGGGCGTGATAAACATAACGTCATTGCATATTA
The DNA here is from genome assembly GCA_039602395.1 of Deinandra increscens subsp. villosa. Taxonomy (NCBI): domain Eukaryota; kingdom Viridiplantae; phylum Streptophyta; class Magnoliopsida; order Asterales; family Asteraceae; genus Deinandra; species Deinandra increscens. The sequence goes on along the minus strand of JBCNJP010000010.1, from coordinate 6,224,482 downwards.
TATCTAACATGGCGCCAAAGGGGGCGGATGAGGGCGCCATAGGGGCGCTATGTTAGGTGTTTTTGTGGAGATGACACCCTACTACAGATAGTCTTAGTTATCTACACACACACACACACACACTATATATATATATATATATATATATATATATATATATATATATATATATATAGGGTAAGGATCATATAAAAACAAGTTATTATTGTGAAAACATAAAAACATACTTAAATGAGGGGTATAATTGTCAGACCACATAACTCCTTTTTAAACCTAACCTCATGTACATTGTTCCTTCATCATTCGCGACATTACCTCCCTGGCGCCTCCACCTGCGACTTCTCTTCACTCCGGCGAACTTTATCTCCGGCGACGCTTACAATCTCTGATCCCCATCAAAAGGTACGAGAATTTATACCTTCTCTCTACTCCATGGTCCCTGCGATGTCTTTTCATCTCCAGTGAACTTCCTCCGGCGACCATTTACAATCTCCGATCTCCGACCATGTCAGGCTGATTCAGACAAACCTTCAAAAAGGTACGAGATGTTATCCTTTCTCTCTACTCCATGCTCCTCTTCGAGTAAAGATCGATTTTTTTACATCACAGTCACATTTTTCTTCAATAAATCCAAGATTTTTCTAGCTTAATCTTCAATATCCGGCTTTGTAAACAACAATTCGAGTGTTTTTAAAGACTCGTAGTTGCTCATTTTGACTATAATGTAGTGTTTTCAAAGACTCACAGTAATGCACGCAATGTGTTTGATGAAATGCCTATGAGGAAATTAAGTACTTCTTTTTTTTGTTTTTGTACCAATTTTGGTATTTTTTTTGTTGCATTAGGTGTTTAACTAACAAAAGACGTATCCAAACGACAGTTCTACTCATAACAATGGTGATGCCTGCACATGTGCAATAATGCCCGTAGGTTTGCTACACATGTGCAATAATGTTCGCACGTGTGTTTTTCAAACTTTTAAACTATTTTATATAAGTGTTTTATATGTGTGATAAGCCTACATGTGTTTAACTTCGTTAACACGTTGAATTTCATATGTACTACACATGTGCAATAATATTCCACATGTGGAATAATCTCAAATAATGGTATCATGACATGGATTATAATAATATTGCACATGTGCAGTATAATCATGTCATGTATTATAATAATATTGCACATTTGCAATAATCGCAAATAATGGTACTATGTCATGTAGTGTAATATTGTCATGTGTTATAATAATATTGCACATGTGCATTAATCTCAAATAATGGTATTATGTCATGCAGTGTAATCATGGCGTGGATTATAATAATATTGCACATGTGTAATAATCTCAAATAATAGTATCATGTCATGGATTATAATAATATTGCACATGTGCATTAATGTTATCTTGTGTGTGTTTTTATTTTTATTTTACAAACATTATAACTGTTGCACAACTTATTATATATTTAACTGCCATGTAGCCATCTATTGTTATATGTTACCGTAAGTAATGTACTCATGTACATGTGCATTATTAACAGTTTCTATGTTTATCATCGTATTGCAGGTGACATATTAGAAAATACACGCCTACATACGTCTATACACATGGTGTTTTGGAATTTAGTAATTGACACGCCGATTTATGAAGAAAAAATGGGAAGTGGTTATGGATGATTATGATTTGACCAAGCAAGCTTGGTTGAGTGATATGTATGCTATACGTGAAGATTGTGTTCCGGATGCTTTAGAGTTATCTCGATGTGATGTTTGATGAAAATTACATAAAATAATTTGTACTTTTGAATTTATTACACACGTGTACTATTACGATGTTTTAAAACATTTACGTTGTTTATTGAATGTATTGTGCCTAGATGTGTTAAAGTCACTAAATATTTTTGTATATTTAATGATGTATTGTGCCTAAATGTGTTAAAGTAGCTAAACAGTTTGCACGTTTGATTTTATTGCACATGTGTATTAATCTTTCATAATTTATTCCAACAACTTGTGTGGCATATCCACTACCTTTGTCCTTATCCAACAAGTTGTAATTCAATTCAAATCCATAGAAAGTTCATTGAAGCTTCTTGCATTTTCAGTTTTTATATGTAGTGCACATGTGCACTAACGTGAAATTCACATTTAAGCGTAAATTCATATGTATTATCTGAATGCCAGCTGTAATTTACATGTGCATTAATGCGATGTTCATATGTATGCTTATTTATATGTATGTTGTGCATTCCAACTTAAATACACATGTGCAATAAACTTATAGCTGCCACATTATTCGCACGGTCTTGAAAATATGCAACAACCATTCTGGATAAGCAAGTTGTAATCTTCGATAACTATAGAATCGTAAACCAACATAAATCCATACAAACCCTCTTACAATCTTACCACGATCATAACAAAAAAAAAATAACATTTTCGTGCGTTGTGTCATTTTTGCTACTTCCCAGTTGCTTGTTTTATCATCCTGTTTGTGGCTTCTATCTCGATCAACTCATTTGACAAGTATATGATTGCTTTCGATAGCATGATCTTTGTGGCGTTACTCATCCTTAGTTTCTTCATATGTGTGGCGTGCTTTGTGTTGTCGTCAATGAACCTGCAACCAAACCCTTTAGTTCGTCCATTTGATCTTGAAACAAGCACGAATCCGTGATAATTTAATATTATTGCACATGTGCAGTAATGTTTAACAGTCCCAATATTTGTATCAATAATGTAGTTTTAATCACATTTTAAGATTACTGCACATGTGCAGCTATATTTACAACCCTATTTTTTGTAATTTAATATCACTGCACATGTGTAACAATATTTTAAGATTATTGCACATGTGCAATAATCATAACACACCTAAATTGACAACCACATTATTTGTAATTGAAGATTATTGCACATGTGCACTAATCTTAGCAGTTCCATTATTTATTGTTATTAATGTAGTTTTAATCACTTTTTAAGATTAATGCACATGTGCACCTATATTTACAACAATGATAACATTAAAATATGGATATGTGTCACGATACTTATGAGAATGAAGCCTCAACTTCCTATCCGGTTTATGCTCGACCGATTTTACATCCTTTTTCATAACTTCAGGATCTGTGTTAGCACAAACATGTCACAGTTGCGGTTAAAAAAAGATAGATTATAATAATACACATGGAACTGAAGATTATTGCACATGTGTAATAATAATGCGCATGGAACTGAAGATTTTTGCACATGTACAATTATCTTAATAGTAGCATTAGTTATGGTAATTAAGTTAAAATACACATGTGTATTATAGTTTTGATCACATCTTATGATTAATGCACATGTGCAATCATCTTAACAACGCCACTTTTTGTATCAGATAAGTAAAACTGCATATTATTGCACATGTGCAATCTGTAGGTCCGGAAATTTCCCAAACACACGATATTTGATCGTAAATGAGTGCGGAATCCTCAAATACGATTGATTCAAGAACAATAGTAGAGGAATAGACTAGATCTAGAGAAAAGATGAAGTCTTGAATGAATATCACTACTAAAGGAAGCTGATCGTAATCAAGAGAGACAGAAATCGTGAACCTTGAATGTGAATTAGAAAAGCTTGGTTCAATCATAAACAAGTGAGGTTTATATACTACCTCATTACAAAAATCGTAAACCTAATAGCCCACATGGCCCAATCATAAACACATAAAAGCCTACTAACAAAGCCCAAAAGCCCATTAACTCCTAAGCCCATAACTAATGTTCATGCCTCTAATATATATAGCCCAACAATCTTCCCCTAGGCATGAACCATTAGACCTTCTTACGGCAGCAGGAGATCGAATCTGAAAGTATTCAATGCGTTGTTCGACCACCATTTGTTTGCTACAATCCGCTCTGCAGTCCCATGAAAGATTCCTACCCTCACAGCATTCTCCATATCATTTTCATCACCAAGTATAGGCTGTGAGGCGAGCAACTTGATATCTCTGTCTCCGAATCTGAGCAAATCAACCGGATCATAAAAACGAAACTGCCTCATACTCTTGCAGAGCACCACCACCTCGTGTGTCGTTGGATCATAGAACTAGCAGTCAAAGTTTTTGACTAAAGTGCTATCTTGAATTTCATCCAACATATTTATAACTCTAGTTCGCTTGGTAGGTGGTCTCCGAGCTTCTCCCATGGGCTCACCAGTAGCAGGGTCAGTACCTGTCTCAACCCACCTTACCTGCTTCAGCTCAAAATCAGTGAAATTGTTTTCCAGATGGCTCATCAAGTTGTTTCTGATAAGATCCCCATCGGAGCTGTTCCACCTGTTGATAAATGGAGCTCGAAGCAGACTCCTAATCTCGGGCTCAGTCCAGGAATGAAATTGCCCACGAGTTTTGTAGTATTCCACTGGACTGAAGCCTTCACGGATTACGACAAACAACCTCTTTTCTGAGTCATAGTGCCAGCAAAGGATGTTTTCACGACTCCCCTCTTGTCTAATGTGCTCTCACCAAGATCAAGGGTGTATTGTGTGGGGGCTGGACCTTGAAAAAATTCACGGAACCAGTTGTCGTGTCCCTCAGGGGCTTTGGAGATGATTCTGCCACTTCGGGCGTAATCTGACATTTCAATGTTTTCATCTCCATCATCCTCAGTTGCTTCACTTGTACCTTGAGCTGAAGAGCTTTGACCCGAGGCACCTGAAGTATTTCCCTCTACTGCACTTTTAAAGGCATTGAACTTTTTCTTCAGGTCCATCAGAGCTTCATTGAGGTCCTTCATTCTTGTCTTGTCAGCCTTCTCTCTTTCTTCCATCCTTCTGTTATCTGCTACCTCTTTCTCCCTCAACCTTCTGTTCTCTGCTTGCAGTGCAATAATCTCATTCTGTCTGATCCTGTTCTGAGAGATCAGAAAGTTGATATGAGGATCGGTGCTTATCCTCAGATCAATTGGTAGCTCAGCAGCTTGAAAAGGCCTAAATCCAGGAATAGTTGTTGGCTGAGTTACCACAGGGTCTGCACTCACTCTTACAGGGCTTGGAGCAATGAAAGTATGATCAACCTCCAGAAATTGACTCTCTTCCCGAACTAGGCTGTGTTCGATTGGAAGAGGAGTCTCAGTTTGTACAGAAGCAGGTCGATCTTGTACAACTTCAGCAGCTGTTTCTACTTGAGCACTGGTACCCTCGGAACTGGGTCTAGCTGGTTGTACAACCAATAAACTTGAGCTTGTCTTGGTGAACTTGAACCGTACGCTCCTTGGATCAGATTTCTTTCGAGGAGATGGCTCACGAATAGGAACGGGTTCTTCTATCAGAACATCATTAACAGACAAATTCAGCTCTGGAGGTGTAGTGTCACTCCCAGATGACCCAATCATATCGTCCCTCGACCTTTTATGGGTTAATGGCTCCAAGTCTCCATAAATATCATCTTCTGAGATGTCCTGACCAGCAAGAATGTCATCCATTACATTTTCTTCATCGGAGGGAATAACATCTTCATCTTGTACATTAACGGCCGGGGTTGCCGTTAAGTCTTGGTCATCTGCAACGGATGCATTGACATTGGGTACTGCAATTTCAGGTTCATCTTCATCAAATTCTTGTTCCCTCGCCACCTCTGGGAACGCGCCTCTCTTAACCCATTCAAGTCTTCCTTGAAAGCTGTTTTTGCCCTTTCTATCTTGGGTTTGAAGACCAAAAACCCCACAATCCATTACTTTGATGTCCAACTTCTCGATCCTTTCTTCAATCATCGGGTATTTCTTCATCACCACCATTTGAACAAATCTTGGAGTCATCAAAAATTGTTCTCTGGCACTCAAATCAGCATTGCCTACCCAGTCCATCAGCATCATCTTTGAGAAGTTGAAATCCCAATCTAAAGCCACAGAGATGAAAGCAGTTCCATGTAGTTGATTCAGCTGATCAAAACTAGTTCTCTTGCCTAGAAAAGACTTTTGCATATAATGTGCTAGGCACCTCCAATAATGAGGCAGCAGCTTCTTGAAAATAGGCGGAAACTTCCCCTCGTACCCCATAGATTGAGCACCGGCCAGAACAACCTCCTTCGGATACTTGATTGGATCAGTGGCTTTATCAGTAATGTTCAGCCCCTTTCTGATATCATCTTCCTCAATCACTACTTGTCTGTTATGAACAGTTGCAGTAATAATTGTCTTGTCAGCATTTGCTCTTGCAGAGCCCCAGAACTCTCTGACCAGCATCTCATCAATAAGTACATTCGTCCTCAGGGCGTGGTTGATTTTGCAAGTGTTCATCCCAGCCACCAGAGAGTAGAATAACTCCATATGTTTTTCTGGTGGGTCTTCCAGATACGCTGGGATGCAATGATCCTGTTCAAACTTTATCACTTCATCTAGCATTTCTTCTGCCATCAGGTTCTAGGAGCTTGATGCAAACCGTACAAGGCCTTATCCAGTAGATAAACATGATCTGGATTTTCTTCATCTATGAACCCTGGTGGTTGGGTTAAATAAACTTCTTCGTTCATCTCTGCATACAGGAAGGCAGTCTTCACATCCATCTGATGGACAGTAAAATTGAGATACGATGCCACAGCCAGAAAGATCCGAATTGCTTCCAATCTCGCCACCGGAGCATATACCTCGTCATAATCAATCCCGTGAACTTGCCTGTGACCTTGTACAATTAACCTCGCCTTGTTTCTTACAATGATTCCTGAATCATCCTTCTTGTTCTTATAAAGCCACCTCGTGGGAATCACCTTCTTGTCGACTGGCCGCTTCACAAGTCGCCACACTCCCAGCTTTGAGAACTGATTAAGCTCATTGTGCATGGCCTCTATCCAATTCGGATCTCTGAGAGCAACCATCACATTCGGAGGCTCAATCTGGGAGATAAAACATGAATACATGCAGAAATTGATATCCCCCGTTCGGCTTCTAGTTGAAACACCTGCAGACACTGGTCCAAGTATGTTGCTGACTGGATGATCCTTGTTGATCCTGGATACCTGGACATCTGGCACAGACACAGAAACAGGCAGATTAAATGTAACAACATTATCATTTATATCACTCATACCTGGACTTTGAGGTGTCTCTGAATCATTTTCACACGTTCCTGAAGTTCCTGGAGCATTTACGTTGACATTTGTGGGAACTGTAACAGGTGTCTTTTCACTGATTCTGTCAACAGAAGGTCTTGATTCAGATGGCTGAGTGATAATCTCTTCTTCTTCACCCAAATTATGAAGATCATTCGAAAACTTGAACCCTTCAAACAGAGACCCGTAGTTAAAAATCCAATCAGGTCCGGTCCCTGCATCCGTCGGATTGTCTTCAAGCCAGTCGACGTTGAATGCTTCAATGATCAAACCAGTGGTCTTGTTATAGACTCGATAAGCACTATTTCCCGAATAACCAACGAAATAACACTCATCCGCTTTCGCCTCGAATTTCCCTACGTCGGACTGAATTAGCACCGTGCACGGACATCCGAAAGTCTTGAAATAACCCACTGTCGGCTTCTCTTTGTAGACAATCTGATATGGAGTTTTCTCATGACGTTTGTTTAACAGAACGCGATTTTGCACATAACATGCTGTGTTGACTGCCTCAGCCCAGAAGAAGATTGGTAGTTTTGCTTCACACATCATTGTCCTTGCAGCTTCAATGAGTGTCCTATTTCTTCTCTCAGCTACTCCATTCTGTTGTGGAGTGTAGGGAGCACTGAACTGTCTGTCTATGCCTTTAGCCCCACAAAACATATTCAACTCAGCATTCTTGAATTCCGTTCCGTTATCCGATCTGATAGCTTTGACCTTCTTGTTCAGCTGATTCTCAATGAGTGTGACAAACTGTTTCACTAGGGCTGGAGTTTCATACTTGTTAGACAAGAAGTAGACCCAAGTAAAACGTGAATAGTCGTCCACAATCACAAGACAATAGGAAAACTTGCTGATGCTCTGAACTTGCATAGGCCCAAATAAGTCCATGTGTAGAAGTTGTAGAACTGATGACACAGAGTTTGCTATCTTAGGACGGTGTGGCAACTTGTGCTGCTTTCCCTTCGCACATGCCACACATTTTTCAATAGTTGAGAAGTCTTTAATCGGCAGCTTTCTGACATGCTCTCCCTTAGCGAGCTTGGTCAAATTCTTCATATTAGCATGCCCGAGACGTCTATGCCACAACATAGCCAAATTCTCATTCTGTTTTGATATAAGGCATGCTTCTTCTGACGTTGGAGGATTGCCCATGTTGAGAAGATATGAGTTTGAACGTCTTGGAGTGCGCATCAGTACACACTCCTCGGGTATCTTCACACCAGGCTTCAAAATAATACACTCCTTTCGATTGAACATCACCGAATAGTCTTTGTCACAGATCTGAGAAACACTCAGCAAACTGTGCGACAGTTCCTCCACAAAATGAACGTCAGAAAAAGACAGATTTCCACTCCTCACCACACCTTTCTTACTAATTCTGCCACCCACACCACCTGCAAATGAAACTCCTCCACCATCGAAATCTTCTACATCTTCCAAAAGGGACAGATCTCCGGTCATGTGTCGGGAGCAACCACTATCAACGTACCAGAGATTGCTGATAGATCTTCTTGGCTGTCCCTACAAGAATAAGAAATTAATGAGATCCAGGTACCCAGGCCATAACAGATCTGGGCACACCTTTTGCATCAATGTAGTTAACTAATTGGAGAATCATTTCAGACTTTGATCCAGACACATTCTCATTTTGAATGTTGACTTTTGGTTTCCATGTGGTGGTTTTCTCTGGTTTCAACACAGTTGTTGAATTGTTGACAATCACATGTTTCTTTTGTGGTGAAATGACCTTTTTACCAGTTGGCTTTTTAATCGGTGTCCACTCAAGTTTCAGTTTAGTATACACAAGTTGTTTTGTTTGAGTGACACCTTTTTGTTTCAAGACCTGTTGCTCGGCTTTTGCTTTGCCATTAGGTTGATTAGCTCTTTTTACTTTAGCCACTTGTTTTTCAACGAATTCTGGTTTTATCTTGTGGGAAACTCCTTTAGATACATAAGTTTGTTTTGGAGTTCTGGTCACATTCCACTTATCAACAACAGGCTTTGTCACAGGTGCCTTTGTGTTTGAAACCTTAGACTGTTCAGTCTTCATTGGTTCAGAACACTGCTTCCCTTGAAACACAGCTTGTTGTTTCTGCTTTTGTTTTTGCTTTTCTCCGGTCATCATTTTCTCCAACATACTAGTCCGTGGGTTTTGTGGATAGTATGGTTGGTAAGGTCTATTAACACAGTTAGCTGCAAAATGTCCTGGCTTTCCACATTGAAAGCAATTCACGAGCCTAGGCCCATTGACATGGCTACAGAGGTACGTACGTCTTGGGTAAGACGACTTCCACTCTGACTTATCATCCCATTTGTGTATAACACGTTGTTTATCTTTATCAGATTGTGTAATTAAACAAAATTGTTCCGATTTAGATTTGTTTGTTCTATTAAAAGCTGACACAACCTGGGGATAAGCAACAAAGTCTTTGGGCTTAGTCTCACGACCTGTTTTTGTGTTAGGCACACGTATTTTAAAACCATACACTTTTTCATTAGATTCTGAAACCTTTTTTAATAACGATACAGCTACTTGTTTTGACTTGGATGTTTCTAGTTCTGACACAAGTGCCAATACATCATCCTTAGGTAAACATAAACTAGAACTACTAGAACTACTAGACGCATGACTCTCATCCACTCTCTGACACTCCGCATCCTCCTCAGAAATGTCTTTGATTTCTACTTCATCTGCACAATAAATAGATACATCAGAAGTGCTCACACAGTTATTCAGAGAAGTATTTGATGGACCTGCTTCACATGCGTCTGTCATCACTCTGTCCATATTACCCAACCCATAAGTCATGTGCTTTTCATTTTCAATTTCCTCTTCTGTCATAGGCTTCACTCCAACCAAGACACTATCTAAGGGAGGTCCTTCTTCATGCATTTCCGATGCAGTTCTATCAATCTGATCCTCCTCTAAGATCATTCCTATCACATCTCTAGTTTTATCTTGAGGAACAACGTTCTTGCTTGCAAAGCTAATTCCTATCCCACCTTTGTCTTTACCCATTCTAACCTCAGTTATGCAAGTATCTAGGGATTTACTAGCCTGTAACATTCTTTTGCTTCTCATAAGGTTTATATCAAGCTTAACCTACATCTCATTGTTCTTATGCTTAAGGTCATCTATCTGCTTACTTAGCTCAGCTATTTCTAACTTAGCGTTGTCATACAAATAGGCATTCTCAGTTGCAAGGTTCTTATATTTTGCTATATCTAATTTCTGGGCTTTAACCTTTTCTTCATTCTTTTGCCATCTACCCTTAAATGAACTCTTTTCACATTTTACTTCAAACAATTCTGATTCAAAGTTTTTGCAATATTGTCTAAGAGTAGTAACTATACGATCACAAACAGGGTTAGAACATACCTTGGTGTGGTCTGCTGCCATAGCTTCATTCTCCTCAGGTTCTTCTTCAGTAACCACAAAAGCATGCTCCTCTTCATCATCATCCTCCATAGTCGTCATCATAGCATGTGTCAGACTCAGATCCTTCAGCTGGGGGGTCCAGTCATAACCTCCACCTTCCTGCACTATCAAGGCACTTGTTTCGGCCTTTACCTTCCGATCCGCTGGCTTCTTCATCTCTGCTTTCTCCTTCCTTGGTTTGCTGCACTCCCTAGCAAAATGCCCATATTCATCACAATTGTAGCACCTAAGCTTTGTCTTATCAAACCCCATTCTGATCTTGTCTTGATCCTTCCAAACATTTCGCCCTGTAGTAGCCATGAACTTCTTAGCCCTGAACACTGCCATAGCCATTTGCCAAGAGACATCCAGCATCTCCACATGCTCTGGATTAATCTGATTAAGCTCCCCCGATAGAATCTCAGAGGGAATTAGGGTTCCGGCCATTAAAGCATGGTAACTGTTCATGAATCCCATACCCAGTGCAAAATTGGGATCGTTGTTCGCCTCAGTAGTGTCACCTCCACTTGAACTAGATTGGGGTTGTGCCACAAATGCCTTCGTTTGGGTCATCGAACTTGATCCACTTCCAACAGATTTTCCTTTCTGCTTCTCATCAACCTCTTCCGACAACAAAGCTTGATTCAGCTTCCCAGCCAAACTAAGTGAGCTTATATGGTTCAACTCACGCTGCTTATCATCAATTAGCTTGGACTTCAACTTGTTGATCATTTCATCCAGAGACAGCTCACTCAATTTGTTGTTGTCCTTAATAATTGAGATATTGGTGTTCCATGACTTTGGCAAACTGTTTAGCAGCTTCAAATTCTTATCTTCCAATTCCGGCTCCACACCATAACTTGACATTTCTGCCATCAGAGAGACAAATCTTTGCACTTGTGCTTCGAAAGATTCACCTTGGATGTGATTAAACAAATTGAATTTCTGCTTCAACATCTGCTTTCGACTCGCCTTGATGTCTGGATTTCCCTCATAAGCAACAATCAATGCATTCCACAGTTCCTTTGCCGTCTTGCAATGCTTAAAGCCTTGAGCAATGTCTGGTGTCAATGCCATGGTCATTATTGCAAATGCCCTTTCTGCCTTGTTACACCTTTCCCAGTCCTCATCTTCAAACTCATCTTCTGTCTTAGCCTTTCCTATCTTAGCTCCCGCTCCATGAGTTGGTATGTGAGGTCCATTCAGCACTGCTCTCCACAACCTTAAATCAACACTCTTCGGGTGGTTCTCGAACCTATACTTCCATTCCAAAAAGTGATCCGCTGAAGTAAGTCTAGGTGGACGAGTAATAGATCCGATCTCGAAGTCCAACTTCTGATACATACTTGGTTCAAAGTCCATTGCGTAAGCTTAGGGAACCTAAATCTAAAGTCCAAACGTCCAAAAATTGAGATTACGATAACCAACCCTTGATTACGATCGTAAATAACTGATTACGATCGAGAACTATGTTTCCGATCAACCCCAAATCGTAAACACAAACCGCCTTAGAGAGATCGTAAACCCGTTTACGATTGACCGATTACGATTATCAGAGTCGTAAACCCTGTTCCCGATCCAGCAAAGTCGTAAACTCCGTTTTCGAGTCAACCAAATCGTAAACTCGATTACGATTGACAAGTACAATCGTAAACTCTATTTGCCGGGTCGTAAACACGTAAAAAAGTGATCTTGAAGTCGTAAACACTCAAACAACCCAAACTTGATGTCGTAAACACGCTGATGATGGAGATCTTCAATGAACTCAGTCGTAAACACCGATGAAACCCAGAAACAACCAGTCGTAAACTTCAACAACCCAGAAACCTTCAACAAAAACTCGAACAAAACCCAGAAAACTCTTGAATCAATATCGTGAGAGCCTCGAATCAAAGATTCTTGGCTCTGATACCAATTGTAGGTCCGGAAATTTCCCAAACACACGATATTTGATCGTAAATGAGTGCGGAATCCTCAAATACGATTGATTCAAGAACAATAGTAGAGGAATAGACTAGATCTAGAGAAAAGATGAAGTCTTGAATGAATATCACTACTAAAGGAAGCTGGTCGTAATCAAGAGAGACAGAAATCGTGAACCTTGAATGTGAATTAGAAAAGCTTGGTTCAATCATAAACAAGTGAGGTTTATATACTACCTCATTACAAAAATCGTAAACCTAATAGCCCACATGGCCCAATCATAAACACATAAAAGCCTACTAACAAAGCCCAAAAGCCCATTAACTCCTAAGCCCATAACTAATGTTCATGCCTCTAATATATATAGCCCAACACAATCATCTTAACATCACACCATTTTTTGTATTAGTTAAGTAAAAATTACGTATTATTACACATGTGTTGTATAAACATTACATAGCTTACAGTCATATTGCATGTGTGTGTTATAATCATATAATGGTTTTATGTCACATTTTAATATGTAATGCACATGGGAGTGTACTCATGACATATCTTCCAATTGTATTTACACATGTGCATTATGTTGCACGAAACATAATTATAACAAAACGTTCAACTACAACGCACATGTAAACTATACTGCACACGTGCAGCATTCCCAGATCTATAATTTTATTATCATTAGGAACTCATTTTCAACAAAACTACACGTATGTAGTACAACTACGAAAAAAATACTAATCTGTCATTTTGTTGTGAATGTTACACATGTGCCTCATAACTGCCTAACGACGGATTTCAACATGCGCTTGCTATATACTGCTTTAAAATGCTATGTTAAGCTTATATTAAACACGCATTACTGCGGTTAGGTTTATAATATGTAATTTATTAAAATTGATACGATGTTGGTATACCTTCAATACGCAGATGTGTAAATCAGCGCCGATGAACTAGTTTTCCTCGATTTTTGTCTTCTCCGAGGATATCGATGGTGTCTGTTCGCTCTAAGGGGTCGAAAACCTAGAAATCGCCGCATGAATGCTCGTTAGTTGCTCGATCGTCGACGTTTACTCGTGTTCGTGGCGTCTACTCGTGTTCGTGTGGTGAGGTTGATGGAATCTAGGGCTTCTTTTGTTACTGTGTGATATATGTAATCACAGGGATATTCAATATTCCAAAACTGCCCCTCCATGTATTTTATAAACTAAAATTAGGAATTTACAATTTAGGTCCCTCCTCATATAAAATCTAGTTGTTTTCGTGTTTTCGCAAAGTTGGAGTATCACGGTTATACTATTTTGCCTATTTTTATCATTGGGACATTTTATCACTTTCTCAATCTTTCTTCTTTTTTATCCAAATGCGCGAGGGGTTTAGCACATAAGTTTGTGATGTAATCTGTATAGTCAAGTAACGTAAATTTTTTAGGTCATAAGCTCAAGACTTTGATCGTTCAGTTTCTAGTTTAATCGTTCTAACGTAGTCGTTTTCTATTTGTGATCGAGTCATATGAGCTTGGCACAGGAGTTGGTGTTTTTTCTTTGTGGTGTGATACACATAGATTTTCTTACGTATAGTTGTGTAGCACATTACATATTTAGTTTGAGTATTTTGCTTGTTACCCAATTTTTTCGTTTTCTTTACGTACCATTATACAGTGAAAGGGTTTATTTGCCAACATTATACTCGCGGCAACGCTTGGCAAATCTAGCTAGTTACACATCAATTTACATTTGTAAGATTATTATATCACCCATTTAACTTTAAAAAATTATACATATTTTTTAAAATTATAATTATTTAAACTTTTAAAATTATATAAAATTTTATTATTGTTCTTCTGATATGTATTGTAATATAGTATATATAACTATAAAATTATTATTAAAACCATCTAATAAATAAAATACATTTTACTTTGATACTTCTTGATGACAAGCTATATACATATATACAAGCATTATTAAATTATGGGCAAAAAGAAGCTGATTTTAATGGACCATGTTTTCCCCTCTGACTTCTCCACTTCTTAGCACGATCGATTTTTTATTTGTACTTTGAAGATCTTATCACTATACGGAACACACCTGCGACTATTATTTTATAGCTAGGTTATATTAGTTTAATTATCTTACATCAATATATCAATTTTGACAGTATCTTTTAGATATTTTTAAAATATTTAATATATAATTAAAATAAAGATTAGGGTAGATATAAGCCTGGTAAAACGGACATATCAAGTCGAGTGTAAATGATCAAACTGTAACAGCACAAACAAACGGTGTCATAATATTGTTCGTTTTGCCTCCAGTTGGTTTTTTTATCTAGAAATTGACGGTTTTGTTCTCACCTGCTCGCCCAGATAGAACCCGTCTTAATAAAGAAGGTTTTTACATCTTTCTAAAACAGACTTTGATCTCCTGTCAAAACATTTTTAGGCTAATAAGATTAGGTTGAGATGATAGCTAGTTCGTGTGTTATATAAGAGTTTTCAAGTTATTATTTATTTATTTATCTTTTAAACATGCAAGACAATAATTCGAGTTGAATGTACGTACTAAACACATCATTAATTGTATAATTGGTTACATAGTTGAGAAGTAAGTTTTCTTCATTAATTTCATAATCATACAAACATATTAGTTATCAAACAAATAAGTAAACTAGTTACTTCATAAATATCTTACTCAACTTGATTTTTTAAACAGTAATTCCTTGATTTTTAGGATTATACATTTTAGAGGATTTAAACCCTTAATCATTCATAGTTGTGCGTTTGTTCGAATGGTACCCTCAAGAGTTCCCCTATGGGAGGTCATGGGTTTGAGTCTCATCTTGCTCCAGGTTAAGCTAGGTGGTTTTCTCCAGTTGTAAATTTCCTTCTGGATGGAGTTGGCCGGTCAACATAGTTTATTATTCAGACAGAATAATGATCTATTTGCCAAGTTGATCCCGGGTGTCCGTATATAAAGTAATAACCAAGTTCCATAATCCTTCAATTAAGTCGACTTGAAAAATAATATAATCATTAAGTACTCAAATTTCATATACATTCCATTTAAGTAATGTAAGGTTTTGTTAAAATTTATAAAGAAAATTAAACAACAATAAAACAATATATAAAATTCGAGTGGATCTGTAATAACTATGAGTAGTTTTATTGGGAAAATATAAACATGATCAATACTTTTTGTAACTTTATCTTTGGTATATATTAGATAGGCTAAAAAGTAAAAAAAAAAAGTGGGTTAAATTTATAAAGCAAGTTTATCAGGTGTTCTATTAAAATTATTCAAACTTTAGTCACTCAACTTTTACTTAGCCAGCATTTCAATCTTATATAACTTTTTGTAATTCTTAATTTTTTAAAAATTAAATGAAACGAATGAAACATATATGAACCTTAATTCATATTTGGTGATTTTATTTTTATGTTAATTTGAAATATGTAGTATTAGTTGTAATGAAATGAAAATTACTAAATAATAATCCAGTTTCATAATTGTTCATTTTTTTAAATGAGAAAAAATAATTACTTGTGAGTAACTAATAATCATATATATTTCATTTTCCTCATTTAATATGTAGAAAATATAATTTTTATCAAAAAAGCTATATATGATTGGAACACCTAATAAAAAGTTAATACATTTATAAAGGAAAAAAATGTTCAAGTGGCTTTAATAGCACATTTAGAAAACTTGATTACAACAACTTTAACATGTATATAACCGAGGATGTTTCTAGTAGGAAGTTCTTGGTCAGTAACTTTAACAATTACAAAATGATGGATTCGAAGCCTATCATAGAAAAATATAATGAGCTGTTAAGGATTCTAGGACAATTTGCTTAACATTATTTGAAGATGGATGAATCCATCTCGGTTTCTAGCATAATTAACAAACTGCCTCCTTCTTAGAAAGATATCAAGTATGAGTTGAAGCATAAGGAGGATTTTGAGTTTGGTCCAACCTCGAAGTCTTCTAAGAGTCCTTCAGGGTTCAAGATTGTGACAAAGTTACGGACAAAAATGTGGCTATATCTTCTTATGCGAACATGGTTGAAGCATGGAAACAAGTTCAAAGGAACCAAATGGTTGTTGAAAGGAAACAACAACAAAGGTCCCAACAAGAAGCCTAAGTTTATATGTTAGAAGTGTGTGATAAACATGGACACTTCATGAAAGATTCTCAATTTCTAATGGTTTTGGACTTTCTCTATATGCGTTCTTCCTTCGTTTTTTCCTGCTTACACACTAGATATAAAATAGGTTGCATGTGGAAAAGATGAATATGATAGTGTTAGAAGTAAACTAAAAAACTACAAATACTTGAAATATAAACTAAAAAACTATTTTTGCACCAAATTTTCCATAATGTCCTCCTTCTCTTTCTGAACCGACGCTCGTTGCGCTTCAGTCATATTCGTGGTATCCAAGCCAAGCACGAAAATTTGTTGCGCAATTTAGTTCTTTTTTGTTGGTCAATGTTGAACAAGTGGACTTGTTCCCCGAAAGCATCATCTTCAAGCTTCTCCTTTTCTTGTTGCATAGCCTTGTTTTCCCCACCGACCTCCGCAAAACATCTGGTAGTGGTTCATCTTCGTTGTTGTCGACGTTGATCGCACCATCGTTAAGGTTTATATTGCAACGTCCCGTGAAGGCCAAACCCATGGGACTATCCATGTCGGTTGATGATCGTTTCTTGCTCCCTTTTGTTCCTCCATTATTACATGAAACTTTGGGGACCTTCTCAAAATGTTGTAGTGCTCTAGGAAAGGTGACAAACTATGATCGTCTTTATAACGAGTAATGGTGGTGTTTAACATGTCAAGGTCATTTGCATTATGAAACTTTGCAATTTTCGTCTTCATAACACCCCATTTCCCGCTTAGTTTGTCATCGTTACAAAATAAGGGAAGATCACTGCCTTTTATGGTTGTTTGTACGTTCTCGTGAAACTTTTTGCTAACTCGATCCCAAAAGACCTATTTTATTTGAGAGTTGCCTAAATTTAAAAGAAAAAAATATTAGAAGATGATAATATAAAAAATAAGTTCTTTAAAAAAGAAGACAAAAAAAAAAAAAATACCGTATACCCTAATTACTTATTCATACAAGTAAAATTATTAAGGTGAAAACAATGAATGATCTAGAGGCAGGAAGGATCAAATAAATTCTCCAAGATCTTTGAAGAACAAGAAGATGTATATACTTATTGTTTTATTTAATCGAGAATTTTATTTTAAAAATATGGATACGGTTATTGTCTTTTCTACATGTGATAGAGACACTACTTCTTTTATATGATTTTGAAATAAATGCTTATTGACCCAATAATACCAATGTTTAATATACTTAGATATCGATCTACATGCTATGGCCTTTAGCTTATGCTTATAGTCAAAACCTACTTTCATTGGTAGCTTACTTATGCATAATCAATATTATATTATACTTAATTTACTCTACACATCGGTCTAAGCGAGGCAAGTCAGCTAATAAACTACTTAAGATTAGATTGCTAAAAAGTTCAGAAATACTGACTATAAACAAGCTCGAGCCGACTCTCAATTTCTTAACGGTTCTTACATTTATATAATTTTTATTTAACTTATTATAATATATATTTAGAAAATTAATTAATGTTATATATAAAGTTATGAAAATAACTAAATAATATATATTATGTTATATATAAAAGGTATACATATATAAATATAAATAAATTTAATAATAAAAATATATAAGTAAAAGATATTAATAATAAGCAAGCCGAGAACGAACCAAGTTCAAACTTATATAATTTCTTACAACCCAAGTTTGAGCATGAGCTCTCTTACGTTTAAACGAGCCGAGCTCAAGTTCTCTTACATCTAAATGGGTCGAGCTCCAGCCCTGATGATTTCGGGCTCGACGTCGTGCTTTTACACCCCTGAGTCTCTACATGTTAATAAGAATGCTTTTTATTAAGCCGAGAGTCATAGTAATATTATTTAAAAAATGTATTATGAAGGGTACACTTCATTCAACCTCTACGGACTCTATCAATAAATTTGTTAATTTGTGACCAAGACATTACAGTTTATGTATGCTACGGACTCTACGATATCTTTAAATAGATATCCTGCTAAAAATTAAGATTCAAAAAGATTTACATGATATTTTTATTCATTATTTAAATTTGGCCTTAACTATTAAACAGTGATTAACTAGAGATTAACAATAATAAAACAACACATAGTGCTTAGAAGTGATCAGAAATTCTCGATAACCAAAGTACATATATTACTTGAGTAATTTATTATTATTATATATTTTTAAATTTCCTTGTGATGTCACTAATGACCGTTTAACCTCTTTGTTCAATGCATTTTCCTTAGTTATATGTTTCTGGTTTTTTTCTATTTAACTTTTTCTCTTTATATAAGGTTCATTATAAAAAAATTATATAACCGTAGACACCCTATTAAGCTTTTACTACGTGTTGGTATGACTCTGTTATGAAAATATAACGTATATGTAAGAAGATGTAATCATGTAACAGATGCCTATGAGCATGCAAGTTGCAACCATGTAAAAAACTTGTTTACATTTTTGTTACATGATGCTTTATAGGTTTGTAAGAACTAGCTACGTGGTTGTAGCAAGAAAATGTGTTTGTGGAAAATATGTTTGAGCAATTACCTGATACATAATGTGTTTACGGAAAATGAGAGAGAAGAAAACGTGATATACTGATTGATGAGATAAAAACTTAAATATTTATTTTTTTAAATATTTTACATACGTGTAACTGTTCGTTACCCATATGTATTTGTTCGCTACACATATGTAACTGTTCGTTACATATATGTAAAAACATACATTGAGAATATATATGAAAAAACTAAAATTAACGAGATTATAACCAAATTAAAGATGAAAAATATCATATTTAATGGTATAACTTTTTTCAAAAAATAATATTTTATAAAAAAGTTATTAAAGATTTAAAATGAAGGGGGAAAATATATATTTATGTCACATCACATTATTACGTCATTTCAATTCAAATTAAAAATTACATAACTGTCATTTTCTATATATTTAATAGATTTTTAAATTTTAATTTAAATTAATCTACACCATTCATTTTAAAAAGTGGTTAAGATGTGCTTCTCATATCTATCTGTTTTCACGGTTTTCACAATATTTATTGGTTTTTATATATAAAGAATGAACAACGTCATCCAACCAACAATGCACTTAGTTTCTCGATACATAAGCAATTTCAAAAGGAGATATGTGAGGATAACTACTCTATGAGAGATAGTCATATAAACTGAGTCGCTTAAAAACCATCTTATGTATCACTTTAAATTAAAAGATACGTGTTGTATATAATTTTCAAATCCATCTGAACTCGAAATTGATTGTTCAGAATAGGATAAAATCAAGCACAAGATCGTGTACAACTTACAGGATCAGTTGTGAATTTGTGATTAATTCCTAAACTAAAACTTGATCAATGTGACCAGAAATATATAGTTGAAATTACATAACCAAAACCATTTCTCCAACAAAGACACACAAATCAAAACTATGTTGAACGAAATCTACACAAAACTGACTTGAACTGATCTCAACTAAAGAAGACAAATATATAATCAGAAGAAATTGAGTTTCATCATTATGATACGACAACTCGATCTAAACAAAAAATGAACCCTAATTATGGTTTTGACAATTTTGAGATCATAATTAATGAGATTGTAACCCGAAGAGAGAAAAAAGCTCCTCTTATATACTCTCCAGCGGTACCTGCACTGCAATCTCTAAACATTTAGCAGCATAGATCGACAATTTCGCTACGGTATTCCATGTGTTACGAGTCAAGTTCGATTTCATCAGTATTATCGGTATCGATATGATAATACTGAACTCATTCATAGTTTCTCTTGCCTACTCAATGAAAAAAAACTCTCCGCCTTGTGGTTGGTGTTAAGGGTGTAAATGGCCTAGCCGTTCGTGAGCTACTTGATATCGACTCGATAAAAAACTCGAAACGAGCAGAGCTTTAACGAGCTCGATTCAAGCTCAAGTTTTGAAATAGGGCTCGTTTAATAAACGAGCTAGAGCCCGCGCTTACATATCTAGCTCGAGCCGGCTCGCTAGCCTTAACGTGCCTTTTATTTATAAAATTTTTATTTAATTTTTTTAAAACATTTAAAAAAAAATAATTATTATTATTATTATCTATATCTATACTCTATACTATATAATAAAAGAAAAGTTTGAAGTTTGTCCATCCAACTTGGTCCAAGAAAAAGCCACCTGTGGCAAAACCACAATGATTTTCAGCTATTTTTCCCGCTCAAACTTCATGGCCAAATGGTCAAATACAAAATTGCATGCGGATCCCTTTACAAACCTGACCCCTACCAGGTTTCAAAACAACCGACTCCATGTAGATTCCAAAACCCTACAACCAGGGGCGGAACTAGAAATTTTTTTTACGGGGTCCACAAATTTTATTACGTAGCTTTATATGTTTCAGTTTCATATAAACGTACATAAAGAATTTTGGTCTATTACTTACTAAATAGTTTTTAATGTAGGCGCGCGTAGCGGCACGACATTGCGAGTAAAGAAAAATAACCGACTAAAAAAACTCTACATGATTTGATAAAAAATTATATACCGTAACATTGATAGCGATATAATAGTAAAAAAAATAATAGTAAATGGATAAAAATGAAGAGAAAAGAAAATTTAACGCGAGAAAAAAATAATATGACAAAATGTTTGCCTATTAAAAAATTCTATATTTTTATAAATTTAATATTTCATTATAAAAAGGGTCTAAGATAAATATATTTGAAAAGAATGGGTCTATAATGAAAGTAAATAAAAAAGAGGTGAAAAATGAAGTACCCAATTTATTCTCCTCATTTATAGCACTAAAATTAATAAAGAAAGCTGAGAAAAATAAATAAATGTTGAGCACAAGATGGAAAATTGGATTTAAATAATCCCAACTTTTATCTATTGGCCGACAATAATCCCACATTTAAAAATCATTTCCAACAGTCCCAACTTTCATCCAATTTTTTTTTAATGGACCTGTCGTTAACTTTTTTAACACCGTTAACTATGTGATGACGTGGCATGATGACATGTATTTTTTTTAAGTTCTTTATTCCATGTCATTTCCAAATCACCTATTCCTTTTATTATAAATTAAAAAAATAGTTTAATTCCTCAAATCCTAATTTTGATTAAAACAACACACAGATTTGCATACTCACAAATCCAAGTTTTTTTTTTTAACGGCAATTCTAATCCCTAATTGCATATCACAGATTCGCTTACTCACAAATCCCAGTTTCTTGTTTTTTGATCCAGTTCCATCACCCTAATTCGCATATCACAGTTTCCCTTTTCTTGTTTTCTGATCCAGATCCATCACCCTAATTCACATATCAATGTTTCCCTTAGTCAACATCCAGTTCCCTCAAATCGATTTCAGACTTACGGATGACGACGAATTGGATGAATTGGGAGAATTCGAACTTCCAAAAAGAATCCTTATTACGTGAAACAGATGACGACAAAGAACACCTACTCATTTGAGAGTTCGATTTGAGACTTACGGATTTGGGAGAATTTCATTCGATTTCATACTTACGGATCTGGGAGAATTCGATATGAGACTTACGGATTTGAGGGGGTTTAGGGATTTATGGATTTGGGGAAGTCAGCGCATAGGATTTGGGGATGAACTAGGTGAAGAAACAATGGGTGAAGAAATGATTTGGGTGAACAAAAAGGAACGGGAGAGGTGACACTTTTAATGAAGATTAGCATTTGAGGAATTAAATCATTTTTTAATTTATAATAAAAGGAATAGGTGATTTGGAAATGACCTGGAATAAAGAACTTAAAAAAAAATACATGTCATCATGCCACGTCATCACATATTTAACGGTGTTAAAAAAGTTAACGACGGGTCCATTAAAAAAAAATTGGATGAAAGTTGGGACTGTTGGAAATGATTTTTAAATGTGGGATTATTGTCGGCCAATAGATAAAAGTTGGGATTATTTAAATCCAATTTTCCGCACAAGATTTGAACTTACACCCCTTCAATATCAAGCAATGGATCTTACCACTAGGCTAGTTGTTTGCTTTGTTTTATTTTCACAAACTAAGTATTTATTAACTCCTCTTCACAATTTTTTTTTTAAAAAAAAACCGTTCACATAATTTTGACTTTGCGTATGAGGTTGTGGGGGTCCATGGGGACCCCCTGGGCCTAATATAAATCCGCCCCTGCCTACAACCCCTTTTTTACTCTCAAATATCAACTCAGTCGGGGCCTCCTCTTCATACTCATCTTTCGTCGATGATCTCATCGGAGCACCTCCTTCGCTACATTCAGGTAAATGACTTTCAAAACTTGATCATCGTATCTATTTCATTCATCACTTCATCTTTTCGTTCAAAAGCACTAACTTTTCATCCGCTTTTCTTTTGGGAAAAACACCAAAATGACCATTGTTGACTTTCAAAATTGAGTTTTGATCAGCTGACTTTATTTGCACCAAAATGACCTTTTCCACTCCGAGCCTAACTCCTTACTATTTTATTTGCACCAAAATGACCTTGACACATCATCATCTTCTTCAATTTCACTCTGCATTTTTTCATCATCTCTCTCTCTCTTCACCTAAACCCAAAACCAACAAAGAAATCCGGCGACCATTTAACTCAACATTCCGGCCACTATACTCAACGATAAATCACGTGCGACCCGTCTACGAACTCCTCTCGATCATACGAACATAATGGGACTAGCCTTAACCACTGACGTGCACTGACTCGAAAACTCGAAAATGCTCCTCTCGTTTTCGGCGAAACCCGTTTTTCCGGCGACCGGAATTCCGGCCAGTGACTCGGTCTCCGGTTCACCGGGGTCTAAACTCATGATATGTTTTAACAATAAAAAAACATTAAAACTTAAGCCTAATTTAATTCAAAAATCCTGTGTAACAATATAATAAAAGTCGAATAAAAAAATTAACGTTTGAAGCTTACTCCATGATGGACGTACGGATAATTGTAGTGTTCAAATTGTGGGAACCATAAAAATTAAAGAGGTACTGTGTACTGAGACATCATAATTGAATTCCGGTGAAACCCGTTTCCGACGAAACTCATTTCCGGTGAAACCCGTTTCCGACGAAACTCGTTTCCGGCGAAACCCAATTTATTTGTAAAAATAGTACGTAACTAAACCCTCGTTCCGGTACAAACACATCCGGTTAAATTTTTTTGAGTTCCGGAAGAACCAAACCCTCGTTCCGGTACAAACATCAACTGGAACTCACGGTTCCAAGAGAACTCAAATCCCAGAGACCCTTGCCGTTCCGTTAGAAGTCTTCTCCGTGAGAACATCATCGTCCGGAAGAACCTGGTCCGGATAAAATCACCGAAAGAACTGTCCGAGAGAATTGAACCTCCACTGCTCCGGTTCCGAGTTAACTACTTCCGTGAGAAGACCAACGGAAGAACTCGTTTTCGGTTCATCAGACTTCCGAGAGAACCAGCGTGAACCGCTTCCGGTTCAACCTATTTCTGGAAGAACTCCAAGCTTCCGAGTGAACCATGATTCCGAGATAACTCTCCAGTTCCGAGCGAACTTGACCGGAAAATGCCACTTAATTTGGAAATGCTTCTGACCAGCGGCGGATCTGTAGGAGTGTCCATTGACCCTCCGGCCGAGCAAAATTTCTGAAGAGCAGTCTAATCGACGGAATGTTTTTAAGGGTTTGACCCTCTTGTTTGTCTCCGCAAAGGATTAAAAGTAAAAAGAAAATGTAGAGTGAGTTTGAAATTTTTCCGGCGAAAAGAGACAGTCCGGAAGCTGCTGTGAAGTCCCGGCGTCCGCTGATTTTATTTAGAGAAGAAGGAGATTGATTCAAACGAGGTGTGAAAAGGAAATATATTAGCTGCAATTTTACTTTGTTATGGGTTTTTAAGTTAAAAATTAATATATTACGCCCAATAATTTTTTTTCAAATCTAATAATTAATGGGTTTATTATTTTTTAGAGTAATTTTTTGGGAAAAAATGCAGAGTGAAATTGAAGAAGATGATGATGTGTCAAGGTCATTTTGATGCAAATAAATTGGTTAGGAGTTAGGCTCGGAGTGGAAAAGGTTATTTTGGTACAAATAAAGTCAGCCGATCGAAACTCAATTTTCAAAGTCAACAATGGTCATTTTGGTGTTTTTTCCTTTTCTTTTTTATCGAATCATATTATATTGCTCTTATAAATATTATTCGGTGACATCGTGCGTTGAATCGTTATCCTAAACAAATTCAGGTAGGAATCCTTCAATCTTTGTCATCCGATTATGACTTAGGAACTTCTGTATAAAACTGTAAATTTTTTATCGTTTTGATATCGATTAATATTGTATTGACAGCAGTGGCGGATCCAGGAAAGAATATCAGGGGTAGCGGGGACTAACGGGGGTTCGGGGGCAGCGCCCCCGGAAATTTTTTTTAGGTAGTTAACGGGCTTTTAATCATATTTTTAAGGGGCTTTTGATCATATTTTTAAGTAAAAGCCATAAAATTTCTTCCAGGGGTCGCGAAAAAATTCGTTTCAGGGGTCGCGGAAAACCGAAAACCTATAAAAAAAATTTTTTTTGCACGTCGGGGTAAAAGTTCAGGGGTAGCGGGCGCTACCCCTGGGCCCTTAGTGGGTCCGCCACTGATTGACAGTTCATACTCGATGGTTATTACTATTTTTTTTACATTCTTATATGATGTATAGATTACTATTTTGACGATTCCATAGAAAAAACCCTAATTGTTAATATTTTTTTCTCTCGCCTAATATATTTTGGACCTAACAATTTGTTTTTTTAAACTGTTAATATCAGTATTCTCCATTGCTTCACAATCAAGTTTTTTTCTAGGAATCTCTTCTGGATTGCTTATTCTTTATTATTCCAGTATTGACTATGATAGCGGAAGCGCATAGAAAACCTTGAAGGATGTTAAGAACAAACCCTAGAAGCCAAATACAGGCTCTAGAAAACACTTGGATAAACCTCCAAAGTAAACTTAAACTTTTATTCAAATCAACCACCTAAACTATGAGATACACAAGTGTTTAAATAGACAAAGAATCGCACTTAAACTAGGAAACTATAAAATATTAATAAACTACTAAAATATGATAAAAGATAGAGTAGGGAACAAGTAATCTAATGAGACTGGGTTTCGAATCCCCAAAAGTGTCGTGGGTCACGATACCGGCTGGTCGGGTCGAGCGCCAGATACGGTCCATCCGGATCCGTATCATCCTCCCCTTCTTTGGAAAACTCGTCCTCGAGTTTTAACACCGGATCAAAACCACCGGGATCAAACGGAACATCCTTGTGTCTTCGTCTCAACATCGTCACGACCATACTTCAACGTCAAGTTTATCTTCACACATGGCTCGGGCCGACTTTAAGCAAATAGAATGCATACCGAAGGGTCCCGGGTCTACAGGGTTGCTCGGTCTTATCGTATTCTTCTCCTTCTCTCCCTCTTCGAAAAAGACTCGTCCTCGAGTCTTGAGAACGTCAAAAAAAACTAGCTCCAATGAAAAAAAAGAATTTACGATGGTCCCTATGTTGCAAAAACAAATGCTTCCCAAGTTGAAATCCCAAACTTGGTGAATACCCAAATAAATCGGGGAAGTCAGATGCGATAAAATTTAATTTATTGTTGTTTGTTTGTACATTCCAACTTGAAAGCAATTCTTGACAAACATAACTCCCTACTTCACAGCCGAAATTTAAGTGAAGATTAAATCTCACCAAAATTGAAGTCCAATCAAATTTAAACTCCATAATCATCCAACTAACCGGAATAGAATTCAAATCCAATTTCTGACGAGTTGAGCTTTCACAGAGATCGAAAACTTGTAACCCTTTAAACCGATAATAAAGCTCGAAACCACAGATCGCGACGGAATAGATGAAATATGCGGCAAGGTTAACGGGTGCGGTTTTTGCGCTGGATGAATGGTTGACGGGTACGGGTTTTGCAATTGCGGAGTGTGAGCGACTGTAGTGGTAGTAATATAGGCAGGGAAGCAGGTGTTGGCGCGGGTGTTGCGGGTCGCACTTCGAGAGAAACGGGCGACGGACGAGTAACCCAACCCAGAAGCTCTTGAATCAACAAGCATTCTACCGCGTCTGGTTCAATTTTGTCCTCATCGTATCGAGGTTCTTTATAGATCGGACATAACTCGAGTTCATGAACTCGTTGTAATCTTTTGATTTCTTATGCATCTCGGGGGTCACGGTGATAGTCGGCGTTGCCTCCGGCAGCGAATCTACGTCGATGATCACGGTGGTTCCTTCGATCCATGGCTCTGATGTCAAATGATAGCGGAAGCGGATAGAAAACTTTGAAGTATGTCAAGAACAAACCCTAGAAGCCAAATACCGGCTCTAGAAAACACTTGGATAAACCTCCAAAGTAAACTTAAACTTTTATTCAAATCAACCACCTAAATTATGAGATTTATTATAAAATATTAATAAACTACTAAAATATGATAAAAGATAGAGTATGGAACAAGTAACCCAATAAGACTGGGTTTCAAACCCCAAAAGAGTCGTGGGTCACGATACCGGCTGGTCGGGTCGAGCGCCAGATACGGACCATCCGGATCCGTATCAGACTATAAATTCGTATGTGCTTATTATACTTCTGTTCTTAAATAATTAAAATTAATATCATTGTTTTGGAAAAAAATTTAAGCCAAGAAATTCTTCAAAATCATACGCTATCATGATAAACCAGTCTTTGTAATTAAGTTTCTTTCTTATTATTTTCCCATATATAACACTAGGTTAGTAACCCGTAAAATATACGGGTTGAATTTTGATTCATAAAATGAAATAAATAGAAAAAAAAATATGAGAGATTTCAAAATTTAAGTTTAGAAATTTTAAAAGATTTGAAGTTTAATTACATTAATTAGAAATTTAAATTTTATTAAATGTAAACTTCAATTTTATATTTAGAAAGTTGAAATAATATATTGAATTTATTTTAAAATTTATATACTGATTTAATCTAGTGATGACATGTGGACATGATGATGTGGAGGTCCTAGAAAAATGCCATGTGGCAACCATTTTTATTGCTTTATTAGGATTGAAGATAAAGATATAATTATGCATCTTCTTTATAATGTTTATTCTGATTCTGATTCTGATTGTTAAATATGTTATACAATTTGATGTCCTTAATTTTAGTATCCCAGTATGCACCTAATTGACTAATTTGTTAAAAATTGAATTTATCTCTAATCATATGTTGATTAAATTTACGAATTTTAAATACTTACCATTTATTTTGACTATTAGTCAAATTTGTTATTCTCCTCCTAAACAATATAGTTAAGAGTAGGATAAATCAAATATATCTAGATTTCCTTATTTTTAGTATTTCAAATTTGAAATAAAATTCCTAACTAAATGATCTGATTACATTTACGAATTTAAAAAGCTTACCATTTATTTTCACTATTAGTCAAATTTGTTATTTCCATCTTAAACAATATATACAGACTAGGATCAATCAAATACATGTAGATTTCCTTATTTTTAGTATTTCAAATTTGAATTGATACACTACTGTTGTAGTTTTTTTTTTAAATTTTAGGGCATGTGGTATATCCATGTGGTGGTGGTGGTGGTGTGGTGACCACGTCATCGCTGACTGGACCACATGCACTTACCACACGCATGGTGGTATACTCCATGTGATGTGGTGTGGTGTGATGAAATATTTAATTATTTTTTTTGTTTTTCTTTTTGACTTTTTGTTTAATATTGGAATTGAAATATAATACTTTTATTAAATAAATAAAACATTACAATATTAAAAATGGTAAATTAAGAAGAAAAATATTAACGTCTCCTTAATCTCCTTTTTCTCAAGCTCGATTTATTCTCGATCGTCTTCACTAAGGTGTTTAAAAAACATGTTAAAAAGCGCAATTATCTCCAACGAGAATACAAACGTATCAAAAAGCGCTCACGAGATAAAGAATACTTAAAAAAAACTGTCCGTTTTCGTTCAAACTTATACCGTTATGTTTAGAAAATAAAAATAAAGAAGACTTCGAATTTTTTTTTAAAAAAAGTTAGCGTTTAAAAATTGTTTGAGAAAAACCAGATTATAACCTAAATAATTTTTTAGATTTAATATATTAAAACTTTTTGAAGAGGTGTCAACATTTGAGTGGTGAGGTGGTTCTCTTCACGTACGTGAAGAAGTTCGCGTAGAGTGACCACGCACGATAACAACGCATATGAAGAATGGTTTTAACGTCGTGAAAGGCTATGCGAACTAGACTTTACGCCGTGAAAAAAGAAGTATACCTTATAGCCTTAGCTGTTCGATTCTAATGTTTTTTTGAACAACCATTAAATTAAAAGCCCAACCACAGCAAGACGCTATGGCCGGCAAAACCACCGAGAACGTTACATGGGGGACTTATTCCAACGGTCCCAATTAATATTACAAGACTTACATCGATGCTTAAACCATAAAAAACTCCAAGACTTAATTTCTAAGAAAACTCTATGAATCGAGGGCGATTTGTTGTTGAAGATCACTCCATTCCTTTCCAACTAAATGCACCAACAACCTGTTAGGATAATCATTTTGAGCACCTTTGACAATCCTTTCGCATATGAGTTGTTCCGATGGATAGTCGCCAAATCATTGATCGAAAAGAACCACATATCCGGGATGTTACACCAATGAGCGACCAAGTGCCAAACTACCCCGGCGAAGGAGCAGCCAGAAAAAAGGTGGTCCGCCGATTCCCTCCCCTCGCCACACAGCACACAGTCCTCCGAGGCCACGTGAATGTTTCTTCGAACCAAACCATCTTTCGTTGGAAGTCTGCCGAGGACTGCACGCCAAAAAAGGATATTCACCTTTGCCGGCACCATCTTGGACCACTCGAGACTCCCCTCCCTGTTGTCATTCGATCCTGAACGAAGCTTCCCTTTAAGGGATTTGACCGAGAAAACACCATTAGCTTCCAGCAGCCAAGTCCACGTACCATTGCTATTTCTAAGGATGTCCTGCACATTTAAACCACCTTTCTCAAGATCACAAAAAGATTTATTAATGGCTTTCCATAAGCCTGCAGCTCCTGGTTGAAGGGGAATCAAGCTCGCATTCGTCTGTCTTGAATGGATCGACATAACAACTTTCCTCCATAGCCGGTCTTCTTCCTTTAAGAACCTCCATACCCATTTAGACAACAGGGCAAAATTTATATTACAAAGAGCATCCAAACCTAACCCCCTTCCTTCTTGGGCCTCATAATTTGGGTTCGAGAAACCCAATGGACCTTATAATTCTCCTCGTCCCCTCCCCACAAAAACCTCAACCGGATCTTTTCCAACTTCTCAATGATCTTCTTAGGAGCCCGGTACAACGAAAAGTAGTACGTTGGAAGTGAATCCAACACCGACTTCACAAGCACCAACCGACCTCCCATAGAAAGTCTCTTTGCTTTCCATGAAGAGAGCCTATTTGTGAAAGTGTCCACCACCTTAGACCAATTTTTCGCTAAATTCATGTTTTCCCCAACCTTGAGACCCAAATACTCAAACGGAGGATCCGCCACCTTACACCCAAGCATCCGAGCCTTATTCTCCACCTCATGATTCCGGACATTAATTCCGGTCACACTACATTTATCCAAATTAACTCTAAGCCCGGAGACAAGAAAGAATCCCCATAAAAGACGTCTAAGGTTGACGAAGTTATCTCCCGTCCAATCACCAAGAATCATAACGTCGTCCGCAAATAAAAGGTGAGAAACCTTCGGGCCATCATTTGGAAGGCTAATACCTTTAAAAATCCCCACACTACCCGCCTTTGACATAACCCAATGAAAAGCCTCCAATACAATGATAAAAAGAAAGGGGGATAATGGGTCTCCTTGTCGAACCCCTTTAAAGCAATCAAATTCATCCGTCGGAGACCCATTAACAAGGACATACATACGAGAGGCATTCAACACCCCTTTAACCCACTTTCTCCAAAGATCTGGGAAGTTCATTTGCTCAAGAATAGAATCAATAAAGTCCCACTCCACCGAGTCATAGCTTTATTAAAATCTATTTTAAGAAAACATAGCTTGCTTCTTACATTTTTTCAACCAAGCAAGGATCTCATTTATGATTAACGGGCCATCCACGATATTCCTATTTGCCACAAAAGTCATTTGGCTCTCGGATATTATTCCATCAAACACCACCTTCAATCTGTTCGCAAGCACTTTTGACACCAATTTACTAATACATCCCATAAGACAAATAGGTCTAAAATCCGAGAACACTTGGGGGTCCAACTTCTTAGGAATTAAACATAAAAAGGAGGACGTGCATCCTTTAAAATTGACTGCCCTTTCAAATTCACAGCATATTCTATCATGGAAAGCATATCATAGAAGCTGAGGTAATATTTGAAAATAATGTTGGTCATCGCATGTTTATTCCTAGCATTTCTATGCCTCCTTCAGATAAAAAATACCATTTAAATTCAAAAGAAGACAATATCGAATTGCGGTATGTTTCGGAATGATAGTTAATAAAAGTCATGGTCAATCACTCTCAAAAGTTGGTTTGTATCTAAAGAATCCATGTTTTGATTTTGGATGAAGATGACAACGTCACGAATCAGACGTTAAATGTAGTCTATATATTTGTAATTTTTAAATTTGTAGTTTTTATTTTTTATTTTTAGTTTCTCCTTATTTCTAATTCAAATAATGAAATTAATTATTGTATGGTTTATTTTTTTAGATATTTTTTTTCGAAATTCAACTGTGCGACGCACGGGTTTAAAAACTACGGGTTTAAAAATTATAAATATCCATCTTACTGGAAGGAAATAGCGATTTTGGCACCTACCAATGAAGTTGTTTACGACATCAATAACATGATGTTATCAATCATTCCAGGTAAAGAAAGAGGATATATGAGTTCTGATTGCTTATGCCAAACTGAGGATGTTCAAGAAAGCGTTGATCCGAATATTCACTCTCCAGATTTTCTTTATGGTTTACAGCTTTCCGGTCTTCCCAGCCATAGATTGGTTTTAAAAGTCGGCGCGTTTGTCATGTTGTTACGAAATATTGATCAGAAATACGGTCTTTGTAATGGCACTCGACTTCAAAGCGTGTATCTTGGAAAACGTGTCATAGAAGCTGAAGTTATATCTGAAAATAATGTCGGTCATTGTACGTTTATTCCAAGAATTACTATGTCCCTTTCAGATAACAAAAATACCGTTTAAATTTAAAAATAGGCAGTATCCAATTGCAGTGTGTTTGGGAATGAACCTAAATAAGAGTCAGGGTCAGTCACTCTCACAAGCTGGTTTGTATCTCAATATTCCATGTTTTAGTCACAGACAGCTTTACGTCACATTGTCAAGAGTGAAGAGAGCGAGGAACTTAAACTTTTGATATTGGATGAAGATGGCAACGTGACTAACGAGACATTGAATGTTGTTTATAAAATTTTGTATTTTCCAATATGTAATTTTCTTTTACAACTTATCATATGTTTCATCTTAGTTTTAATTCAAATGATGGATTTCATTTTCATTATGTACATTTTACTTTTTACTTTCCAATTTTATTTATTCACATACTGTCGTGTGATGCACGAGTTTCAAAAACTTGTTATATATAAAATTATGATAAAATAAGTAAACCATATGTATTATTTGCTATATAATAAAGGCTAATTCTAAATATATATATAAATTTAATTATAATAATGTATAAATAAATAAAAATTAATAATAAACGAGCCTGAGCTGAGCTCGAGCTTAAATAATTCTCCACAAGTCAAGCTCGAGCTTTAGAAATAAAGCTCGAATCGAGTCGAGCTCGAGCTTGAGCTCTGTTGAATTTAAACGATCCGAGCTCGAGCCTAGACGAGCTCGAGCTTGACTCGACTCGTTTACACCCATAGTACTATTGGCGGATGTTGCCTTCGGCCCACTTAAGGGCTGCTGTGATTAGAAAAAAACAAGGGAGGGGGCTTAGCCGGCCCTAATCCTAATTAGGCCCAGTTGACTAATCTTGTTTAGCAAGTTATCAAGGGTGTAACCCTAATTAGCTAGCCTATATATATATGATCTCTTGTACTTGTAATTTGTATCACTCAATAAAAAGAAAACCCTAGTTGCCCCCCGTGGACGTAGGTCTTACACTGAGATCGAACCACGTTAAATTCTCGTGTCTTACTTTCGTTTATTGTGTGTGCGTGTGCGATTCAGACCTAACAAGTGGTATCAGAGCCACGGTTCTTGATCAATCGCACGTGTGTCACCACTAACCCTAGCCGCCGCCGCCACCCTAGAGTCGCCTAGGGTTTCTGCCGCCGCCGCCGGGTTTCCGCCGCTACCTAGGGTTCCGATCAGCCGTCGTTTCAGCCGCTGAAACCCTAGCCGCCGCCGCCATCAGCCGCAGATCCTGCCTGTTTTCATTGCAGATTGCAACCGTTGTTCCGTTTCTCAGGTATTCAGTTCTTTCGATCAGTTTTGCTATTAGTTGTTATGGCAGAAGACGGGAAGACCAGGATTGAGAAGTTCGATGGGCAAGATTTTGCGTGGTGGAAGATGCAAGTAGAGGACTTGCTCTGTCAGAAGGATCTATTGCCAGTTTTGACATCTGACAAGAAACCGGAAAAGCTAAAGGATGATGAATGGGCCGAAATGGATAGAAAAGCCCTTGCCGTCATCAGGTTTACTTTGGCTAAGAGCGTAGCTTTCAACATTGTGAATGAGACTACCGCTCGTGGGTTGATGAAAGCATTGTCAAACATGTACGAGAAACCTTCCGCGTCTAACAAGGTATTTCTTATTAGATAGTTAGTCAACACGCGTATGCGGGAAGGTGCGTCTGTTACTTCTCATGTGAATGAATTCAACACCCTTATATCCCGTTTATTATCAGTTGATATTAAATTTGACGATGAGGTACAAGCTTTGCTTCTTTTATCTTCGTTATCGGATAGCTGGTCAGGATCAGTCACAGCTATTAGTGGTTCAGCTGGAAACACAAAACTCACATTTGAGGGAATCCGTGACTTTATCCTAGGAGAAGACATCCCGAGAAAGAGTACATGTGCATCATCCAGTTCTATGCTGAGCACTGAGGGAAGAGGTAGAAAGAAAGAAAGGAGAAACAATAACAGGGGAAGATCCAAGTCCAGAGACAAAAGGGGAAGTTCAAAGACAAGAAACGATATAGAATGTTGGAACTGCAAAGAACATGGGCACTTCAGAAGTCAGTGTCCAAAACCATCCATGGCTAGAGACAAGAAAGAAGTAAATGCCGCCACAGCCTCAGATTCAGATGATGCTTTGATATGTTGTGTCGAGGACACAATCGAGTCTTGGATTATGGACTCAGGTGCGTCGTTTCATGCTATCTCCAGTTCGAGAAAGATGAAGAATCTCAGACAAGGCAACTTCGGTACTGTAAGTCTTACTAATAACCAAACTTTGGATATTACTGGGGTGAGAGACATTGATTTGAAAACATCTTTAGGAACTGTTTGGACATTGAAAGATGTCAGGGTAATTCCTAAATTGAGAAAGATGTTAATTTCCATTGGGCAATTAGACAAACAGGGTTATGATGTATACTTTGGGGATGGACAATGGAGGGTTGTCAAGGGTAATATGGTAATTGCTAAGGGAAAGAAACGGGGTACTTTGTATAGGGTTGAGGTACCTGCAGGAAGTGCAAATGCAGTTAGCAGTGGGCCGAGTCTATCCAAGTTGTGGCATCAACGACTCGACCACATGAGTGAAAAGGGGATGAAAATGCTTGTTTCCAGAGGAAAGCTTCCAGAATTGAAGAAGGTCGAATCTTAGTTCTGTGAACCGTGCGTCTTCGGCAAGAAAAAGAAGGTATCGTTTGCCAAGACAGGTAAAGCACCAAAGGCTCAGAAATTGGAGCTTGTTCACAAAGACGTATACGGGCCTACTTCAGTTGCTTCTGTGGGAGGATCGCACTACTACGTCACCTTCATCGACGATTCAACACGCAAGGTATCGGTTAAATTTCTCAAATATAAATCTGATGTTTTTGATACGTTTAAGAAATGGAAAATTGCTGTTGAAAATGAAACTAATTTGAAGGTTAAGGCTTTGAAGTCCGACAATGGAGGAGAGTATGTTAGTCAGGAGTTCATCGACTACTGTGCTGAACATGGAATACAGATGATAAATAATGTTCCGGGCACACCTCAGCAAAACGGGGTTGCAGAAAGGATGAACAGAACATTAAATGAGAGAGCCAGAAGCATGAGAATAAATGCGGGGTTGCCAAAAATGTTCTGGGCGGATGCAATGAATACTGCAACATATTTACTCAACCGAGGATTGTCAGCACCATTGGGATTCAAAGTACCACAGGAAGAATGGAAAGAGGAAGCAGTGAAATATGAGCACCTAAAAATCTTTGGGTGTAGCGCATATGATCTGGATCAAAATAGAGACAAGCTAGATGCAAAAGCCAAGAAGTATACCTTCATTGGTTATGGGTCAGATAAAATGGGCTATAGGCTTTGGGATTCAGAAAGTAGAAAAGTAGTCAGAAGTAAGCATGCTACTTTTAATGAGGCTGAATTGTATAAAGACAGGAAAGAATCAAACTCTGAGGTTCAGACATAGCAGGTAGAGTTCGAGACAGGAACTAGTAACCAGAGAGCTAAATCGGTTCCCGAACCGGTTCCAGAACTAGAAACAGATGTCGACACGGGTATAGAGTTTGAGGATGGTGGTAATGATGAGTCAGTAGTATCTTCTGACAGTGGGAGTTCAGAGTCTGAAGATGAACAGTCCCCACCACAACCTGACCAGAATGATCATTGGGTTAGGAGAACCACCAGAAAGATAAAGAAGCCAGAAAGGTATAGTCCATCAGGTAAAACAGGTTCATCAGTTAACTATCTTCTGTTGACAGAAAATAGCGAACCCGAATGTTACTCTGAAGCAGTTAAGCTGAAAGATTCGCTCCAGTGGGAGCATGCTATGTAAGATGAGATGGGCTCTTTGATGAAGAACAAGACGTGGGTCTTAACTAAGCTTCCGCCAGGTAAGAGAGTCCTACAGAATAAATGGGTCTTCAGAATCAAGGAAGAACATGATGGGTCTAAACGGTATAAAGCTCGTTTAGTGGTCAAGGGTTTTCAACAGAAAAAGGGGATTGACTACAATGAAATTTTCTCCCCTGTGGTGAAGATGACTACCATCAGATTGGTTCTAAGTATTGTAGCAGCAGAG
Source organism: Deinandra increscens subsp. villosa (assembly GCA_039602395.1). NCBI lineage: Eukaryota > Viridiplantae > Streptophyta > Magnoliopsida > Asterales > Asteraceae > Deinandra > Deinandra increscens. The sequence goes on along the minus strand of JBCNJP010000010.1, from coordinate 6,188,644 downwards.
GGGCTACATCTGGAACAGCTAGATGTCAAAACAGCGTTCCTGCATGGTGGCCTTGATGAAGATATTTATATGGCACAACCTGAATGTTTTTAGGTCAAAGGAAAGGAAAATTTGGTCTGCAGTTTGAAGAAGAGCTTGTATGGTCTAAAACAGGCACCCAGACAATGGTACATGAAGTTCGATAATTTCATGAAGAGAACCGGGTACAAGAAGTGTGAAAGTGACCATTGTTGCTACTTGAAGAAATTCAAAAGCTCTTATATCATCTTACTTTTGTATGTAGATGATATGCTGATTGCAGGGTCTGATATGAACAAGATCAGCAAGTTAAAGAAGCAGATGGCCAAAGAATTTGAGATGTAAGATTTAGGTCCAGCTAAACAAATACTTGGGATGAGCATTATCAGAAAAAAGAAAGACGGGTCTATAACACTATCTCAGGAGAAATACATCGAGAAAGTGTTAGAGAAATTCAGAATGAATGACGAGAAGACCAAACCAAGAAGTACACCCTTGGGAAGCCATCTTAAGCTTACTAAAGACCAGTCTCCTAGATCAAAAGAAGAAAGAGCAGATATGGCAAAAGTTCCCTATGCATCCGCTGTTGGTAGCCTTATGTATGCTATGGTATGCATAAGACCAGACTTCGCACATGCCGTAGGGGTTGTTATCCACTTTATGTCAAATCCAGGAAAGGAACATTGAGAAGGAGTGAAATGGCTACTCAGGTATTTGAAAGGTACTTCGAAATTGGGTCTATGTTTCAGGAGGAAAAATGCAATTCTCAGGGGTTATACAGATGCTGACCTAGGTGGTTGCAAGAAGACATTCAAGAGCACTACAGGGTATGTCTTTACAGTGGGAGGTACAGCAGTAAGTTGGATGTCTATCGACAACAGAAGCCGAGTACATGGCTGTTGCTGAAGCAAGTAAAGAACTAGTTTGGTTGAAGACTTTTCTTGAAGAGTTGGCGAAGAGACAGTCTGAGTATCCACTATTCTATGACAACGAAAGTGCAGTGAAACTTGCAAAGAATCCTGTGTATCATGGGAAGACGAAGCACATCGGGATGCGGTATCATTTTGTCAGAGGTTTGATTGATGACGGTACGATAAGCTTGAAGAATATCCCAGGTGCGAAGAATCCATCAAATATGTTCACTAAATCTGTGACGCTGGATAAGCTAAAGCTTTGTGCAGCTTCAGCTTTGTGCAGCTTCAGCTGGCCTTTAGGTTAATTGATGAGAAGGCCATGTGGTAACTAGGGTGCGTTGAAGATCAGGAGAGATTTTCATTACAGAAGTACAGAAGAGATGATGGTGCAGTTCGAGGTCCGAAGACACCAAGTGAGAGATTGTTGGCGGATGTTGCCTTCGGCCCACTTAAGGGCTGCTGCGATTAGAAAAAAACAAGGGAGGGGGCTTAACCGGCCCTAATCCTAATTAGGCCCAGTCGACTAATCTTGTTTAGCAAGTTATCAAGGGTGTAACCCTAATTAGCTAGCCTATATATATGATCTCTTGTACTTGTAATTTGTATCATTCAAAAAAAAAAAAACCCTAGTTGCCCCCCGTGGACGTAGGTCTTACACTGAGACCGAACCACGTTAAATTCTCGTGTCTTATTTCCGTTTATTGTGAGTGCGTGTGCGATTCGGACCTAACAAGTACTAGCTTTAGAAATCAAGACTCAATTTTCTAATACATATTAATTAATTAATACACACATATTAATTTTTTTTTCGGAATCAACAAATTATTGAGAGCTAGGATATATGTTTATCGTATTATATTATTATTATTATTATTATTATTATTATTATTATTATTATTATTATTATTATTATTATTATTATTATTATTATTATTATTATTATTATTATTATTATTATTATATAAATCAACTAAATACATGTCTTTAAATATACTTAAGAATTATTTCAAAAGAAACTTTGATACATAATTATTATTTTTCTAAATGCATATATGCACATTCATACATTTTTATACTTTTTTAACAAAAAAATCAGTAAAAACATAAGATAAACTCAAATACGGAGTGAAAAACAAATTGGTTTTTTATATATATGTTTTAAATTTTATCTCCTTTATTGAAGTAGCATGTACACATATTATTATGTTCTCGTGATTCTTAACAAATTATTTTAATTAACTATAAAAAGAGTACATCCATATAGATACACATTTTTCTCTATCTTTCTAAAACAAATAATTTGTATTTAGTATCATAGTCTAGTACACAAAACCTGAAGCTTCACTTGGTTAGAGGCTTTAAAAATACCGGTTCGTAAAGTGTTGCCCTTCCACATTAATAAAATAAAATGTCACTGGGTTAGAAATTAACAAAAGCCCAATCAAACAAGTCTAGAAGAAGTGATCGGACCTTATTGAAAAGGATAAGGCCGGTCTCTCAAGTTTCGTAACAGGAATTGTGAAGTACAATTAATAAGTTGGGCTTTCTGAGAAACTGAAACCGTGTTTAAGTCTATTTTTCAAAAGTACCCAAAAGTACCCAAAAGGCCTAAATTGTTCTTTTAAGAAATGCATCTTTTTATAGAGAGTTTTTTTTTTATAGAGAGTAAGTTGATATTACGGTGGGTAAATAAATTATTAATATATTTGATTTGTTTCAATCATAAATCATGATTTATTTCCAAATATAAGTTGTATCCGTCTATATATACTATCTATTATATACATTGGAAGACACAATTCATCATTCCAAGCTCAAAGTGATTGATCAAATAACACTGTAAGTTCCTCTCTCCCATTATGTATTTTTTACATTGTTCATTCTTTGATCATTGATTGTATATGAATGATCATTTATTGTATATGAAGTTTTTAACATTTTTTTTTTAATTTTTCAGTTTCAATGGCAACTCAGAGTTATCACCTCATCAAAGATTTGAACGTCAGGCGTGAGAATTTTGTTCTCAAACTACGAGTGCTGAGGGCTTGGAGAAGATACGATATTAAAGATAATACAAAACAGTACTCTATACCAAGTCGTTCGAGGATATTCGCACCGTTAATGGATTGGTTCATCCTACCTTCAGGGACGCATGTTACGCCAGGGGGCTGTTAGACGACGACAGAGAGTACATAGAAGCCATTCGGGAAGCAAGCTTCTATGGTACCGGTCCTTATCTGAGAAATCTTTTTGTTACTATGTTGTTGTCCGAAAGCCTTTCAAGACCAGAATTTGTTTGGGATAATTGTTGGACCCATCTATCCGATGGGATCCTTCAGACACAGAGACTTCGCTTAAAGTCTCCAGGTTAGTTACTTATATTATGTCATTTAATACTTCTGTTTTCTTCTTAATTTTTTATTATTACTTTTAATATATTTATAATACTTTCTCTTTATTACAATTCACGTTATTTACGTTCATTTGTTTACAGGTTTATCTTACAAAGACGACCAGATGAAGAATCTGACACTTGGTGAAATAGAGAAAGTGTTACAGCGTCATAACTCAAGCCTAACTAATTTCGCTACAATGCCGTTTCCCGATAACTTTGTCATAGATTCCGCCAATAATGTCCTTATCAATGAACAGCTCGACTATGACACTGTAGTTCAGGAAACTGAGTATGAGCGTCTTCAGTCTTCTCTAACGGATGAGCAAAGATCAATATTTAAGGAGATAATGGATGCCGTTGATAAAGATGGAGGCGTGTTTTTTGTTTATGGATATGGTGGTACTGGAAAGACATTTTTGTGGAATACTCTGTCAACTTCTATTAGATCAAGAAATCAGATTGTTTTAACTGTTGCATCAAGTGGTATTGCTTCGCTTTTGTTACCTGGAGGTCGAACAGCTCATTCCAGGTTCCACATACCACTCAATCTGACCGAGGACTCGCTATGTACCATGTCACGAGATAGTGACATTTCAGACTTATTGAAGCAAACAAAGTTGATTATATGGGATGAGGCTCCTATGATACACAAACATGCCTTCGAGGCTCTAGATAAGAGCCTGAAGGATGTTCTATGTACCGATACTAACATTGCGGATCAACCTTTGTTTGGTGGTAAAGTTGTTGTTTTCGGTGGAGATTTCAGACAGATTCTTCCTGTTATGCAGGGCGGTTCAAATCAAGATGTTGTCACTTCCTGTCTGACTTCATCTTACATTTGGAGAGAGTGCAAGGTTCTAAACTTAACCAAAAATATGCGTCTTCTTCAAGGTAACAATCCATCAGAGATACAAGAAACATGTGATTTTGCTCAATGGCTTTTGGATATTGGTGAGGGAAAAGCCGGCGGAGATAATGACGGTGACTCAGAAATAGTTATACCTCATGATCTTCTTATCCATGATTCGTCGGATCCGGTTAGTGATCTTATCGATTTTGTTTATCCATCATTTCTGGACAACTTTGGTGAACAAGATTTTTGGTCTGAAAGAGCTATTCTCGCACCAACTAATGAGGTTGTCGATGATATCAACGGTCGTCTACTTTCTTTGGTTCCTGGTGAAGAACATGAGTATTTGAGCTCTGATTCTGTATGTCAAGATGAGATTGTAGGTGACGACGTTGAACATAACTTATACTCACCAGATGTCTTGAATTGTTTACATATATCTGGCATTCCAAATCATCGTCTTGTGCTTAAAGTTGGTGTTCCTGTTATGTTGCTAAGAAACATTGATCAGAGGAATGGCTTATGTAATGGAACACGTCTTCAGATCGTATCTCTAGGGAAGCATGTTATTGAAGCGGTGGTTATCTCAGGAAGCAATATCGGATTCAGGACTTTCATTCCTAGACTTTCATTGGTTCCAACAGATAAAAGAGTTGTTTTTCGGTTTAAGAGAAGACAGTTTCCCATCTCGGTTTGTTTTGCTATGACTATACACAAAAGTCAGGGTCAGTCTCTTTCGAGAGTTGGATTGTACTTGAAAGATCCCGTATTCTCTCATGGTCAATTGTACGTTGCGTTATCAAGGGTGAAGAGCAAGAAGGGCCTCAAGATTTTGATTTTGGATGAAGACGGTCGTCCAACCAATGTAACAAGAAATATAGTGTATAAATCTATCTTCTCGAATTTGTAATTGTTATTGACTTTTTCTACTATTATAGAATTTCCTTTTACCGTTAACTTTTTCTTTAGATAGAATATATATTTATATATATATATATACTTTTTTTTTGTTCTAGCCCGGGTATTTACCCGGGTAAGTGGCTAGTAGTCTAGTACACAAAACCTGAAGCTTCACTTGGTTAGAGGCTTTAAAAATACCGGTTCGTAAAGTGTTGCCCTTCCACATTAATAAAATAAAATGTCACTGGGTTAGAAATTAACAAAAGCCCAATCAAACAAGTCTAGAAGAAGTGATCGGGCCTTATTGAAAAGGATAAGGCCGGTCTCTCAAGTTTCGTAACAGGAATTGTGAAGTACAATTAATAAGTTGGGCTTTCTGAGAAACTGAAACCGTGTTTAAGTCTATTTTTCAAAAGTACCCAAAAGTACCCAAAAGGCCTAAATTGTTCTTTTAAGAAATGCATCTTTTTATAGAGAGTTTTTTTTTTATAGAGAGTAAGTTGATATTACGGTGGGTATGTAATGTTTCAATACATTTGTAAAAACATTAAAATGAGTAAGTGGTGAAACTAAAACTAAAATCAAGGAAACACTTTAGAGAACTATTTAAAAAGATTTATATTAATTATATAACAATTCGGAAAGATGATGTCTACTTAGCAATGGCACTGTAGCTGCCACATCATCAGTTTCCTTTTTTCTTATTCGTAAGGAGGGGCGGTGCCTGATGATACATTCTCTCCACGTTATACTATACAGATGTCTTTTCTTCTTCCTCTCTCATTTTCCCAATTTATGACCATGACCCCCCCTACTCTCTATCTATGACCATCGCTTACAACCATTAATAGCTTGCTGCTTCGTTTTCCGATGATGGCGGCCACGTCCGGTGAACGTCCCTTTTGACAAAATCCGGTGGCAAAGCCTCTCGACATCGATGCACCTTTCGTTTTCAAGTTGCTATTTGTGGATGATGCGTGGGGAGTTTAAGTGTTCACATAATGAGTTGCTATCCAGATATGTATACCCGCAAACGTGGAATCTTTGGCTCTATCTATCTTGGAGAAAATCGGGGCTGTAGATGTTGCCGGTGCGGCAATTATTGCTTATGGATCTGTGAGGTTTACTTCATTTGTTATTGTTTTGTGGGTTTGTTCATATACACTAGCCTTTGAAGGTGTCTATGCGCCGTCGGTGTTGTTAGCCAGTTCCTGTTGTTGTTATATCATGATGCTGAGTATTTGTGTAGTTTGCACTTGAGATAGAATTGAAGTTCAACGAGGATTAAAGAATTAAAGGGCATTTTGATAAATTCCTTAGCTTCATAAAAAAATAATAACACTTTGCTATTTTTGAGGTTTCTTTCAGATTAGTTTACAAGTTTTGTACAATTTTTAGTTAGTTCTTTGTTGTTTTTTTGTTGTTGTATAGGTACTGCTGATATGGTTGCTCTTGAGAAGACATCTTATTGAGGTATCTTTATGGTTGATGTTTAGGTATTGTGTTTTGTTTGTTTTTTAATTTCTTTGAGGACTTATTGGTTTGCTTAGAATTTTGGTCCTTATAAGTTATAACGACTTTATTAAGCATGGTGTATGAAAGTTTGTAGTCATGTTTTCATTTGCACTAGGAGTACTCACTGATTTATGTACTGATTTAGGACTTTTTATTTGTATGTTTTTCCTTTGCTAAAAAGTTTTCTTTTGTGTTTTTGGGTTGTGATTTTTGTAAACAGGATTATGGGTTTATTTTGATGCATGTACTATTCATTTATTTTTTCCTTCATTATTCAGAGTACATCTACTCTATTAATATTGGGTTATTCCTGGAGGTTTATGTGATATCGTATGTCTATGACAATTCTGTAAGTATGACCTATGTTCTAAATTAACTTTCTGTTTATACAGGTTGCATGGTGGTTTAACTGGTTTGTGTTTTCGCGGTTAGCTATTTGAGGTCTGTCTTCTTTTTATTTTTTACTTGCGTTTTATCTGTTTTGTGGGTTTTAATTTATGATTATGTTTTTTCATCTCATTTAATATCACGATTCATGTTTTTGTAAATGAATCGAAAGCGGAAGGCTGTTGCACTTTCAGATAGCAATGTCTGTTTTCGTCTAATGTATTGGTTCTCTCAGTCTTCATTTGTCATCTACTTCTAAGAATAAGCCTTTTGTTGTCCCAGTAACCTCTGATGGCCGAGAGTCACTGAGTCATGACACACAATAATCTGAGTTTTCAACATTGCAAACCTAAAATTAGTGAAATGATGACCCAAAAATCCATACTGGGTGCCTAATAACTACATGTTGAATAAATCACATTCTCAACATTGCAAACCCAAATGGGCATTTATATGTCCACAGATAAACTACGATTTGGTTCTACCGAATTGTGTGTGTTGTAGCTAGAAGTCTAGAACATACTGAAAAAGTATATACCGTCATAATACATTTTAGTCCTTTTCAAAGTTCACACACACATGGTGTTTTAGTCTTTTCTAATATAGAAAATTATAGAAGACATTTCCCTCCTCTAAAAGTTAATATAGTAGTGAATTGCTGTCTAAACAGGAAACCATATGTTTTGAAGACTTTATCCTGATCAGAGGGACTATTAGAGGCTGCTCCGAACCGTTTTTCTTGGTAAATCTCTATGGTCCCAGGTCTGTGTCTAGCAAAAGATTACTGTGGGATCAAATTCTAGCCCTCAAGTCATCAAATGATGGGATGTGGGTTGTCTTGGGAGACTTTAATGCTGTCCGCTTTCCTAATGAGCGATTTAATTCGGTTTTAAATCAATCGGAAGCCGCTGATCTCAACAATTTTATCCGTATTGGGGGTCTCAACGATCTTAATATGGGAGGAAGGAGATTTACCTTCCTCTCTTCCAGTGGAGACTCCTTGAGTAAGCTGGATCGTATCCTTCTTTGTAACCGTTATCTCCAAAAGTGGCCGACTTCCTCCATCCAAGCCCTCCCTCGGCTTTGGTCTGATCATTGTCCTGTGGTCCTAAACTCTATTGGTGCTGATTTCGGCCCTCGCCCTTTTAAATGCTTCAATTCTTGGTTTGATTCTGAGGGGTTCGATTCGGTGGTGTCTACCGCTGCGAATCTGCCTACGCCTGCTGGTAGGCCGGATAAAAAATTTCTTTCCAAGCTTAAAAATATCAAGGATGGTATTAAGTCTTGGAATCAAGCTCGATTATGCTCTAATTCCCAAAGACGGTCTTTTCTGCTTGAAGATATTAATTCTCTTGAAATCATTGCGGAATCCCGCTGCCTCTCGGATTCGGAAAAGGACCAACGTCTTCAATGGAAAAAAGAGTTCACTGATCTCGAAATTATTGCAAAAATAGATCTCCTCCAAAAAGCTCGGGTCAAATGGGCCGTTGAAGGTGATGAAAACTCCAATTTTTTTCACGGTATTATCAAAGCTTCTAACTCTAAGCGGCGAATCAATGGGCTCTTCGTTAATGGAGAATGGTCCACAGATCCTCTCAACATCAAAACTGTGGCCGCTAACCATTTTGCAATCCGGTTAGCGGAACCAATTGCTTCCAGGCCTTCGTTCCCTCCGGATGGGTTCAAAAAACTCACAATCTCAGCTGCCTCCTCTCTCGAGGTCCCTTTCTCTATGGAGGAAATTAAAACCGCCATTTGGGACTGTGCGGGAGACAAAAGCCCGGGCCCGGATGGTTTCAACTTTCGTTTTATTAAGCGGTTTTGGGACCTCCTTCATCATGACCTTCTCCTTGTGTTCAATGACTTTCATTCGTCCGGTTTTATTAGCCATGGGTGCAATTCTTCTTTTATTGCTCTCATCCCCAAGGTCCACGACCCTCTTAATCTTGACGATTTTCGTCCTATTAGTCTTATTGGTTCCTTGTACAAGATCATTGCCAAAGTCTTGGCCAACCGTCTTAGGGCGGTCATCGACTCCTTGATTAGTGAGTCTCAATTTGCTTTCATTAAGGATCGGCAAATCCTCGAGGGTCCCCTTATCCTCAATGAAATTACCGCTTGGCTAAAGCATTCCAAATTGGAAGCTTGTTTCTTCAAAATCGATTTTGCAAAAGCTTTTGATACGGTCAATTGGAATTTCATTCTTGATCTTCTGGGTATTATGGGATTCCCGGCTAAATGGTGTTGTTGGATCCGCGGGTGTTTGATCTCCGGTCGCTCTTCGGTCCTCATCAACGGCTCTCCCTCGAAGGAATTCCCTCTTTCAAGGGGGCTTCGTCAAGGAGACCCGTTATCTCCCTTTCTCTTCATAATTGTGATGGAGGCCTTGCATGTTCTTTTGGTCAAGGCTAAAGGTTTGGGTCTCTTCAATGGCATCCAACTTCCTAACAACGGGCCCAACATCTCCCACTTATTTTTTGCGGATGATGCTATTTTTCTAAGCGACACCTCGACTCATTCCCTTTCCAACCTCGCGAGGGTCCTTAGTTGGTTCAATCTCTCTTCCGGGTTAACCATCAATCTTCACAAAAGCAATCTTTTCGGGATCGGTATTGATGGCTTTCGTCTTGAATTTTTGGCTAACACGATTCATTGTCAATCGGGAACACTTCCTTTTCTACACTTGGGGGTCCCCATCGGTTTGAATATGAACCGCATCCTCAATTGGGATAGAGTTATTGATAAAATCAAAAATAGATTATCTTGGAAAGAGAATGTGCTCTCCTTTGGGGGTCGTTCAACTCTCATCAAATCGGTCCTCGGCACCATCCCTTTGTACTACCTTTCTCTTTTTAGAGCCCCCTTACATCCTTTAAGAACTTTGGAATCCTTACGTAGAAAATTTTGTTGGGGTGGGGAATATAAAATCTCTTGGGTTTCATGGAAAGTGATGTGTGCTCCTAAGAAAAAAGGGGGAATGGGATTTGGTTCTCTTCACGCTATGAACCTCGGGTTGCTCATGAAGTGGTTCTTCAAGTTTAAAGCCGAGAAAGCTAAATTATGGGTGCGAGTTATCAATGCTATCCACCATTCCAACCATAGGTGGAACTCTTTGCCTTGCAAGCTTTCTATTAATGGGCCTTGGAAGAGCATTGTGAAAGCTTGTACCGATCTCAAAACCATGGGTGTGGATGGAGATTCTAAGGTTCGTTGTTGGGTGGGTTCGGGTGCCTCGGCTTACTTTTGGTTGGACAACTGGACCGGCCACGGACCTCTTAAGGATCGATTTCTTCTCTTATTCCTTTTGGAATTTAATAAATATTGTTTGGTGGAGGCTAGACTTCCTTTGCTCCCTGCGTCTGCCTTTAACTGGGATTGGATTGGGCCCAGTCTTCCTCATTTTGCGGACATTATGGCCCAAGACTGTGAAAGGCTGCTGGCCCCCTTTCATCGATCCAACAACAACGATTTTTGGGGATGGGAGGAATGCAATGGGGGCAAGGAATGACTTCTCTGTTAAGTTGGTGCGAACTGTGGTCGAAACTGTCTCTCTTGGCACCTCTGACCTCGCCATTCCTTGGTCTAAGTGGCTCCCTCTAAAAGTCAATGCTTTTGCTTGGCGTGCGGGTTTGGATAGGATTGCCTCGAAAGTTAATCTCGCGAAGAGGGGGGTTTCTTTAAATCCGATTTGTGAAGGCTGTGACTCAAGCCCGGAATGCTCTGATCACCTTCTTGTTCGATGCCCCCGGGTAAAGTTGATTTGGGCCCTTGTTCTTCAATGGTGTAAAGTGCCGCCGGACTTACCGTCATCGATTTGCGACGTTCTTACAATGCACAACGGTTGGGGGCTCTCCAAAAACCTCACTCGGGCTCTCCATTGCATTCTTGTCACCACCCTTTGGATCATTTGGAAGTCAAGAAATGATAAACATTTTAATAATCGATCTAGCGGATTTGACGTAATCATTGCCGACATCAAGTTATGGTCGTTCACTTGGGCTAAACTTAGGGGCAAATGCCCATCGATCGATTGGCCTGCTTGGTGTAATTTCTCTTTTTCTTTGTAATGTTTGTCTAGCTTCTTGCTAGTTTAATGCAATTCCGCCGTTCAAAAAAAAGTTTGGTTCGACTTTCAGGCATTAATGTCTTGGTGTGGGTCCGGATGAGTACTTGGTCAAATCCCACAAGAGTTGTAGAGTTAGCCAAATGGTAGCTGTTTGGCAGAGGTACAAGACAAATTGTTTATAGTATTTTGTATTTTATTTTAATGGCATTTGTACTTTGATATGAGCAATTACCTAAGTCATTTTGTGTTTTAGGTGTTTCCAATTTCTTATGTCTATAAAATTTGGATGATTGCATAAAACAAGGCTGGTAGAACAAGTTTTACCTTCAATGATAACTTTACTGAATCAATAAATGTTCCTTTCATTTTGCATATCATGTATCATTCGATGTATAACTGGTGCAATCGATCAAGGATGACGCCCGCTTATAACTTTGTCTATTACTATTGTAATCCTAATAAAGCAATAGAATAGTTGCCACATGGCTCTTTTCTAGGACCTCCACATCATTATGTCCACATGTCAATACCAGATTAAATCAATATATAAGTTTTAAAATCAATTTAATATATTACTTCAACTTTCCAAATATAAGTTTCAACAGTACATTTAATAAATTTAAATTTCTAATTAAAGATAATGTAAGGTCAAATCTTTTAAATTTTTAAACTTAATTTTAAAAAATTCAAACTACCAAAATTTATTATAACTTACCACATATAAAATTCAGTAGTACAATTAATAATTTCAAATTTCAAAATTTAATTTAAACATATTTAGTAAATTTCATATTTCTAATTAAGTAGTTATTCTGATTATGAAGAAATCCTTAATTGTTTCTTAACTATTATAAGATAACTATATATTATATGCTACAATAATTAAAATGAAAATGGCAGTAGTTGGAGTAGCGTTTCAACTAACTTTTGACGTGTACCAAACGAAGCTTTTTTAAAAAGCTAGCTTTTTTAAAAAGCCCCGTTTGGTAACGTCAAAAAGCTAGCTTTTGAATAGCTAGTTGGAGTAGCGTTTCAACTAGCTTTTATAATATTTCCAGTTTTACCCTTCCCTAACTTATAAATAAATACATTTATTTACATTTAGGACATATACTTTTATGTCATTTAATATTTAGTTTTTACCAAACTTTATTTTTTATCAGCTAGCTTATAGTTTATCAGCTAACCTATATCTTATGCGATTTTTTATGTAAAGATCGAATATTCTCATTAACCAAGAATGGGAATTTAAACAAACAAAAGGAACGTAAAGAAGGCAATACAATAATTATGCCTATAATTAAGGAATGTAGAATAAAATACTAGAAATAAAGGAGAGGTCAAATAACGTTTCCAATATTCCCCCTCAAGTTGGAGCATGTAAGTTTCTAATGCCCAACTTGATAAGTAACGATGTCAGTTGTTTTGATCCAAGGGGCTTAGTGAGCAAGTCAACTATTTGTGATTTGGTGTCAATCTGCAACGGATTGATCTCTTTTGATTCAACACGTTCTCGGACGAAGTAGCAGTTCATTTCAACGTGTTTGGTCTTCTCATGAAACACAGGGTTATTAGCAATGTGTCTAGCTGCTTGATTGTCACAGAATAACGGTGTAGGCCCATGTATAGGAATATCTAATTCCGTAAGTAACCATCGAACCCAAATAACTTCACTAACTGTTGTTGCCATGGCACGGTACTCTGCTTCGGTTGAGGATCGAGAAACAACAGATTGTTTCTTGGACTTCCAAGAGATTGGAGAACCACCCAAAAGAAGTAAATAACCTGTTCTGGAACGTCTGGTGTATGGACATCCTAGCCAGTCGGAATCACAATAGGTAATTAAGTTTGTACCCCCTTCACGTGGTAACAAAATTCCCTGGCCCGGTGTGGTTTTAAGATACCGTAGGACACGAGTAGCGGCTTCCATGTGTTTCTTCCTTGGGTCGGCAACAAACTGACTGAGAACATTAACCGAATAAGCTATATCGGGTCTGGTGGCTTGTAAGTATAGCAACCGACCTACAAGCCGCCGATATTGATTAGCATCTACCTTTTCATCTTCTTCACCTTTATCCAACTTCAGATTTTGTTCCATAGGGAGCGAGCTCGGTCGACAACCTTGGAGGCCACTATCTTTAAGAATATCCAACATATATTTTCGTTGGCTAAGAACAAGTCCTTCTGATGTTTTTGCCACTTCAATGCCCAAGAAATACTTTAAAGAGCCAAGGTCCTTAATGCTGAATTTCTTATCGAGTTGAGATTTGGTGTATTGAATGTGGCTCATGTTATCTCCTACAAGGATCACGTCATCAACATAGATTAAGGCAACCACATATGTATCCTTATCTTTGTGAATGAACAATGAGTAATCTGCCTTCGATTGTCTAAAGCCGAGGTCAACCAAAGCTGTGGTAAATTTGTGATACCAATTGCGAGAGGCTTGCTTGAGGCCGTAGATGGATTTTTTGAGTTTGCAAACTCTTGTTTCATCTTTTTTACCAAATCCTTGAGGGATCTTCATATAAACTTCTTCCTCCAAGTCACCGTGTAGGAAGGCATTGTTCACGTCAAGTTGTTGGATCTCCCATCCTCGCTTAACCGCTATGGTAAGTAACGTACGTACAGTTACCAATTTAGCGACTGGGGCAAACGTATCATGATAATCAATGCCTTCTATTTGGGTGAAACCCTTAGCCACGAGACGTGCCTTGTATCGTTCAACTTGTCCATCAGGTTTGAATTTGATCTTGTAAACCCACTTGGAATCAATAGCCCTCTTTCCATTGGGTAAGTCTACAAGAGTCCAAGTTCCATTTCGCTCGAGAGCACGTATCTCTTGTTTCATGGCTTCTTTCCAATTCTCGTCCTGTGCAGCTTGGTAAAAATGTTTTGGCTCATCATGTGAATCGATGGCCGACAAAAAAACTTTATGAGAATCAGAAAATTTTTCATAAGAAACATAGTGAGCAAGAGGATGTACCGTGGAACTTTCTTGATTGGAAGCGGGCTGTGAATGATCAATCGAAGGGGGGAGTTTCACTTGATAGTCCTTTAAATATTGTGGCATTGACTTGTTTCTTTTGCCACGAATCTCTTCTGTTCGTTGAGAGAAATTTTGGTCCTCATCACTTTCTGTAGGAATTTCATTATTTTCTTGTTGCATGTGTGTGTTGTCTTGCATGTGTTCTCCCAAGTCATTACTACCAATCTCATGATCAGGTGCTTCATCATTATTACCAATCTCATGATCAGGTGCTTCATGTTCATTATTTTCTTCATTTTGACATTCATTAACTTGTAGAGTTTCTCCACATTTCTCTTTATTACCAATGGAGTCATCGACATAAGTGGTAGACGGATATGGATACGTGAGGATCTCTTGATCATGATCCTTGATGTTCAATTTTAATTTGGCGAAAGGAAATACGTCCTCAATGAAACGTACATCCCTCGTTATAACTATCTTCTTTTGTTCGAGATCATATATTTTGTAACCCTTCGTACCGGGTGGATAACCAAGAAACACTCCAGGTTTTCCTCTCGGTTCGAATTTATCGCCCTTTGTTTCGGTATTTCTGTAGTATGCTAAGCAACCAAAAACACGCATAAGACTATACTCGGGACCACAACCGAATAATATTTCATATGGTGTTCTATCCTTGATCACCTTTGATGGTAAGCGATTCACAATGTACGTGGCGGTCAAAACACACTCTCCCCAAAAACATGTGGGAAGACTAGCTTCAAACCGTAATGCATGAGCGATCTCTAAAAGATGTCGGTGTTTTCGTTCAACCACCCCGTTTTGTTGTGGGGTGTGAGGACATGTGGTCTCAAGGATAATACCGTGCTCGACATAAAATTGGTTCATACTATTCGATGTGAATTCTCCCCCGTTATCACACCTAACTTTCTTGATAACCTTTCCGAATTGAGTTTTAACCATATTATAAAATTTAATCAAACATGTGCTAGCTTCGTACTTGTGTTTGAGTAGGTAGACCCACACCCCCTACTATAGTCATCAACTATAGTCAAAAAATAGTTAGCTCGAGTAAGGGATGGTGTCCTATACTTCCCCCAAATGTCACAATGTATTAAATCAAAGCATTCTTTGGTTTTGATAACACTAACCGGAAAAGGTAAACGAGTAAGCTTTGCTTTAACGCAGGAATCACAAACATTGTTTTCAAGACTGGAAGTAACACCCTTGAGAAAGCTAACACGTGAAAGTTTATCACTTGAGGCGTGGCCAAGACGCTTGTGCCATGCGTCCACCGAAACCGTCATCGCCTCTCTTTCTTCATTTATTCCCCCCATTCGATATAGACCTCCAGAGCATTTACCCGCTCCAATCAATTTTCCGGTTCTCAAACCCTGTATAACAAAGAAATCACTAAAAAATGTAACAGCACAATCAAGTTCTTGTGTTAGCTTGCGAACGGACAGAAGGTTCCAATTAAAGTTTGGCACAAAAAGTACATCATTAATTTTCATCCCTTGTTGTAACAGGAGATCACCTCTTCCTTTGACGGGAATGGCGTCTCCGTTTGGAATCGTAACGGGTGTTTCGAGTGCACTTATGGTGAAGTTTTCAAGTATGTTTCTTTGGTGAGTAATATGTTCGGTGGCACCCGAATCAACAATCCATTCCCGACCCAAATTTAATCCAGCCGCCATGTTTGCAACAACTGGAGCACCGCTATTAGACTCGTCACGACCTGCACCAAATAGCTTCAAGAAGGTATTATATTGTTCTTTGGATATGCCCGGTATTGAGCACGGTCCTGTCTCCACCATAGCAACCTTGGGCTTAATAGTCTCATTCTTTCCCTTTCCCGGCCACCACTCGGGGTATCCGATACGTTTGAAACACCCCACTTTGACATGTCCATCTTTCCCACAAAAGGTGCAATGCTTAGTGTAGTCGGAAGCGTGAAGATAGTACGGTGAGGTGTGATCAGCCGCCCCACCTCCATTCTTGGTATTCTGCGATCCATCGTCACCCGCCATAAGAACTGTGTTTTAGGGTTTTTAAGAAATTCTTGGCTCTGATGCCATGCGATTTTTTATGTAAAGATCGAATATTCTCATTAACCAAGAATGGGAATTTAAACAAACAAAAGGAACGTAAAGAAGGCAATACAATAATTATGCCTATAATTAAGGAATGTAGAATAAAATACTAGAAATAAAGGAGAGGTCAAATAACGTTTCCAATATCTTATCAGCTAGCAGCTAGCTTATCAGCTAGCAGCTAACTTTTCAGCTAGTGCGCCAAACACAACCTAAACTTCAACCCGTATAGTATACGGGTTACTAACCTAGTTACCTATACAGATTTATATAGCTTTTATCCGGATCGATGAAGAAGAAAAGGAATTGTGTCCCTTTTTTTAAGCCAACAAACACAACAAGCATCTATCATCGTCAATATATTCATCTTCCCCACCATGCAAGCATAAACGACACCGACGATTGCCCACCACAAGTAGCCACAACGTTGGCCACCGCCTCTTCAATTTCATCTTTTTCTTGAGCCGTTGAGAACCGTTCGAATCCTCTTCATCGTCTGATTAGGTGAGTGAAAGATATTTTAAAGAAAGTATAGATTCTTACATATTTAAGCTACTAAACTTTATTAATAAACTTTATAAATGTAACCAGGTTTTCATTTAAAAATATGTAACAATATATATGTTACCTACTTACCTATAAAATAAAAACTATGCATAAATTATAATGGCACCGGTTCGATTTGGTTATTTTCGACTATTTGAAAAATGAATAATAAAACCGAATCAAAGTGAAATGGAGGTTTCGGTTATTTTTGATTGATTTTGTAGGTTTAATCGGTTTTCTCCTTCTCATTTCTAAAGTATGTGAAGTGTGGAACTAGAAGCCTACAACCCATCAAATGGAATGGGCTCAAATTTAATTAATTATGATGGGCTAATGGGCTGTGCTGAAAAGGGAAAAAAAGGAGAATAATGAGCAGACGACAATTAAGGGGTTGCCAACATTTTTTTTTTAAGAAAATTGGATTTAAATCCAACTTTTACCTATTGGTAAACAATAATCTCACCTTTAGAATTTCTTTCCACCGGTCCCAACTTTTACCCTATTTTTTTTATTGGATCAGCTGTTAAGTTTTTTTAACACAGTTAAGAGCCTGGTGATGTGGCAAAAAATCTGTTGACTTGGCAAGATGACATGTAATATAATTTTTTTTCAATAACCTTCTTCTTCCACATTGCGTACCCCCCACTAATGCCTAACTGACTCAACTACTTTTTTTCTAAAAATCTCCGGCGAAAGATTCCCTTCAATTTGAACGCTACTTTTCTCTGGCACTATGAACTCCAGTAGGTCTGAATCAAAGATTGGAGATAGAATTGTTCATTATTACCTCTTCCCTGGGACACCGCGGTGGCCAGGGCACCGGCGAGATCTTACCTACGCGTTTAATCCTGGAAATCAGCTTTCCGATGACGTCAAACGCGTATTCGCTAACACAATCGTACAGTGGTCGGAAAGGACGACGTTGATGTTTACGGAAACTAGTAGCAACAACTCCGCCGATCTTAAGATCGGATTCTTCGCCGACAATCGCGGCGACGGCGTGGCGACTGGCAGAGATTTAGGAACGTTAGCTAACACGTTTGCTCTGGCGGCCGGATTGTTGCATCTAGACAGCGATGAGACCTGGATTATCAGCGATGTGTTGGTTCTAGATCTCCGACGCTGATGGATCTGGAATCTGTGACTGAAATTGCTTAAGCGTGTGGATCTTCTACTTAGTCGATGTGAAATCAATGTAAAACGAGTTGAAACACAAAGAGTAAATACAAACAGGCTTTGTATTAACCACAGAGACCACAGAGTACACTTAGAGAATGTATGACCCGAAAAACTCCTGAATCTATACAAGACAATCATATATATAGGCTGAAATCACGACTGGCCGAACCTCAGGTTCGGCCAAGCCTCGGTGGCTCCGAACCTGGAGTTCGGCCATAGTTCGGCCAGACCTAAACTTGAACATTCCGTCTTGTATTCGATACTTCACATGACGATCAGGAACCATGTATCAACAAACTCCCCCTCGACATGTGCAGTATCATTTCTCTTCTCAAAACTTGTATCTTGTATCTTCAATCAAACTCTTCCTCGATCTAGACGATGAATTCGATCTTGAATACTTGATATCGCAACGTGTGAACTCTCTTTATCAACAATCTTCAGAAGACATGAAGTTGTGATGATCTCTTCCACTTAGAAACCTGCTAACATAAATAATCTTGGTGCAAAACGTCTCTTTGAGACTCCAAGATATCATGATTTTGAAAATGATGTTGTATTCCGTGTTGATCAATCGAAAACAAATCAGAAACAAAATCTTTTTGACTTTTAGAAACTTTACATCAAAACACACCTAAAATCTTTTTGGTATTTTCTGATAAGAAAGTAAATGCCATACAGAATCAGACACTATTTTTGTCTTTTGAGAGAAAGATCACGACTTGGGATCATATTGGTCATAACATGCTGAACTACACTTCAATTTCGATTATTGTAGCACATAAGCCATGCCGATTGCAGATATACTTTGTCCAACTTTAAACTCTGGCACAATCATACTCATAACATCTGGATATGTTAAGGTATTTATTAGATTTGCATTGACCAGTGTACCCCACACTATCAGACATACTCAGATATGCTTTGCTTATCACATTTTGTGATTTCATTTGTGATTTTAATCACACAATGATTGTATTCATGATATTGTCAACTGTGTTCCATGCAAAAAGAAATAAGAACGTTAAATCGTCTACCTTAAGGTCGATCTTTCGATACGCAGATAAGGCCTCGGATTTAACAAAACAAGAAAATAAAAACAAGTTGAAGTTGTATAACTCAACAACAATCAGGTCGGTACTCCCGTACACGCAGAGAATGTCCGATGAGTTATACGAAACACCAAAGAAAATAAAGCAGAACGTCAAACGAACAACGATCAGGTCGGTCTTTCGACACGCAGAGAAAGTCCGATCGTTTGACAAAATAAAGAAAATCAAACAAGTTTAAATCTTTGCAAAATGAACACATGTATACACAGTGACTTCTCATTTTATTTTTCACATATCTTTTCTTGATATATCATGAGATATGCATCAAGATGTTGTCCACTAGGTCAAGCATCAGAATTTAATGTATATCACATTCGTATACTTTCTGATTTGCCGAGCCTATCTTACACATCGATCAAATGGTCTTATGGCTTTTTCACTTACTTTATCCATGAGTCAGACATTGTCAGCCAATGTACCATCATTTCCCAAACATGTCGGATACAATTTCTCATTTTTCAATGTTTTTGGCTTTTTGCAAATTTAATGTTTTTGTCTTTTTCAAATTTCTCCCCCTAAAAATGATAATTCTATTTATAGAATTTCATTTTTACGATGTGAAAAACCACACACTATTTTTGTATTTTTGCAAAAACAAACTCCCCCTCAGAATGAGATGGAGTGAAACACCAAGAAAAAAAATTGATCAACCAACACGAACACTTGCAGGTTAAGCTTTTTGGAAAAACACAATGAATTTTGAAAATCAGATTAATTAGAACAGATATTTCACAAACAGCAATTTTCCAATCACTGAAAGGTCTTCTTGAAACACCTGTTGACACCACATAAATCATTAGTCGCTCTGGGATCGACCCGATGTAACATCGTCGGGTCGCCCGGTGTCTTCCACAAAGTCATTGTGGGCCTTGGAAACAACTTTTGGTTTCCAAATTTGTAAAAGTTTAAATTTTTGATCAGAACCTGAATCAGATTCAACCGACGAACTTGGGTTAGACCAAGACGATTTACGATTAGATTTTAACTTTGAGGACCATGGTTCATCAAAAATTTGACCTTTGTTATCCACATATTTGACAGTGTTGTAGATATATGCAGTCGTCGGACAATCAGCAGCAAGATGTCCAGGTTGACGACATACATAACAAAGTCTTTCTCGAAAATTGTTTGAAAAGGATTTTGATGTTGAAAAACCAGAAGAATGCTCAGAATCAAAATTATCAAAGAAATCATCAGAGGAATCATACCTAGGAGATGGACTCCTTGAAGATGACGATCTTCCAGAATAGTAAGTGAATTCCTTCTGAGATGGTGATTTCTTTGCATTCTTTGCTTTAGGAGCCTTGGCAACTTTCACCGGTTTCTTTGTTTGAATCAATTCTTCCTTCACAACAAACCCCACACCTTTGTGTTTGGAGCCTGAAACCTTTGAAGTACTTGAGGAAGAACCCGAAGCTTCTCTCGCCTTAGCTTCACTTGTGAATTTGGCTTTAATGTCCTTTAACTTGTTCTTTTCAACCAAAACTTTGTCTTCTTCAGTTGCAGATGAAGAACTTGACACAACCTTATCAAAAATCTTCTCATTCTCCAACAAAACAGACTTTGACACAAATATTGGAGCGTCACCCAAAGGCTTCTCCTTCTTTTTGGACTTAGATTTATTCTTCTTGAATGAAGTAGCAAACTTGGAATAATCATGCAATTCAGCAAATAACTCTTCAAGAACACTTTCTCTCTTTTTCTTGTAAATCTCAACATCCTTTGTCAAGACTTCATTCTTATCACGATAGAGAGTATTCTCATCTTGAAGCATAGAAATTTTGTTCTGAAGCTTTTCAACAGTAACAGCAGTTGTAGCAATAAGAGCAGTTGCTTCTTCATACTTTTTCTGAACCGGATAACTTTTCTCAAACAGATTCTCAAAATCTTGAGCTGCATCTAAAGCTTCAGCCTTTGCTTTCTCACATTCTTCAGCCAATGCTGCTTTCTCTGTTAAAACATTTTCATGAACATGAACCAACTCATAATACTTCTTCTGAAAATCTTCTAATTCTTGCTTTAACACCACTATCTCTTCAGTTGAAATTTGATGACTTTGTTCAAAACTAGCAATCTCCTGAAGAAATTTCTTACATTTAAGACATTCAGTCTCTTCAACCTTTGAATTCTCAGAGACTCTAGGTAATTCTTCTTGAACCAGAGATACACTTGAATAAGAATCAGAATCAGTTAAGATGCTATCATCATCAATATGACGAACAGTCAAAGCAATTGCAGGTTTAGAATTATTCCTTTTAGCTTCAGTATCTGCATTCCATGCAAACTCACTTGAATGTGAAAACGTATTGGTCCAATCATGAACAACATTAGCAGATTTAATCTCAACCTTCTCAGCTTTATTTGGGGAATGATAAACTAAATGTGCATGTTGACCAGTCTTCAACTTAGTATCTGCAGAACTTGGACATTCTCTAGCAAAGTGACCATAATTTGAACATTTGTAGCATTTCACCTTCGACTTATCCAAACCAATCTTGCCTTCCTGATTCAGTCTCTTCTTACCAGTTCTATTGAAAAACTTCTTTGTTCTTCGAACCAACATAGCATACTGCCAATTGAGATCCATTTCTTCCAAATGATCATAATCAATCTGATCATAATCTTCATTAGCTAACTCAACATTACTCACAGCACCCGTGATAACACCAAAATACGAAGATACCAATGCAGACATTAATGCATTATAATCATCAACAGTTTGAACAGATAATGCAGTTTGATTTGAAGAACTCGGAACAGAAACATTGCAACCAGCAGAAGAATAACTTGAAGATTCAGATTTACCTGCCAGAAATGCTGTCGGGGGTGCAGAATTAAGAATATTCGATTTTCCAGCATTCATTGTAGAATCATTTTCACCATGATACACTGCAGGATTCTGAATTTGTGTAGGAAGAGACTTATTCACCATCAATTCCATATCCCTAGCCTGAATTCTTTGAACTAAATCATTGAAAGACAATCCTTGAAAATCCTTGTCATGAGTAATCATCATAACATAATTCTCCCATTTTTCAGGTAAAGCTTCCAAAATCTTCTCTTTCATATCAGCTTCGTCTTTAGTAAGATTCACCAAGCGCATTTCACTCATCAGATGAGCAAATCTTGCAATCAGATTGGGAATCGTTTCATTCTGATAATGTTTAAAGCTGTCAAACTCTTTCTTCAAAACCTTTTGTCGACTTTTCTTGTACTGGTCATTGCCTTCACATCTTTTCTCTAAGGCATCCCATAAACTTTTCGATGTGTAATTACCAGCAAATTGATGAAGTAATTCTTTAGGCAAAGCCATCGTTAAAGTACCATATGCCTTTTTCTCAGCTTGATAAGCTTTCTTTTGTTCAGAAGACATTTTTCTTTGAAGTATAGGTTCACCAGTTTCATCTTTAGGGTAAACATATTGCTCAGTGAACGCTAACCACATATCAATGTCATTTGTATCGACATATGCTTCAAACCGTTTAACCCAACTATGATAATCTTCCAACTTTAGCAATTTGGGAACTTTCTGACTTGTTCCAATTTCATTATCATAGTTCATCATCGTTTGCATAGTTGCTTGAACTGAATTTTGAATAGCCGCGAATGCTTGAAAATCGGACATTTTGAAAAACACAGGTTACTGTTCACTCCGAACCTCCTCCGAACCTCCACCGAATTATCGCCGAACTTCGTCCGAACTTGAAATACACCGAACGTCCTCCGAACCTGACCTTCGGACGACAAAAGAAAATTTGGTCCGAACGAGCACCGAACGTGAACCGAACTACCTCCGAACGATCTCCGAACCTGACGTTCGGAGCGGTTAGACCGAGCGTACTCCGAACTTGGAGTGCGGAGCAGTTACGCTGAACCTCGAGTTCGGCCGAACGTGAAATTTCGGAAAAAACTTGGAAAAACTCACTGAAATTGACACCTCTCGAGCTGTAAACACTCAATCAACTGAAAATGAGCAAACACAGACATATTTGACGTGAATCATGATGTTTTGAACGAGAAATTCGAGAAATGAAAATGAAAAACGAGTTTTGAGAGTCAAAAACGTGAATTTGAACTCGATAGCTCGAAAAACAATGATCTCCGACTAGTAGAGTAAACCAAATGCTCTGATACCACTTGAAATTGCTTGAGCGTGTGGATCTTCTACTTAGTCGATGTGAAATCAATGTAAAACGAGTTGAAACACAAAGAGTAAATACAAACAGGCTTTGTATTAACCACAGAGACCACAGAGTACACTTAGAGAATGTATGACCCGAAAAACTCCTGAATCTATACAAGACAATCATATATATAGGCTGAAATCACGACTGGCCGAACCTCAGGTTCGGCCAAGCCTCGGTGGCTCCGAACCTGGAGTTCGGCCATAGTTCGGCCAGACCTAAACTTGAACATTCCGTCTTGTATTCGATACTTCACATGACGATCAGGAACCATGTATCAACAGTGACAACCGTCAGAATTTCAGGTCATATTCCGCTCCCGAATAACCAATAAGCATACATTATACATTTCATGAATCTATTTTGCATGAATTAACTTGTTACATGACACAGCACATCCATTACATTCATATCATGCATCGGTAATTTAGTAAATTACCGGGTCACACACACGGTCTAACCGACACACGAACGTTGGTGACGTTTTCCATAATAGGTGAAATAAATATTTCGATACATATTAAATGCCTATTAATATATTTATAAAATTAAAATATATTTACGTTTCATTTTATTTTAACGCGAACATTTCGCGCATTATTATTATTTAAGCGAGTCTAAACATACCAACTATCACCAATAAACCATTTAGTATTAAACACTTTCTATTTTTTTTAGTTATTTATTAAAGTATTCTTAATAAAATAATGTTTATTTTTATTCATTCCGTCTTATGCCCGCTATACTCAAAATATACCCGACTATCACCAAAACAATTAAATAAATAAAAGTTTCACGAAAACTTACAACCCAATCCTTCAGATTTTGATCAAACCAACCACATAGCTCACATCCATCGTTTTATTTAGCAAGTATTTATTTGCCTTTTTCCATGACAATAACCTTCTTACCTTCCCCATCACATCACTTTGAGAAGAATACAAACCACTGTGACACTATCCCTTCCTCCATGAAATTAACTGTGAGGAGCCAATACTGCATAAAATTTGCTTTCCACTTTTAACTATATCATCTGCACAAAGATCACACAAATCAAACAAATATGACTCATTTCATTCTTCTAGACACAAGACAACTCATGGTAAATCCCATGCATACAACATCCTCTTTATAGCCTAAATTCATACAAGGTTGTACAAAAAAAAAACATGTCAAGTTCCTCTCGGTCAACACAGTGATCCCCTCACCCATGCTTTTCCATTCCTAAATTACTCAACAACTCTTTAAAAGAGTACTCATGCACAGGCACCTATACACCACATTTTTCTTCACAAAGAAACCTCACAAATGCACTAAATTCGCAGCCATCAACTTCTCCATCGATCACCACCTTCAAACCCCTCTTCACCTTCATAAAAACCCTACGAGAGACCCATTTCGAGCTGCCTTCCCTCGGTCCGTGGCAGCCGCCTGGAATCACGGTTTACATGCAAAAAATCGTGGAGAAAACACCAACTTCATCCTAGCTCTTGACCCAGTTCGAAGCAGCAATCAAGCTCCTCTTTCAGTCCAAATCTTAGGTCCTTAACTCGCGTTTTTCGGGTATATGACTCACCTCTCGACTCCCTTTCATTTCGGTTACAAAACAGCCCCGTAGATCCATCGTTTTGACCCGTAAAACTCACTTTTTCCTAACTTCTACACACTGAATCGTACAACAGCTTATAGCCATCGTCGGAGCCTGTTTCGGGAGTTCACAGAAGGTCATTTCGAGTTCTTCAAGTGCCATACACTAACCGTTGGTCTCTCCTATCGGCTTCGTCGTTGTTACGTGAGGATACTCACTTTTCCCTTCATTATTTTTGTTATAAATTTTAACTATACTACTGTAGGTCCAAGATCAACAACCATTCACGATATCTTGATCTCGAACAGTGCGGAATCCTTGTACGAGATTGATTCAAGAGAAAGTAGATGAAATAGACTTGATATGAGTGATAAACAACACAAAAAGATCAAATATTGAATGAAGAACAATCAAACTTTCCTGGATTGATGTATACGATCGGAAATACAAGAGAGGAGGCACAAATCGTAAACAACAACTAGCTACAATCATAAACTAGATGGGTTTATATAGTACCCATTACAAAACCCTAAAAGTAATCATAAACCCACAAAGGAAAACCGGCCCAACAAGCCCATATCGTAATCACTCTAAGCCCAAACCAAGCTAAGCCCACTCTAATGTTCATGCCTCATATGTATAGCCCAACAATCTTCCCCTAGGCATGAACCATTAGAACGTCTACGGAAGCAGCAAATCAAATCTGAAGGTATTAGGCATCTTGCTCGACCACCATTCACGCTCCACAATCCGGTTCGCTGTTCCATGAAAGATCCCCACCCGTATAGCATTTTTAAGATCATTCTTATCACCGTGAATAGGTTAGGAGGCGAGGAGCTTGATATCACGTTCACCAAACCTCAGCAGATCAACCGGATCATAGAAGCGGAATTCTCTCATCTTATTGCAGACCACCACCACCTCGTGTGTTGTTGGATCATAAAACCAGTTGTCGAAGTCTTTCACTAACGTGCCATCTTCAATTTCTTCCAACATATTTATCACTCTAGTTCTTTTGGTGGGTGGTTGCCTTACTTCTCCGACAAGCTCTCCTGTTACTGGGTCAGTTCCAGTTTCAATCCATCTGACCTGTTTGAGCTCAAAGTTCACAAAGTTTTCTACCAAATGGCTCATCAGGTTGTCACGAACTTGATCTCCTTGAGCATTCTTCCATCTGTTTATGTACGGTGCCCTCAGCAAATTTCTGATTTCTGGTTCTGTCCAGGAGTGAAATTGGCCTCTTGTTCTGTAATACTCCACTGGACTGTGTCCATCTCGGATTACTGCAAACAGCTTCTTCTCACCATCATAGTGCCAGCACAAGATTGGTTCACGGCTCCCCCTTTTGTCGATTTCGCTTACGCCCACATCAATTGAGTACAGAGTGGGGGGAGGACCTTGGTAGAAATCCTTGAACCAGTTGTCATGACTTTCCGGTGCCTTTGAGATGATTCTTCCTCCTCTAGCATAGTCAGACATTACTATGGTGTCATCACCTTCATCTTCATGCACTATTTCAACAGTTTCAGTACCTTGAAACGAACTCTGTCCTGGGGCACTTTGAGCACTTAGACTTCCAGACTTCTGTAAGTCCTCTAGTTTCTTTATTAGATCATAGAATGCTGCATACAGGAATCCAATGTTGGCTTCATTCTTGCTTTCCTTCTCCTTCAACCCCTTGTTTTCTTCTTTAAGGTCTTTTATCTCTCCCTCTCTTTTCCTGTTTTGAGATACAAGGAAGTTGATTTGAGGATCAGGACTTATCCTGAGGTCGACAGGGAGTTCACTAGCTTGAGCAAGTTCTTCAACAAGCGCTTGGTACGGATGAAAGCTTGGTATGACAGGGGTCTGGGTTGATTCAGTAGATAGGTTTATTCTCACCGGACTTGGCTCAACAAACATGTTATCCACATCAAAGAATTGCCTTTCATCATGAACTAGGCTATGTTCATTCTGAATAGGACTTTCAGTCTGCATTGGTGTTGGTTCTGGTACTTCAACCTGATGATCAGCCTGAGGCGTGCTTTCCACATTTGCAGGTTCAGATACATCAACATTCTACACATTAGCATCTGAACGTTCGAACACCATCACGCTTGAGCTTGTTTTCTGAAACTTGAACCTGATGCTTCTAGGATCCGACTTCCTCCTTGGTGACGGTTCACGCACAGGAATAGGCTCTTCAATTACATCATCTACTGTAAGATGAGCATCCAACTCCTGTGGAATTGAGCCACTGCTAGAAGAGGAGTTTAAGTCATCCCTCGTTCTCTTGTGGCTAATGGGCCCTAGATCCCCATAGATATCGTCATTCAGATTCTCATGTTCAGGGAAAATGTCATCCATCACATTTTCTTCATCAGAAGGTATGTCCTCTGTTTCTCCCTGAACATTCACAGGAATAGTTGCTGTCACATCATGGTCTTCAGCAACAGACACATTGACAGGATGCACTTCTGGCTCGGAATCAGATTCTTCTTGATCTTGTTCCCTTGGAACTTCAGGGAAAGCACCTCTTTTAGACCATTCAAGTCTCCCTTGAAAGCTACTCTTTCCCTTTCTATCTTGGGTTTGCAACCCGAACACACTGCTATCCATAAATTTGATATCCAGCTTCTCAATCCTCTCTTGAATCATTGGATATTTCTTCATAACCACCATCTGCACAAACCTTGGCGTCATAAGAAATTGTTCTCTGGCGCTCAAATCAGCATTACCAATCCAATCCAACAACATCATCTCTGAAAAGTTGAAGTCCCAGTCCAAGGCCAGTGCAACGAATGCTGTCCCATGTACCTTGTTCAGCTGGTCAAAACTTGTTCTCTTCCCCAAGAAGGATTTCTGCATGTAGTGTGCCAGACACCTCCAGTAGTGCGGCAGTAGCTTCTTGAAAATGGGAGGGAATTTTCCTTCATATCCCAAGGACTGAGCACCTTCTAGCACAACGGTCTTTGAATACTCCATTGTGTCTTCAGCTTTGTCATTAATATTCAATCCTTGACGAATGTCTTCTTCAGTAATCTCAATCCGGCGGTTCTGAACGGTTGCAGTGATCCTTGTTTTATCTGCATTTGCCCTTGCAGTTCCCCAGAATTCTCTGACGAGCTGTTCATCAATTAGCACGCTTGTCCCGAGAGCATTTGCACACGTTCAGTCCAACTATCAATGAGTAGAATATCTGCATGTGTTTCTCAGGAGGGTCGTCAAGATAAGTGGGTATGCAGTGATCCCTCTCAAAGTGAATTTCTTCATCAAGCATATCTTCTGCCATCTGAGACAACGAGACTAATGCATCAGGTTTAAACTCATCAAAGAGAAATTGTGTTTGTTAACATCATCTTGAAGATTAAATGATTATCACTTTTAACTGTTAAGTTTAGAAATCTCAGTTGATGCTTTCAAGAAAAGGATTTGTTTTGAATCACTATTTTAACAACTCACATTCTCAAAATCAGCACATTCAATTTTTTTTTTTAAAAAAAATTAAGTTTGATAAAAACATTTTGTGTTTAATCAAGTGTTTACAATTTTAATTTCAAAATTTTAATGTGTTTACGATCCAATTAAGTGTTCACGATCGGGTTAAATTAAGTCCGACATAGGCCCAGTCGCAAACCCGAAGCCCGATCGTAAATGGCCTTTTGTCGTAAACTTTCAGGATCGTAAACCGAACAATCGTAATCGCCGACCGTAAACCCCAAACATCGTCTTCTTCATCGAGACGATCGTAAACACATAGGTCCACCATTTTTGAACCTGCAAAACTTCGAAAACACATCAAACACCATCATTTAAGCAGAATACACACCATAAACTACCTTTCAAGTATTGCAAGCACAAAATCGGCTTCTAATCTCGAGTATTCGATACGAAACATGAAGAACAACAAGATGAGCGACCGAGAGGTTAAACAAGTAAAAAATGGTGATAAACTGACAAATCCGAGAGGAACCAGTCGATTGAAGGGTGTTCTGTGGTCGGAAAGTGATTGCGAGCACGGTGGAGTGCTCGGATTCCACTGTAGATGGTCGGAGGCGGTCGGAAATCAGTTTTCTGGCGGAAAATGGCGGTGGTTAGGGTTTCTGTGAGGCGGGTCGTAAACGCAGAGTGAGAGAGAGAGAGTGGATCATAAAAACCAATCGGAAATGGAGATGCTTGTGGGTTTTGATAGAAAAAGTGTTTCACAATTAGGCCCCTAAAGATTTCAAAAACATTTTAAAAATGCTCCAAATCCTCATTTAAACAGATACAACACTTGAACAAGTTGTTAATTTTGAAAAATTTAGAATTGCAAAACTTCCCCTCAGACTCATACCCCGATTATCTGATCATGATCATAAAAAAATAATTTTAAATATTCACAGACTTAAAAAAGATGAATATATAATGCATCATAGTTAAAATAACCTAAAATCGAGATAAAAACATACTTTCCTTGAAGCTGATGTTTTTCATGGATCAAACCAGACTTTTCTTTGACTGAGGAACCTTTTTCAGCTTCTGTTACTCAACGCTCTAGACAATTGCCAGAATTATATACCACACAAACTCACATCAAGTTAGTTTCGAAGTGCTTAAATTATGGTACAATATTACCGTCATATTTAACCGTCCCCACACCCAATTGTTCATAGCAAAACCTACCCAACCTCAGAGTTTATTGAGGATTCACAAACCCCCAACTTGAGGAACCATGCAACACCGTCATGACAAACACTTATTTCCTCAATTATCAGTTGGTGATCAGGTCGGCCGTATAAGCACGCAGAGAAGACCAAACAAAATAATTACTTTATTATTTTTCTTTTTCTTTTCATTTTTCATTTTCCTTTTAATTTATCTTTTTCTTTTCTGAGGTGTTGTCATGATAGTAGAAACATGGCGTGTGAGAGAGTGAATACTAGGTACAATTACCACTCTCAACCCGTTTTTGCTGGGACTCAGTCTTTTAAACCATGTAAACTAGGACGGGAAACTAAACATATATAGAAGTTAAGTTTACTGCACTTACATTGATGATCATAGTTTTGGGTTGAACTTATCGACAAATCATCTTTGAGCAATCTTTCACGTCAGCCTTACACGTGTCAGTCTCCGATTGTCTTGGACATTTATATCACTTCCTACCAACTCAAGGCAAACAAAAGACTTCATAAAAACCTCAAACAGATTTTTCAGATTTTCTGAAACAATGACATTTCTTCTCCTGTTTTATATGAGGCTTTTGAAACATAAACACCCCCTTTTTTTTATAATTTTTTTAATGATTTTCTTAAATGAAACTTAAAGCAATAGTAAAAGCAAAAATAAAAGCAAAACTATATACAAAAAGTTTTGATCAGATCATTCCTCAAAGGCAATCATCCTTAGGCCTTCAACACACATTTCAAAATTTGGACGAGGAAGGGGTTTTGTGAAAAGGTCAGAAACATTTTGATCGGAATTTACCTTTTCCAACTGAATCAACTTCCTATCATAGAAATCACGAATGAAATGTACCTTGATATCTATATGCTTTGTTTTGGAATGTTGAATAGGATTTTTGACAATTTGCAGAGTAGCAGCGTTGTCACAAAAAATTGGAGTATTAATGAATTCCATACCGTAGTCAGTGAGCTGATTCTGAATCCACACTACCTGTGAGCATCTAGCAGATGCTGCCACATATTCAGCTTCGGCAGTTGACTTGGAAACGGTATGCTGCTTCTTGCTCTGCCATGAGATGAGTCTGTCTCCCAAGTACTGACACCCTTCCAGTTGTAGATTTCCAGTCAAGGTCACTACCTCCATAATCACTGTCAGTATACGCAAACAATTGAAAATCAGTATTCTTAGGATACCAAAGTCCAAGCCGAGGCCTGCCCTTCAGATACCTAAGAATACGTTTAACAGCAGCTAAATGAGAGAGTTTAGGATTAGCCTGATAACGTGCACACACACACACACTGAATGCATAATATCCGACCTGCTGGCTGTTAAATACATGAGTTATCCGATCATCGAACGATACATGAATTCACTCACTGATTCTCCATCTGCATCTGCTGTCAGTAGTGGTCTGGATGCCATGGGAGTGGAGATAGGTTTGGAGTCCTGCATCTTGAACTTTTCCAGAATCTCATTCACATATTTTGCTTGATGAATGAGAATTCCCGTTTCATCTTGTTTCACTTGTAACGCCAGGAAAAAGTTCATCTCCCCTTGATCACTCATCTCAAACTTCTTTTTCATGATATCCTCAAACTCAGTGCATAATTCTTCATTTGTAGATCCGTAGATGATGTCATCCACATACACTTGCACCATTATGATATCATCCTTCACCTTCTTTCTGAACAGAGTTTGATCAACCACTCCCCGAGTATAACCATTTTCTACCAAATGCTTTGACAGAGTCTCATACCACGTGCGGGGAGCTTGATGCAAACCATATAAAGCTTTATCCAGAAGATACACATGATCTGGATGCTCTTCGTCCACAAATCCTGGCGGCTGAGCCACATAAACTTCTTCATTCATTTCAGCATAAAGGAAGGCTGTCTTCACATCCATCTGATGCACCGTGAAATTGAGATATGTTGCCACAGCAAGGAAGATCCGGATTGCTTCCAATCTAGCCACCAGAGCATATACCTTATCATAATCAACCCCATGAACCTGTCTATGTCCTTGAACAATCAGCCTGGATTTGTTCCTAACAATTACACCCGTATCATCTTTCTTGTTCTTGTACAACCATCTTGTGGGTATAACCTTTTTATCTTCTGGCCTTTTCACTAGACGCCACACTCCTAATTTTGAGAATTGATTCAGTTCATTGTGCATAGCCTCAATCCAACTTGGATCTTTAAGAGCTACCATCACATTTGGAGGCTCTATACTGGGAGATGAAACATGAGTACATGCAATGGTTGATGTTACCCGTGTGGCTTCTAGTGGTGACACCTGCTGACACTGGCCCGACCACATTGCTAAGAGGATGATCTCTGTTGATTCTTGTGGTTTAAACATCTGGTACTGAAACAGAAACAGGCAGGTTAGTATCATTAACATTATTATTCATACCTTGGGTTTCAGGCTCCTTCTAATTATCATGAGTTCCTGAAGATCCTGGAACAACCACAACATCATCCTTAGGAGCTGCTGCTGATACACTGTCTCTGACATTTTCCACAGATGGTGGCCTCACTTCAGGAGCTGGCGCAATGATGTCTTCCTCTTCATCCATACCAGGAAACATGCTTGAGTAGTTGAAACCTTCAAACAGTGATCCATAATCAAAAATCCAGTCTGGTCCAGTTCCTGCATCAGTTGGATTGTCTTCTAACCAGTCAACATTAAAAGCCTCAATTATCATTTTGGTGGTTTTGTTGTAGACCCGATAAGCACTGTTTGCAGAATATCCGACAAAGTAGCATTCATCAGCCTTTGCTTCGAACTTCCCCACATTAGACTGAATTAGAACTGTGCAAGGACACCCGAAGGTCTTGAAGTATCCCACCCTTGGCTTTTCTCATAAATAATCTGATAAGGCGTCTTCTCATGCCGCTTGTTCAAAAGTACTCGATTCTACACATAACAAGCAGTGTTGACTGCTTCGGCCCAGAAGAAGATTGGTAATCTTGCTTCACACAGCATAGTTCTGGCAGCTTCAATGAGTGTTCTGTTTCTTCTTTCAGCAACACCATTCTGTTGAGGTGTGTATGGTGCACTGTGCTGCCTTTCTATACCTTTCTCTCCACAAAACATATTCAATTCAGCATTCTTGAACTCCGTTCCGTTGTCTGATCTTATCGCCTTCACTCTCTTGCTCATCTGATTTTCTATGAGAATTACAAGTGAATCGAGAGAAGTCATCCACTATCACCAGACAATACACGAACTTGCTGATACTTAGAACTTGCATTGGGCCAAAGAGATCCATATGAAGTAGTTGCAACACCGATGAGATAGAATTCGTTATTTTAGATCGATGTGGTAACTTGTGCTGCTTTCCCTTAGCACATGCAACACACTTCTCAATTGATGTGAAGTCCTTGATCGGAAGATTTCGAACATGCTCTCCCTTTTCCAGCTTGTTCAGATTCTTCATGTTAGCATGTCCCAAACAACGATGCCATAACAAAGCCAGATTTTCATTTTGCTTTGAAATAAGACAGGCTTCTTCAGATGACGGAGGATTACCCATGTTGAAAAGATTAGAGTTTGCTCGTCTTGGGGTACGCATCAAGATACACTTTTCAGGAATCTTGACTCCAGGCTTGAGGATGATACATTCCTTCTTGTTGAACAACACAGAATATTCTCGATCACAAATCTGCGACACACTGAGCAGACTATGTGATAATTCTTCTACATAATGCACATCTGAGAACTTCAAGCTGCCATTCTTCACGACTCCTTTCTTGCTGATCTTGCCACCAACTCCACCAGCAAAAGATACACCTCCTCCATTGAAATCTTCAACCTCTTCCAAAAGCGATAAATCTCCGGTCATATGTCGGGAGCAACCACTATCAATGTACCAAAAATTGTTGACAGTTCTTCTCTGTTGTCCCTACATGGATCAAAGATTAGTTAGAGTCAGGTACCCAGGCCATAACAGATCTGGGCACACCTTTAGAATCAGTATAGTTAACTAATTGAAGGGACATTCCTGCTTTTGATTCAGGTACACTCAAACTTTGAGTGTTGACTTTTGGTTTCCAAACAAGATGTTTCTGTGGTTTCATCACATTGGTTGAGTTCTTCACTGATGCAGGTTTCTTTTGTGGAGATGTGGCCTTTTTACCGGGAGATTTCTTGACAGGAGTCCACTCAAGTTTTAATTTTGTCTGAACAACTTGTTTTGTTTGAGAGACTTCTTTTGATTTTGAATTTTGTGACTCAACCTTGGTTTTGCCTTTAGGTTTAGAAATTACTTTTGTTTTAGACACTTGTTTCTCAACAAATTCCGGTCTCATCTTATCATTCTTTTTGTAAAATCCTTTAGGTCTGTAAGTTGGTTTTAGAGTTTTGGCCACATTCCACTTTGCATCAACAGGCTTCGTCACCGGAGCTTTTGTGTTTAAAACCTTAGAGTGTTGAGTCTTCATTGGTTCTGAACTTTGCTTCCTATGTGACAAAGCTTTTTGCTTTTGATCTTTGTTTCCACCTGTCATCATTTTCTTCAACATACTAGTCCGTGGGTTTTGCGGATAGTATGGTTGATAAGGTCTATTCACATAGCTCGCAGCAAAGTGCCCTGGTTCTCCACACTGAAAGCAATTCATAAGTCTAGGCCCATTTACATGACTACAGAGATATAAGCGTCTTGGATAAGACGACTTACATTCAGGCTTATCATCCCATTTGTGTATTACATGTTTTGAAGCTTTTTCTGGTTGTGTAATTAAACAAAATTGTTCTGATTTTGATTTGTTTGTTCTGTTGAAAGTAGACACAACCTGGGGATAAGGGACAAAGTCCTTGGGCTTAGACTCATGGCCAACTCTTGTGTTAGGCACACTAATTTTAAAACCATTAACTTTTTCATTAGAATCAGAAACATGTTTTGATGACAAAGACATAACAGACTGTTTTGACTTGGACATAATAAGTTCTGACACAGATGCCAGAACATCGTCCTTAGGTAAATCAGAAGTTCAACTACTAGACACATGACACTCTTTGACTCTTAAGCATTCACCATCCTTCTCAGAAACATCTTGGATCCTTACTTCATCTGCACATGAAACAAAAATGTCAGACGAACCAGCATTATTGTTTAATGGTTCCTGAGATAGACCTGGTTCACTAGTGGATGCCACAATTCTATTCTGATTACCCAGCTCATACATCATATGTTTCTCATTTTCTAGTTCCTTTTCTGTCATAGGTTTCACACCAACCAATACACTATCTAGGGGAGGTTCTGCTTCATGCATTTCTGATTCAGATCTATCTACCTGATCCTCCTTATAGATCATACCTATTATATCTCTAGGCACATGTTTAGGAACATTATTCTTGTTTTGTTCAGAAAAACTAATTCCTATTCCTCCTTTATCCTTACCAAACCTAACATCGGTTATGCAGTTGGACAAGGCCTTTCCAGCTTCAAGCATTCTCTTATTTCTCATTTGATTCACATCTAATTTTACTTGCATCTCATTGTCCTGATTTGTAAGTTCATCTACCTGCTTTCTAAGCTCAGCAATCTCTAACTTAGCATTGTCATAAAGGACAGACTTCTCAGAGGCTAGGGCTTGGTATTTCTCTATATCCAATTTTTGAGCTTTAACTTTCTCCTCACTCTTTTCCCATCTACCCTTAAACGAACTTCTAGAACATTGCATATCAAAATAATTCTATCTCACTATTTTTCCAAAGTTGTCTAAGGCCAGGAATTAAACGAGCACAAGTGGGATTGGTACATACCTCTGTGTTGTCAACCTCGGCTGCAAATGCCTCTTTGTCTTCAACCAGGTTCTCCTAATTAGTGACCACAAAGGCATGTTCTTCATCAGCATCATTCTCCATCTGAGCAATCATAGTACCCGTCAGACTGAGTTCCCTTACCTGTGTAGCCCATTGATATTCCCCGCAATCCTGCACGACCAAAGCCTTTGTCTCTGCTTTCCCTTTACCATCTCCAGCTTTCTTCTCTTCTGGATTCTCTCTCTTTGGCTTGGTACACTCCCTTGTAAAGTGCCCGTACTCATCACAGTTGAAGCATCTGAGCTTACTCTTATCAAAACCCATCCTGATATTGTCCCGATCCTTCCATACATTCCTTCCAGTCTTAGCCATAAACTTCTTAGCACGGAAAACTGCCATTGCCATCTGCCAGGAAACATCAAGCATTTCCACATCTTCAGGATTGATCTGATTCAGTTCTCCTGACAGCATATCAGTAGGCACCAATGTTCCAGCCATAAGTGCATGGTAACTGTTCATGAATCCCATTCCAAGGGCAAAGTTGGTATCATTGGTAGCATTAGCCTCATCAGCGTTGACCATTCCACTTGAACTTTCTTGAGATCGTGCCACGAAAGCAGTTGACTTTCTGTTAGCACTTGAATCATTTCCAGATGAACTTCCAGCTTGCTTTGATCCTACTCCTTCAGATAAAAGTGCCTGATTCAACTTTCCTGCCATGCTCAGTGAGCTTAGATGATTCAGCTCCCTTTGTTTATCATCAATCATCTTTGACTTCAGTTTGTTGATCAGCTCATCAACAGTTAACTCACTCAGCTTGTTGTTATCTTTGATAATTGAGATGTTGGTATTCCAGTTCTTGGGTAAACTGTTTAAGAGTTTCAGATTCTTGCCTTCTTGTTCAGGTTCAACATCGTAGCTTGACATCTCAGTAATTAAGGACATAAATCTTTGGAACTGAGCTTCAAAGGACTCTCCTTGAATATGATTGAACAAGTTGAACTTCTGCTTCAGCATCTGCTTACGGCTCGCCTTAAAATCGGGATTACCTTCATAGGCCACCACCAGAGCATCCCAGAGTTTCTTTGCAGTCTTGTACTTCTTAAACCCTTGAGCAATCTCCGGCGTCAATGCCATTGTTATGATAGCATAAGCTCGCTCATCCTTGTTACATCTTTCCCAATCATCATCTGAGTATTCTACTTCAGTCTTTACCACTCCAACCTTTCCTGCTTCAGTGTGTGTGGGTATGAACGGTCCATTCACAACAGATCTCCAAAGTCTCAAATCAACGCTTTTTAAATGGTCCTGGAATCTTTATTTCCATTCAAGGAAGTTATCAGCAGAAGTGAGTCTAGGAGGACGTGTAGTTGATCCAATCTCAAAGTCCAGTTTTTGGTACATGCTCGGTTCGAAATCCATGACGAAAGCTTAGGTAAACTTAAAACTAAAATTCCAAATGTCCAAAAAAGAAGAGTTTCCGATCGTAAACCCCGTTTACAATTTTGATACGCACGCTGATCGTAATCCCTTAATCGTAAACACACCCCGGATCGTAAACTCCTGATTCCGATTCAAATAGGTCGCAAACTCGAATCCGATTCAAGCAAGTCGTAAACTCGATTCCAATAGAATAAAATCGTAAACTCGATTCCGATTAAAACAAATCGTAAACACGTTTCCGGCAGGTTAAAATCGTAAACACTCAAAGCTCCGAACTTGAAGACGTAAACTCGAAACTTGTGATCGTAATCCTTCAAAAAACACTTCTTGAAGTCGTAAACACCAAAACAACGAAGAACACCAGTCGTAAACTGCCAAAACAACCCAGAAAATTAACGTAAACCCAGAAAAACAGCAGCAGGTCAATCGTAAACTCAAAGAGCAGCTCCAAAACCTTCAAAAATTTGAACTTTTTCAGTAAAAACTTGAATCCAATACCGTGAGAACCTCGAATCAGTGATTATATGCTCTGATACCAATTGTAGGTCCAAGATCAACAACCGTTCACGATATCTTGATCTTGGACAAGTGCGAAATCCTTGTACGAGATTGATTCAATAGAAAGTAGATGAAATAGACTTGATATGAGTGATAAACACCACAAAAAGATCAAATATTGAATGAAGAACAATCAAACTTTCCTGGATTGATGTATATGATCGGAAATACAAGAGGGGAGGCACAAATCGTAAACAACAACTAGCTACAATCATAAACTAGATGGGTTTATATAGTACCCATTACAAAACGCTAAAAGTAATCATAAACCCACAAAGGAAAACCGGCCCAACAAGCCCATATCGTAATCACTCTAAGCCCAAACCAAGCTAAGCCCACTCTAATGTTCATGCCTCATATGTATAGCCCAACAACTACCTATGATTTTTACCCAAGGTGTTGGGTAGATATTACACTGCCTAGACTTGTGGTTGTGGAAACAAAATTCTTTTGCTATAGAAACATGATTATAAAACAAAGTTATACTCTTCGACATAAAAGAGAATGGTTGGTGATTTATATTATGTTAGAATAAAATAATAATAATAACAAAAATTGATATCAATCTCGTTAGTTAAATTTATGTATATGAAAGTTGGTATGGACTTGGGAAGGGTATATATGTTGACATTTGGTAACAAGTGCAAAATCTTAACACAAAATGCTTAAAAGGTGGTTAAATCTTGTTAAAAAAAAGTGATGGCCTAGGATTTTGTTTAAATGATTCTAAACGGTTTATATACAAAAAAAATTTGAATTTTTCAACACCATAATATGTATGTACGTATACATAAATATATATTTAACAATTAAGAAATTAACTAACTTTAAATTGAACCTTAACAATAGTTTTGGGCTTAAATAATGTTTGTAGGCTAAATGAGCATGATTTGGGCATAAAACATAAGTGTTGGGCCTTAAATGTGACTTTGGGCTTAAAGTAATATTTTTGAGCCTTATAGCGATCATTGGACCAAACCAAACCCAAGTTGGCCAATGACGAGCCCAAACAGTGTTAAGCGTCGTTTTCACAATTTATTGGGTTAAATAATGTCAACCGACACAAAAATGTTATTCGGTTCCTAAAACCGACACCAAAAGAGAACAATGTATTTTTTAGAGTTGTAATATTTAGATGTGTTATTTTTGGATATGTGACTAACTCTTGGAGTCTACATAAGTACAAATATAATAAAAATATCTATTTCAATACACAACGGTAATCGAGTCAAGTCGAGTCGGGTCAACATGTCATTTGACCCGAAATTCGAAAGTCAACATTACGAGTACAAGAGTTCACAAACTAATTCATACATAGGAAATATGGTTTATATTTTAGTGTCTTAAGTATATTTATATTTTGGAACACATATACAAATTACCAACGTGTCGTCACCAAACATTTTACAATCACATGCAACCTGGGTAGTGTTAGGTGAAATGTTACATCACCCACTTACTTATATTCACATACTGAGACTATAGGTGTCTAAAAAACTGTTTTAGGGCACGCTAGGTCGGCATACTTTTCATTACTACATACAGTTCATCATTCACAATCCCAGGTGAGTTTCACGGCCCCTTTTCATTGTTTACTTTGGGGGAGAATTACATGCATTTCAAATTACATTTACATCGGGACACATTATACTTAAATGATACGTACCGATTACTTGAGACAGTTTACATATCATATTAAGTCCCTTCATAACTGGACCGTTAATCATTATTATAGTGAGGTGGTGATGGATAGTACTATCGGGTTTGACAAACCCTACCCGCGTTAGTCGCGCTAACTTTGGTTGTAGGCCAAAACTGGTATATTATTGGCCTAATATTCATGCTCATGTCAGTGATAACATGTTGCACGTGGGCATTCATTTAGTCGAGCGTCGGTTCCATGACTCATGGTAGTGGTTATTGTGTAGGCCAACACATGTCATATAATGTATTGATTGTCGTCCATAATAAATTGTTTATACTTACATTTACATTACAAACCTGTGAACTCACGAACATTATTGTTTAAGCATATATTTCTCAGGTAAATAAGCAGCTGCATACATCAACATGCATTCAGGAGTCACCATGCTAGGGTGCATATTTTAGGACATTCATTATCATGTTATGTCATTTTCCGGAAAAACATTTTCATTCCACTTAGCTTCCGCATTTTAAGACATAAATTTGTAACCGTTTGAACTACATGGTTATTTACGTATGTCTTTCAAAACTCATGTAGAGTCTTTCAAAACTCATGTAGAATCATTCAATATAACTTGTGTGTTGATGATTGATGTGTTGCAAACACATCCGGTTTTTCCGTATAGTTTGTGTAGTAATTAAGTCGGTTTTGTGTCTTAATTGACTGATTTTATGTGTTTTGAGTCATTTTCTATTTATTGAGTCTTTAGAGGGTTTTATTTATGTTTTTAATATGTTTTTGTAGGAGTTATCATAAACCCCGAGGCCATATGAAGATCGGAATGAAGTGGAGTTCAAAAGAAGGAAGTGCAGAAAATA
The DNA here is from genome assembly GCA_039602395.1 of Deinandra increscens subsp. villosa. Classification (NCBI taxonomy): domain Eukaryota; kingdom Viridiplantae; phylum Streptophyta; class Magnoliopsida; order Asterales; family Asteraceae; genus Deinandra; species Deinandra increscens. Next base: position 6,148,965 of record JBCNJP010000010.1, on the reverse strand, counting down.
AGCCCCTAGGCGTATCGCCTAGGGGAAGTGGTCTCTTACGCGATACGCTTGGAGTTATGTTTAGCAAAAGTCAAAATCCGACTATTTTGTCGGTTGTGAAGTTGGCGCGTATCGCCTACAAGTTAACGACCTCCAAGCGATACGCTTGGAGGGTGTTCGGCCGAGAAAACCTAAATTTTCTTATAAATTCGCATTGGAGGGTTTCATTCAGGACTTTTCGACCTATTTCCGTCTAGAGGAGATTTTAGAGGCGATTTTGAGGCAGAGGAACAGTAGAGGTCAAGTGGAAGGCCAGAGATCAAGCATTCGGTTCCATATCGCGTGTTGGGTTTTAACCTTCCCATTGATTTCTCTATTTTCTTATTATAGAACCATGCTTGCTGTGCAAGTTTCAGACTTTATCTCTGTTCTTTCCTGTAGTATGGTCCTAGGCTAAGCAACTAGTGCCGCCTAGGCTAATTGATGACTATTTTATGTTTTTGATTGCTTTCGGTTTATGACAAAAGTATGTGTGTATTGATTATTCTCTAAAGTTTACTAATTTTCTGGAATTAATGCATATGACTACATGATTTAGGTTTATGGTTAGTGATTGATTCTTGCTCTACTTGTGGATGTCTTCCAGTTTGAGTAGCGTAGTTATGATTGTGTGACTGTGTGTTTGCAATTTGACATGTTTGCTATTTAGTGATCATAGAATCAGTTATTAGTTATTTGCTTGAATTTTGTAGGGATATCAATTAGTCTTGTTGGTTAACGGTTTAGGATCAAGTTATCCCATAAGGAAATTCCCTAGGTTAGTTAATTAACCTGCTAATTGTGTTAGTTGTAGAACTTTAGTGAGGCTTCGTCCATCTTAAGGTGCCCTAGAGTCTGTCGAAGGTGGTTAGGATAGGTGGGTTGGGACGAACTCAAAAGGTGAACCAATTGTTCCAGCACTAGAATTCTCAGTTAGGAACAAGCCGGAAGGTCACCTGACCAATCAGTGAGCATATTCGATTCTTAGGATTTCCTATTGCGTTACACCCGGTAAATGGTCTGGGGTCCACTAGGGTGTTCTCAGAGTTGTCGTTAAGATCCTAATTCCATCATCTTTGTCATAGCCTTTAGAAGTCAATAGCATGATTTAGGAGTCTAGGCCTAGGTGGTACTGTTTCTCTCATCTGGTTTTCTCTTAGGTTTCCTTTGCTTCTGTTAGTTGGTTAGTTAGTTAATTTCTAAAAACAAATACCCAAAATCAATTTCTCAAATTTCCAAATTCTTAGGTCTAGGTTAATTCTTGTTTCGTAGTGTCCTAGGTTCGATATTCCCGGTCTTACCTTAGATTTACTATAATCCGACACGTACACTTGCCTTGGGGTTCGGTCTAGTTTAGGTAGTTTCGGTAAAATTAGGTGTGTCTAGGTCTAGGTTTTAGTATCCATTTTAGTAGTATTTTTAGTGTCATTCCGAGCACATCAAGTTTTTGGCGCCGTTGCCGGGGACACTTAGCAATAGCAAAATTAACATAGGTCGTTGTTAGGAAATCTTGAGTCTTTTAGGGTTTTTCTGTGTCTAGAGTCTTAGGATTTTCCATTATTCGAGTGTAGATTTCTTTTATTTTTATTTTTATTTTTAATTTTTTTGTTCCGTTTTACACCTCACCACGTCCATTTTCACTCATCACCATGGCCGCACGCCTCACTGTCCATCAGCAAGCCAACACCGGCAATGACGACGCTCGGTTTGCCATCGCACCCACCACCATCACCGCCACTGCCAACTAGCAGATTCCATCTCACGTTATCAACGCGCTATCCAACACAGTTCAATTCAGCGGACGTGAAGATGAAGACGCACCAGCTCACCTTTCGAGGTTTATGCGTGTCTGTAACACATTCGGGCTCACCGTAGTTACCGATGATGTTATATACCTACGGATGTTCCCTTTCTCGCTCGCATCTAGAGCGGCCGTATGGTTGGAGACGCTTCCTCCTAACTCGATTGCCACCTGTGCAGATTTGAAGCAGAAATTCCTCAAAAAGTACCACCCTCCAGCAAAGGCTTCGCGTACTCGGGAGGAAATTCATTCCTTCAGGATGGATCCCGACGAGCCTTATTCAGTAACCTATGAACGCTTCAACACTCTCCTTAGTAGATGTCCACAACACGGGTTGACGGAGTGGGCCATCATCGAGAAATTCTACAATGGTCTCACATATGAGAAGCAACGAGAGTTCAACATATCAGCAGGAGGGCACATGATGGAGAAACTCACCATTGATGAATGTAGAAATCTTTTCGAGAGTTTCGCGGTGACCGAGCAGCAGACCCTAGGAGATAGTAGGACCACCACCTTAGTTCCAACTAGGTCTACACTTTCACCATCTAGGGGAGTTTACCACGTTAGTTCAGACACTGCTACGCAGGCCCAATTAGACGTCCTTCATAAACAAGTCCACAACTTACAGCTTCAACAATCTGCTAAATGTGAGCTATGTCGTGGAGCTCACAACACCCGTGACTGCCCGCTTGCCTCCGCTGAGCAGGTAGATTATATTGGAAACCAACCCCAGTTCGGTAATTCGTTCCAGTCCGGGTGGAGGAGCAATCAGAATTCGGGGTGGAGAGATGGAGGAAACCCACCAAACTTTCATCCGAGGTATAATCAAAACGGTGGAGTAAGCGAAGGGCCAACGATGAAGGAGACGTCGGAACTGATTGCTAATCAAACTCAAATTCTACAACATCTAGTTGCAAAAGATGAGGCGACCCAGAATAAGCTGGTCGAGCATGATTCACTTCTTAGAGACCAACAGGCAGCTATTCTGGACATTCAGAGAACAGTAGGTGAATTGGTGAAACACGTTAAGGATCTAGCTAACCATGTGGGGCATTTTTCATGTAGTACGTCAAAAAAACCCAATGCGTCGGTTAATGCTGTCATCACGAGGAGCGGAAGAGTTCTAGAGAGACCATCACCGACGGTTGTCGAAGAGGAGCTGGTTGATGAGGAGATTGAGTTAGGGACGCCTGACGGGAGGGTGCATCTGACGTAAAGCCAGCAAGTACCAAGCCAAATGTCGAGGCTGAAGTACCGAGAAGGCGAAGAAGAATGTGCGATTCGAAGAGAGACCCATCACTGCCGAGGACCTCAAGCGTGTGCCATATCCCGCTAGACTGTTCCAACAAAAATATGCGCGAGAGTACGGTGAGTTTCTAGAGCTTCTAAAGCAACTTAGGATTACATTTCCTCTTACTGATGTTTTAAAACAAATGCCTAAGTATGCTAAATTTTTAAAAGACATGTTAACAAATAAAAAGAAGCTAGAAAATTTGTCCGATGTTACACTTGATACCCAATGCTCCGCAATAGTACAGAATAAATTACCCGAGAAACTTAATGACCCAGGGACCTTTACAATTCCTTGCACTTTTGGTGATTCTTCTGTTACACGTGCCTTAGCTGATCTAGGTGCTTCTATAAATGTTATGCCTTTTTCTGTTTTCCAGCACCTAGGATTAGGTGAGTTAGAGCCCACTTTGATGAACATATCTCTCTAGCTGACAAATCTGTTGTTAGGCCCAAAGGAATAGTGGAAAATGTACTTGTGAAAGTTGATAAATTTTTGTTCCCTATAGACTTTGTGGTAGTTGATAGTGCATATGATGCTGGATGCCCTCTAATTCTAGGTAGACCCTTCCTTAGGACTGCCCGAGCGTTAGTTGACGTGTTCGAGGGTACAATTACTTTGAGAGTTGACAATGAAAGTGTGACATTCGAGGTAGGCAAGTCGAGTGATAGTGGGAGGGAATTTGTATGCTTATTAGATGCTTGATTTTCCTTCATAGACTTGGTAGTTGTTGGTAACAGGTTGGAAGATGAGGATGGTATGGAGGATAAGTTAGAGGATGAGAATCCCGGGGGGTTAGATGAGGAGAATACGATAGAGAATAAGTGTGGGGAGGACTCCGGGTTATTTGAGTTAGTTGATGAGGTGCTAGGTGACCCATTAGGAGAACCCGGAGGGTTAGTAAGTGTAGATAGTGAGTTGATAGTTGAGGAGGTAGTTAGGAGTGCCACACTTGGTGATCTAGGTGTTTTGAGTTATGATATAGAGTTTAGGCCAAGTGTGGGGAAGTTAGTGGTGGTTGTTTGTGAAAGCGACCCGGCTTTGAGTTTTCTAGGAAAAATTAAGTTTCTTCTGGGTCGCTATAAGCATTGGAAGGTTAAAAACTCGTTGGAGTTGGAAAAGTGTGGAGCTTTGAGGGTTAGGAAGTTGATAGGTGGTTGGCTAGATGAGAACCGGGTGCACACCGGTAGTTTTAGGGTTAAAGTTGTGAAATCGAAACCTCCGGATGGTTTGGGAGGTTGTTTTTTTTGATTTGTGCTAATTGATTGAGTGCCCGGTTGCTGTTGTTGAAAGTTCTGCTCCCACTGGAACTGTTGACTCTAAAGTTGAGCTGGTAAAGATTGTCAAACCAAAAATGAATAGTTTTCCAAAAGTAACTGAAGCAACCTCTTCAACAACTGATGAGTCTGCATTGATCGTGGTAGAGCCTTCTGTTCCAATGACAGAATGTGCTGAAGTTGTTGTTGTTGAAAAGAAGAAAATAACAAGAAGAAGGAAAAAGAAGGTTATTACTAATGATGAGAAGACTCCTGTTGCTTCATCTGTTGAACCCACATCTGTGGTTCCTGTTACCGAAATTGCTGCTTTTGTTGCTCCAAATGCACCAACTGTGCAAAATGGTTGTGCTATCTGTGGCAATCCTCATCATGATGCAAGGATGTGTATCTACAACCAAGGGTACAACACCTATGGCAATGCTCCAATGCCACCTGTACACTATTATGAGCAACAAGCAACGGCTGGTCAGAATACATACCTCCACTCGAGAAACTATGGTAATTGCAGTGAAGACTACATGGACTTGCGGGATCACTCTATGTTCCAACAGTCTTATCCTAACCAACCGTAAATTCCGAGTCAAGCCCCGTATCCACCACAAGGCTTATGGGGAAGCTTGTATTCAAGTCAGCCTCACATCAGGCAACCACTAAGGATGAAAGCACCGAGTATGACTCCAATCAGGTCATGGAACCCAAGGCCAAGACCCGGATTTCTACCAAGGACATTTCCGTCTCAAAGGCCAATGATAGCTCCAAGGCCTGCAACCACCTTCATTCCACCTTCAGTTATTCCATAAGCTCCATCGTCTTCATCCGCACCATCTTCATCAAATGTGAAGAAACCGATTATCAAGAAGACCCAAGGTCAAAATGACCGGGGTCCCTCCTCAAACTAATCAATTTCTTTACTTGTGCAGTGACATACCCGGAAAGCTGTAAATACATGGTACATGGACAGCGGGTGCTCCAGGCACATGACAGGGAACAAGGACTTGCTATATGATGTCAAAACAATATCTAACGGTAGTTCTGTTGCCTTTGGGGGAGATGTGTATGGCGGAAGAATAATAGGAAACGGTCTCTTAACAAACGGAGAAATTTCATTTGACAAGGTTAACCTGGTATTGAATCTGAAGTTCAACCTACTCAGTGTGTCGCAAATCTGCGATAACCAAATGCCTATGGTGTTCAATGATCGTGAGTGTCTAATTCTGAAGGCTGGTCTCAAGATACCTGAAGATCAGATCTTGTTTCGAGCACATCGAAGAGGAAACTTGTATGCTTTAGATATGGCGGAAGCAAAGCCGGCAATTTCAATCGCTTGTTTTCTAGTAAAGGCATCTGAAGAGGGCTCAACCATATGGCACCGGCGAATGGGTCACGTCAACTTTAGGAACATGAATCGACTCGTAAGAGGAAAACACGTTATTGGGCTACCGGAGAAAGAATTTGTCCATGTCGATAACTGTGTTGCGTGTTCCAAAGGAAAACAGCGCAAGACGTCTCACAAGCCGAAGCCACCTGGTAGAACAACGACAATTCTTCAGCAACTCCATCTTGATCTTTTCTGGCCAGTGAACATCACGAGTTTAGGGGGAAAGTCTTATTGCCTCGTTATCACTGATGACTACTCCAGATACTCATGGGTGTTCTTCCTGAGAGAAAAATATGAGACAGCTGAGACACTAAAGAATTTTAATACTCGCATTGAAAACGCCAGCAGAGAGCAGGTCAGAATAATCAGATCAGATAATGAAACGGAGTTCAAGAATCAAACTTTTGACGCATTTTGCAACATGAAGGGCATCACACGACAGTTCAGTTCACCGTACACGCCACATCAAAATGGTGTAGCGGAACGGAAGAATAGAACCATCATTGAGTCTGCCAGAACCATGCTTGCGGATTCTAACCTTAAACTCTCTTTTTGGGCAGAAGCAGTGAATACTGCGTGCTACGTTCTGAACAGAATGCTCTTGGTCAAGCATGCTAACAAGACGTCGTTCGAACTGTTTTCTAAATAAAAACCTGTTTTAACAAGACTTAAACCGTTCGGGTGTCCTTGCACTGTGCTTATACAGTTTGATCAGTTAGCCAAGTTTGCCCCTCGGGCAGATGAAGGTTATTTTGTTGGATATTCTATGTCCTCAGCGGCGTATCGAGTATACAACAAAAGAACTCAAGTGATCATGGAGTCGTGCAATGTTAATTTTAACGAGCACACTCGGATCACTCGAGAAACTGATTCAGATAGCATGTATGACCTTGACACTCTTTCTTCTACTTTTAATATTGTTGATTCTGGTGTTTCAGGAAATACTATCTCAGATGATGATGCACGTGAGGGAGATTTTCCGACCTTTGACACATTTGCTCCGGTTTCTTCATCGATTTTGGGAACTATTTATTCAGAAGACCCTCCTGATCTAACATGGGGAAATCAGACGAGTGAGTCAGTGAATCGATCTGGAGAATCAACTTCATCAGCAACTCCTGATGAAACAGTAATTCCAGTGCCAGATCCAGTTATTGAAGAAACAGAACCAGCACCTGCAGCAGTTCAGGGGGAAACCAACACGGAAACTGCTCCTGAAGATCATGATTCTGACTCAGAAGTTGAAGTTGAAATTAACACCGGTGAGGTCCCGGGAAATGATCTGCAAATTGGGAACCTTGAATCTACCATCAAAGACACCGTTGTTGAAGAATCAAGCGTTCATAAAATTCATCCAACAAGCCAGATTATAGGCCCTGTAGACAAAAGGATCACCCGAAGTCAAATAGAACATGTTAACTCGTGTCTCTTTTCATGCTTCATATCTCAAGAAGAACCAACTTCAGTTGCTGCTGCTCTCAAAGATGACAATTGGATTGAAGCCATGCAAGCAGAGTTACTTCAGTTCAAATTGGTCAATGTTTGGCATCTTGTGGAAGCTCCAAAGGGTGTTGAGCCCATACCGGTCAAGTGGATTTTCAAGAACAAACGAGACGACCTTGGAATAATCATCAGAAACAAAGCTCGATTAGTAGTGAAAGGGTACATGCAAGAAGACGACATTGACTATGACGAAGTCTATGCACCTGTCGCTCGTCTAGAAGCCATTCGGATTTTCTTAGCTTATGCTGCGTCTATGGACATCACGGTTTACCAACTTGATGTTAAGACTGCATTTCTTTATGGCGAGCTGGATGAGGATGTGTACGTACAGCAACCTCCCGGGTTTGGTGAACAAGTCATTTCCAAACAAATGTTACAAACTTGACAGGGCCCTTTATGGTCTGCACCAAGCCCCGAGGAAGTGGTACGAGACATTGTCTACATATCTGCTGGAAAATGGGTATAAAAGGGGTGTTATTGATCAGACTCTCTTCATTCGACACGTCGGGAAGGATATGCTTTTGGTTCAAGTATACGTTGACGATATCATTTTCGGGTCAACGAACGTGAATTTGTGTCATGCATTCGAGGACTTGATGAAGAAAAAGTTCGAGATGAGTGCCATGGGTGAATTAACATTTTTCCTGGGAATTCAAGTGAAACAGTCACCAGACGGTATACTGATCAGCCAAGGGAAATATGTTAAAGAAATACTGAAGAAGTTCGGGTTTCACGACTCTAAGGGATTTTCTACACCAGTGGAAACTCGTCACAGACTGAATACTGATCCTCAAGGAGTCTCGGTGGATGAGCACTTATACCGTTCGATGATCGGGTCGTTGATGTATTTGACGGCAAGTCGTCCCGATATCATGTTTGGAGTCTGCCTCTGTTCAAGATTTCAGAGCAAACCTAAGGAATCACATTTGACTGCGGTTAAGAGAATTTTTCGATACTTGAAGTCGAATCCCAACCGAGGGCTATGGTATCCAAAAGATTCGGCCTTCGATCTTAGAGCCTACTCGGATAGTGACTATGCTGGTTGTCAACTCGATCGGAAGTCTACAACGGGTGGAGCTCAGTTTTTGGGAAACCGACTCGTGTCGTGGCAATGCAAGAAGCAGACTACGGTGTCCAATTCAACTGCTGAGGCGGAGTACATCGCTGCTGCATCATGCTGCTCTCAAGTTCTCTGGATCCAGAATCAATTGCTGGACTACGGTTTGAATTTCATGAGTACTCCTATACATATTGATAATTCTGCTGCTGTGTCTATAGTTAAAAATCCAATTCAGCATTCTAAGACTAAGCATATAGAGATTAGACACCATTTCATTAGGGATTGTGCTGAGAAGAAACTAGTCACCTTAGTTCAGATTGATTCAGAAAATCAGTTAGCTGACCTTTTCACTAAGTCATTTGATATGTCTAGGTTCAACTTTCTGGTTACCTCTATAGGTATGATCAACTTTGACTAGGACTAGAACTTCTTGCTCTCTGATACGTTAGTGTCTTGCTCTCTAGGTTGCTTTCTTTTGTGAATTATCTGTGTATATATCCTAAGTCTTGCATTCCTCTCACTAAAATCACCAAAAAGATTTTACGCTTCTTGCTTGTTTTGCATTTTATCTAATTATTGATGACTTGCTTATTTTATCTTATGTTATTGCTTTTGTTACTCTTTTGACTCACTTGAGTCTGTTCCTATGTTGTTTGACTTGTTTTGGCTGAGAAAAATATTTCAGTATGTTTGTGTCTCGAGTCAAAATGATTTATGACCTAAGGAATTTCTTTTCATTCAACTAGCTTGTTTTTGAGTCTGTCTGTCGTGCCTGCATCTGTGGAAGATAAAACCAAAAATAGTGTCAATTCCGTAATTGTTTAGTAATTGTCTATACACATGTGCAGTAAAAATAGCAGAAAAATACCAAAAACATTGAAAAAGCTAAAACCTTTGGTCTGTGGTCGGACAATATGTAAGGAACATGATATGATTCTGGTCTTGTGATCTAACCAAAGGATATGATCCAATCGACCGGTAACTCTATCATTTGATGTGTTGGTAGGCTCAACATACTGAGAAGTAAACAAGTCTCTGTGAAAACACATTAATTTCATTGAGAAATGTGGACCTTGGAAGTTTAAACAGTGGCATATTCTTTAAAATTGCCCTTCTCATTAGTACTAGTAAGAAAACTCTAATCACACATCCTTTGTTTCTTCAGTATTAAGTTGACTTATTTCAAAACCAATACATGAGACTCATCTGCTGAGGGAACTCTGACCTTGAGTCTCATCCATAAATAAAGCTGAGACACATCTGCTGTGAGAAATCACTGACCTTGTGTTCTTACGCTCCATCATTCCATAAAATAAAGTGAGAAGTCATCTGCTGAGGAAACTCTGACCTTGACGCTCTCACCCCATCAAAATTCATTCATCTATAGTCATGAAAGAAGGGTTATCATGATTTCATGACTATATTCATGAAATAAGTCACTTAACACTAAAGAAAAGGGGGAAAGATTACTTTTAAATGTGTGATTGAATCTGAGAAGCTATTTGATGATTGGTAGAATACTGTTAACTTCCAACCAAATAAGGACCCCACAAATTATATTTCTCTGAACTGGACAGAAAACATGATAAATACATCACATGAGACAAGTTGAAAATTACCTTGTTTGAGCTTAAGTGGATAAACAATACCGACAATCTGATTTAGGGAATCGGATCCGAAAGGTGATTTGAATTGTAAGTGTTATTGATCACGTAATTGATCGGTATGATTCTAAACATGTCTGACCACGACCGTACAAAAATAGGTGAATTCTCAAAGCCAATTTGCTTGAATTTCCAAGTTTGAAAAAAAATTGACCAACTTGTACTAAAATTAATCTTGGTATTGGTTTGAAATGAACCGACTTGAAAGAAAAAGGGTTCTTGAGTTTGGGTGGAAAATTGACCCAATTCGGATAAAAATGGAAATTTTGAGTTCGGGTGGAATTTTGACCAATTAAAGTCAAATTTAGGTACTTGATGTGTCATTGTCAAATTTGTTGAAATTAACAAGAACTTGACTTATTAAAATAAAATTCATCTTCCTGGTAGGTTACTGGTTGCAGGCATGCATTTCTGTTTTAAGTTTTGTAGTTAAATTGCAAATTTGTTAAAGTTTGGTAAATTTTTGGACTTAGAAAATTTCTTACCTTTTATTACAATTCTGCTCTTAGCGGACTTGTTTTTGCCTTAGCGAACTTCTGTCTGAGGCAAGTCCGCTAAGTATGCTCAATAAGTTTGTCCTTAGCGAACTTGTTTGAATGACTTGTAATTGTTATGTTTTTTTTCTTGTAAGAAGTCCGCTAAGAACAAATTGTTCTTAGCGAACTTGTTTGCTTTTGGGTCTTTTATATGGTGAGAAGTCCGCTAAGTTGAGCTTGTCCTTAGCGAACTTCTCCTGTGTTTTGTTGTTTTGCTTAAGTGTTTGAGAAGTCCGCTAAGAAGGATTTTGCCTTAGCGAACTTCTCCACTTACATTATAAAGTCTACTGAGGCTAAACTGTTCTTAGCGAACTTGTTTATGCCTTAGCGGACTTCTTTATACTTAGAAAATTTTTGGTGTCTCAAGTTCAAATTTGGCCTTAGCGTACTTGATTTAGCCTTAGCGAACTTCCTGGGTTAGCGAACTTCTTTAGGCTTAGCGTACTTCTCTTGAAGCCTTAGCGAACTTCCTGGGTTAGCAAACTTCTTTAGGCTTAGCGTACTTCACTTGAGGCCTTAGCGAACTTGTTTTTAACTAATTTCCCTTTAGCGTACTTGTTTCAGTTCGCTTATACTTAGCGAACTTGGAGCACATATTAGCGAACTTGTTTAAATACAGGATATTTACAAGTCCGCTAAACCTAATAGTATATAAAGGGGACTTGGTCGTTTTCTTCATTCACACGTTCAAAATCTCACACCCGCTCTCTCACTCTCGAATCGGCGACGTATTCCTCTCCACTGTTCGATCGAAATCCCTACAATCTCTCTCGAATCTGTCACTCTCATTGCGATTAGGGTTGATTCGCACACTCTCGTTGCAATCACAGGTTCGGTTTTATACATTTAGATAGATTTTGGTCTCGGTGATTGTTGTTGAGCCGTAGGTCCGATTCTCCATATTTTTTTGGGGTTCTAATGCTTTGAATTGATGAAATTACAGATTTCTTTCATCTTTACTTGATCCTAATTCACTTGTGCTCAAGTTAAAGGTATGTGAATCTAATCTCTCATTTATCCATTTGAATCCGAGAACATTGTGTACAGGGGCGTGTATGAATGTGTTTTGAACATGAAATCCCTTTGAGTGTTTTCATAACAGTTGGTTGCCATTGTGTTCTTGTTAATCAGTTTGAACCATAGTGAATGTTTATGTTGATGAACTTAGAAGCAGTGACCTCTGTTATATGAATACTTAGGAATTTTTTTTAATTGTCTATTTTGGAACTTTGGTTAGCTTGATAGAACTCAATGTGGCTACTGCCAATTCAGTTTAGTTAACACAAATCTGATTGTGTATATATGCCTGTGAGTTTACTTTTAGCAACTTAGAAGTTTCAATTTGTCTTCTCTCTTGATTGGGTTGACTTAATGAATTCCACATAGTGTTGAAATTATCTAGTCTCCAATCAAAATTTGTTATTCTTTATTGTTCATGTCTAATTTGATGAGACTTAAACTTGAGAATCTGCTGATAACTGTTGATTAGCATAGTCACTCATCAGTTGATAGATTAAGTTTAAAAGTTTCTCAGTTATACCTTTAAATTCAATTTGCCTATATTTCTCTGTGTTTATTTAAAATTTTGAAGTCTAACATTGCTTGCCTGATCACAAAACAGAACTTCTTACTGTTAAGAGATTGATCAAGAGCATTGCATCCTTTTCATTGATCTTAGCAAACCATAGATCATCAAAAAGGTATGTTGTTCTATCAAATGGCAATGTGAGTTAAGACTCAAACTTGGCTACACAGGGGCAATCTTTACCTTATTTTAGTTTATCTGAAGCTTACTTGATTTCTAATATAAATTGCTTGATCCCAGCAGATAACTCACTGAGTGAATTGAGATTTCACTGCATCTTAGATTAGATCCTAGTCATCCTTAGATCTTCAGAAAGGTATGTGTTTCTCAATACAAGCTTTCATGTTATTAATCAGGTAGTGCATCACCTTGGGTTTTATTTTTTGTGCTTATGTGTCTTCCTCTGTGTAAATTGAATTCCAATTGAGCCTAACACTGATGGTTTAGACTGGTTATGATTCACATGGGTCTGAAACTAGTCAATAACTCAGGTGAAAGGATCTTGGACCCAGTTAACACTAAGATAGATATAATTGAATATCTTGACACATCTAAGTTAATTTGACCATTTTTGTGAACTAATTGAGAGCATATCTACAAAGGATGTGATCTATGACACCTCCAAGGTTCATATGAACTATCTTAGGTATTTAAGCTCTGTTTGAACACTCATTTGGTCATTTTGACTTTATTAAGTCAAATTTTGCATGAAATTGTCTTTATGAGACTTATGTGACTGTCTTTGCTTAAATGTGAATTTGGTGATTTGGTTATGTGTTGTTTAATCCTTATATGCTTGTATTTGTGTGTTAGGATTGAATTCGACATGTAAAGACCCCATCTAAACTGTTAAGCTTAAATAATCACATTTTGTCCTTTAAATGATCAAATTGAAACAATTGACCCATTAGGACCTCTTACTTGCTTATAAGTGTTTACATGACTCTGTTGCATCTAGACAATTCTTGTTAATGATGATATGCAACTTGTACACTTTGTAGTCAACTCTAAGTGTTGTGAATCTGCATATTAGATCAAACTGGTCTTAGCGAACTTGTTTCTGTCCTTAGCGTACTTCATAGCCTGCTTAGCGAACTTGTTTCGATTCTTAGCGAACTTGTTCTGCTTTAGCGAACTTGAGTCCTTAGCGGACTTGAAGAAGGGTCTTAGCGAACTTCTTAGACCTTAGCGGACTTCTGTTTACTTTAGCGGACTTGTTTGGCTAGCGAACTTGTTCTCTACTTAGCGAACTTCATAAGTTCTAGCGGACTTGTTGTTATGCTTAGAGGACTTCAATTCATGATACCTATAGATCAGTGTTTGTTATTCTAATATACTAGGATTGTTCTGAATGTTTGACAAGTCAATGCTACACTAATTGCTTGCATCAAATTGGCCTTTGAATTTTTTAGTTTTGTTATATTCAACTTTCCTGTCTTGCATTTAAAGTACTGTTTTTAACTAAGTTGTTTCTTGTCATAATCATATGACATCAAATCAAGGAGATCACAAGCTCGGGTGGAACCAAGTCCAAATATGACTTTCCCTGAACTGACTTGACAAACTGGGATCACAAAACTTCAAAACTTTAAGACATTTGATTGTTGATCCCAGATTGCCAAAAACTCCTCTGTTTGATGTCTCGGACTGTTGTTGAGTTCAAGTAGTAGAACTTTTCATTGAAATTCTCCTTGACTCACCAACAAATCAGAATTTAGTTAAGCTAGTCTACTTTTTGGGTCATTTTCAGTTTTCATGCAAAACATTCATTTAAGTCAATGTTATTGGAGATTTAGATCTGGCTCCTTGTTTTCCAGATTTTAATTCATCACACACAACATTTATTTTTCCTGAGATACTTACGTTTGTTAATCATGATATTCCGGTTGCTTGTGATCATTTTGAAGTATATGCACTATATGAGTTAGTTTATGTCATTAATACTCAAATGAAAAGCTCTGTCACTATCACGAGTCTAGTGTGACATGACATTCATCTATTATTAAATTAGATATAATCTTGTAATTCTATATGTGCAGATGCCTCCCAGACAAGCTGCTGAAGCTTTAGAGTATGGTCGCTTGCACAACGGAAGGTGCGTGTTTAACAAAAACTGGGAAGGTGCTGATGAGCAAGCCCTTGACCTCTTGCTTCAATCAAGTTGGGCAACGGCAATGCAGATTAACCCTGTCATCTACAAGGGTATAATAGAAGCGTTCTGGTACAATGCTGAATCTGCAGAGCTTGATGATGAAACAAGTGTGATAAGGTCAAAAATTCAGAATATTGATGTTGAAATTACTGAAGACAAGATCAGAACGGTCCTGAACTTACAAGATGCTGACCTGCCCAAGACTTTTACAAGGGCTCAGTGGCAGTCAACACTAACAAGAATGGGATACTCTGGTGTTTTTCTCCCAGACGTCAGCAACAAGGTTCAGAAGACTTTATTTCCAACAAATTGGAAGTTTATTATCAGTTTCTTCATTGCAGCATTTGGACACCGAAAGGCAGCTCCAGATGACTTTATTGATGACACCGCATGTGCTATCCATGGGTTTGTCACTGGTGAGGGTTTCAATCTTTCACATCAACTCCTCAAGTGGATGATTTCTAACCTGCACCCTACTGGAAGGCAAAAGAAGTTTCTGATGTACCCTCGATTTGTTCAAGCCATCTTGGATCATTATTACCCAACTTTGGTGAAGCAAGGTGAGACATTCTCCACTAGTTCAATGAATACTGGCTCGTACAGTAAGTACCACAAAGGTAAGTATCAAGGGAATGAGGTACCTTTCTTTCCCGAGATGATTGCTCGATTAGCTCCCGTTAATGCTGAAGGAGATATTCAGATGGGTGAAGCTGCAGAAGAAGCACAAATTGAACCTACTGATGCGGCTCAAGTCCACCCTGAATTGGACTTGAATGCCCCAGTTATCACAGATCCTGCTGCTGCTGCTGAAGACCTTGGGAATCTCCAAGGTGCAAATGTTGAAGCTTCTGAGCATATTGAACACTCCTTTAGTCCAGTGAATGTGATCTCATCAGAAGCTGAGGAAGGTGATGACACAAATGATGATGAATCTAACTCCTCAAGCTCAGATGACAGTCCTGCACAAACTGAAGAGATTCACCCTCGGAAAAGACAAAGGACTGGAGAATCTTCCAGGGCCTCTACAAATCTGACACAACAATCATCATCTGATGAAAGCTACAAACCGACAGAGGATGATTTAGATGAAGACGACTCTTCAGTGTCTCTCGATCAAGTGGATCCTACATATGATCTTGCAGCAGAGACTGAAAGTCCTCCTAAGTCTCCTCCTAAGATAACTAAGAGATATCTTACATTTACTGCTGATGATAGTAATCAATCCTCTGAGCTCCTCACGGTAAGAGCGATAAGAAGCAAGTCCTGCACAGAGAAACTCCAAGTCAGGAGAAAGCCCGGTTCCACAGATGAGTATGAATTTGTTGGTTCATCTAACACTCAACTAGATACAGCCTTAGCTACAACACCTGTCTCTCCATCTCCTGCTGATCACAGTGATAGGATTGATATGGATATGAGACCTCTGGAGACTATAGCTGAAGATGTTGTTATCACCACTGACCCCGCTGGTACTGTGGCTACAAGCCCAACAGTTTCTGAATCTGAGAAGATGATGGAACTACAAGCTGAAATTGTTAATCTTCAAAGTCAGAACGATCACCTCAATTGTTCTCTACAAGTGGCAAACCAGAAGATCAGTGACCAGTCACTTGTAATTGCTGAACAAGCAGCTGAAATTCAAAGACTCAAGGATTTGTTAGGCAAATCAGGTGAAGATAAACAACATAGTGACAAACCAGATGGTGATGATGTTGGTGATAAAGAAAGTGAGTTGCCTGAAGACCAACCTCAAACTAATCAAGGAACTGATGGCGGCAATTCTCAAGATCCTATTTCTTCTTCAACCATGCCTGCTGGTAAAGACTCTACAGGTGCTCAAGACACCTCAAGCCCCATGCATGACAGTGATTTTGAGTTTGATGCAGATACTTTCATAGAAGGAGATGAGCTGAACTCCTCAGACGACGATGAATCTTTCGTCAACAGCCTCCTTCATGACGAGCCAGTAGATGAAACTCTGGATTCAATCAAGAAGCTTGCTCCTGTGCCAGAGAATCTGAAACTTCCAAGATTTTCACAGGCAGCCAAGGCACTTGCTATTGAGGGAACTTCAAATGAGGAAGCTGCTGCTGCATCTGACATAGATCTTCAACTCTCTCTAGTACCCTCCTCTCAAACTTCAACTGACACATCCACTGCCTTAGTTCCCTTGACTGAAGGAGTCCGTCATATGCACGTTGACCCGGCCTTCCTAGATTTTGCTATGGCCAACTTCAGGGAATACTATGCAGAAAAGATCTACTCGAGAAGAAACTCTTGTGGTATTTTGATCGAGTCAATCGAAGATGACACTGGTGAAGTCTCGTATGAGGAACATCCATATTTTGTAGACTTCGGTGATGAAGAAGACATGAATGAGCTAGAAGAACGAATGAATGTGCTCATGAATGAAGCCAATCCACTGAATTACATTGATCTGGATCTGATCGAGAGTGAAGATGAAGAAATGGAACCTCTGTTTCCCACTCCTATTCAAGTGAAGAAGGAGGTGGATGATATATATGTGCAGGTTTCACTTTCTGAGCTTATGCAAACCTCAGCTAAGGCTTCTGCTTTGGATATTGCTCCCCATGTTCCAGGTTTTATTCCTGCAGATGCTGAAATCATCAACCTTGAATCAAGTGCGGCCCAAGAATCTGAGAGTCAATCTGTTCCTACTGTATCGGCTGAGCAAAGCTTCCGTGATCAAATCTTTGAAGCCTCCTTTGTGCACTTCTCCTCTGAATCTGACACTGAAGATGAACCCAATGTGACTGCAACTCAAGAGCCTGCGGTTACAGAGCAACCTGGTCCTTCTGCTGAGGATAGAGGAAAAAGGATATTAACTCCTGAAGAGATTGCTGAAGAGCATCTAAAAAGGGAAGCTGAGAAAGAAAGATCACGTAGAGTGCTTATTGATGAAACACACCGGGAACAAAATAGACTAATCGAGGAAAAGGCCGAAGCACTCAAGAGATATGAATCAAACCATCCTCCTGCTGTCATATATGCAAAAGGCTCGAGTACTTTGCCGGATCGTTCAGAATCAACAAGAACAAATGAACCTTTGATCCGCATTGTCACTAACTTAGAGGGCACCAATGTGGATGCTGATGACACCTCTGTTACAGCCAACATGGTTAGAACTCTAATGAAAGACAACTTCTCATTAAAATATCTGATGAGTCTCACTGACACTGAGTTAACCAAGCTGTACACTGATGAGGAGAGGTTGAATTCTCACCTACCTCAAAATCAAAATGTTGAAGCACAATCTGATCTCCTGGCAGATATCTTTGCTGACACCACCAAGACTGTGGACTTTCTTCCCATCCGCGATCATCTCTCTGATCTTACCCTTGACATCGGCAACACATACATTCCTCCTCCAGAGAACTCGTCCGTTGACCCTCCTGATTCTGAAGCATACATTGAATCCACTACCAACAGTATGACTTTTGAAGCACTCCGCAACTTCTGTAAATTCAAGAACATTGATAAAAAGGAATACAACTAAGAAGAGACTTACTGGTCTCCGGAAGTTTGTGTGTGAGTACCGGAAGACAGAGCGGTTGGCTAAGTTGGAACAAATAAGAATCAATGAAGAGGAACGGGCTGAGGCTCTCAAGAGAAAAGATAATCCCCCAATCTATGACGAATGGGAAAAGCTGACACCTAACCTGAAGGCTATGCAACTATTTGCTGCCAAGAACCTAAGGAAAATGCCTAGCAACCCGAAAGTCAATCATGGGATGAAAATCTTGGGTTGGAAGTATGATGAAGCTTTTGATGCTTTCATGGTAAAGAGGCGAAATGGCTATGTCCAAATATTCGGAGACTTCAAAGCTCTTACTAGCTTGTTCTCTTGGGAACTCAAACAGCTTAAGTACCTGGACTTGGTGAACCACACTAAACATCCAAAGGGTATAAGGGCTGCTGTGTTGATCCAGTCTGCTTATGATGATAAGAGATTCAGTCAAGATCCAGAAGCAGAGAGAAAAGCTCAGTTGGCTGAAGAGAAAAGAAGACTTCGTGCTCCTCACCGTGGTATGTTCAAGGATATAGGAAAGGAAGTGAAAGCGAAGACTATCCCTGGAAATCAGAAACATGCTCCTATGATCAGCTGGTACTACAATGGGATGACTCATGAGTTGGTAATTGAAAGAGATGGTGCTGACGCTATCAGAATATTTGCTGCAATAGAACTCCGACTTCTCTCTCGATCCTACTTGAAGATAATGTATTATGAGAAGATGCGGACCATACCTGTTCAATTGAGACCCTATGAATGCTACGATGCCAACTACTTTTTGATATTCTTAAACTGGTGGTGTATAAGGCTTGCAGGATTAGGTAGACTCACTCTTGATTCAGAACTCCTGAGAACAGCAAACTGTTGGTTGATTGAAGAGCATGGTTCAAGTGTCATTCTGGATAAGTCAAGACGATTGGTCGAGCTGAACAATTATAATGACCTGAAGAAGCTCGTTTGGCAAGATCTCTATAGGCTGTATGATATAGGTATTCACGTACTTTCTGATAAAGACAAAGATGCAGCTAGAGAGAACTGGAGATTTCTGCTAAAGCTGATCGGTCAGGATGCTTGAAGCTCGAGAGTTTGTATTGCCAACAAGGGTGGAATTGTTAGAACCTATTTGTTAGCAACACAAACCTTTTGTTGTCTTACCTTGTAATTGATACTTTGTTTTGTAATTGACTTTGGATATGTACTTGGTAAACTTTGTTTATGTGTTAGCGTACTTGTTATGCTTCTTAGCGGACTTGTGACTTATGTACCTAGCGGACTTGTTTTACTCTTAGCGTACTTGTTTGATTGCTTGTCTTTGCGGACTTGTTTATTCCTAGCGAACTTGTTTACTTAGCAGTCTTGATCTTGTTCCTAGCGTACTTGTCTTGTTCTTAACGAACTTGTTAGCGTACTTGTTCATGTTAGCGGACTTGTTATTGCTTAGCGTACTTGTTAGCGAACTTGATAATGCTTAGCGTACTTGTTAGCGGACGTGTTGTTACCTAGCGTACTTGTTAGCGAACTTAATAAGTGCTAGCGAACTTGATTTAACTCTTAGCGAACTTGTTGTCCTGATGGAATATTTTGCTGAATACTAGGTAATGATTGTATTGTGTCAAACATTCTTTTTGTCCTAAGCTAACAGGTAGTATAAATACCGTTTGGAAAACCCTATTGGGCATGCTTCAAGGTGTATTTTCTACAGAGAGCTTTTGTGTGTGTGTTCTTGGTGTTAGTGTGTGTTCTTGAGCTTTAGGAATCATCAATGGGTGAGCATTGATGCAGATTCATCCAGAATCGACCATCACACATGATTTCCGCACTTGTGTGATGAATCATATGAGAACAACGAGCTCAAATCTGGTCCTGACACGATGTACTCGCAATCCGATCAGGAGGCGTCAAGAAGCCCGAGGTCAAGAAGGGTAGGCGTGGGAACAAGAAGAAAGGCAAGGCAGCTGTCACCAGAGCGTCTGGAAGCTCCCAGAAGGGCAAGCCTAAGGCGTCCAAGGCACCGCCGCCTAAACAGCGCGAGTGTTTTGAATGCCACAAGATGGGGCACTGGAAAAGAAACTGCCCGGAATATCTTGCCAAGGTGAAGAGCGGAAAAGCCCAGCCGTGTAATTCATAAGGTATACACATAAGTTCATGTTGTATGATGCTTCACTTATTCCTATAAAATATATGTTTGACATACTTTACATTTTGTAGGTGCATGAAGCTGAAAGGAAGCAAACCAAGACGACACTGAGCTACCCTGCGATTTTCGCTCCTGAATAAAGTTCGTGTCTTGAGTTTTTGGTTTAAAACGATTCTTGGTGGTTTTGAAACAACTTGTTTTGTTTTGGTTTCCCTGGATGTTTTTCCAGGATGAACAATTGCTTTCCTTGGATTTTGATTATGACATGTTTTGACAATGGTTGATTTTCGAAACATACATGATTGGTTTTTAATCTACTTTGAATTTAATTCAACCTTTTGTTAAATTAAGTTCAAAATCCCAAAACAATATACCTCGCAACCTGGTGCACTTGATTTATTACGGCTAGCTTAGATGCGACATGAAAACCTCTTGGTTAATATATCCCATCGAAGCTATAATGCCTTAAAGCGTCTATTGTAATTGTTACGAGACAACGTACGACGCAATGACAGTTCATAAAGTCCTATGAATTTGAACCATCCGACGTCAAGAATATTAAATCAAGTCGAACTGATTGAAGATCGCCGTTTTGATCTACAACCATATGAACATATTAATCCTCTGCTTCATACAGACGTTTGCTCATATAAGTTCGAATCACTAGCTGAATTACTACAGGAATAATCACTTGCTGATTATAACACTGTAGAATAGTCGCACCAATTCTGGTGCGCATTACCATATACATGTGCATGCCTACACACATTTTGGAAGTCTTAGACTACACTCGTTGTATTCACGTGTTTTTGAATCCAACAAGCACTGAGTGTTTAGTACAAGGATTCACAGTTTCATCTTGAAACCGACAAACACAAGACTAATGACTTGTCACAACAAAACCCTTGACATTCTGTAACCATAACGCCCCTTCACACTTCACTTGCATAACTAACTTCCAATCCCAAGACCAGTATCTTGCGAAGATGGAATTTAGTAATTACATATCCAAAGCTAGATCTTTAAATATCTAAAGAAAGGTGACTCTGATAAGTCACTGGACTATGTAAAGCAACTCTCGCACCTAAACGAGACAAGCCAGATGGGCAATGTTTCACCAAAATGGACTGTTGCTTAGCGAAACATGTTGACATTCCAATTAGAGTTTGTATGTTAACCTTACCTGAATAAGGGAAACATTCTCTAATGTCGAACCCTAGAGTCTGACGGAATAAATCATCATCTCGATCATCACGAGATACTTTCAAACTATCATAGACGAATGCATCTCCATGCTATCAAACTCTGAAATGACTTTGTCGATCGTCTTCGAACTTATGAGTAAGTCATAACATCTGGATATTAAGCATTCGATTTCTGTACCACATGCTACGAAATCGAACAATTTCTTTCTTGAAAACAAAATTTAATTACCACGTTTTCTTCGTGCAAATTATTATTCAAACGGTTTGAAAGAAGAATGATAATAGGAATGTCAATCTGCCTCAAGCAAGTGGGAGCATCGCCACTGATTCGTACCGGAATAACGATCAAGTGCCAATCTAAAGATCATTTAAATTTATTGACTTAAAATTTTAAATGACACCTCAATTAATTATAAGTTTCAAGATTAAAATTGAGTATTGATCATATTATGGCTGAGCAACCACTAACACGATCAATCTCTTGAAACGATTCGAGTCATACTAATTATGATACGAAAAGAAATCCAATACTTAGATATTGCATGAAATGTCACCGTAAAGTGTTACGCCATGACCATAGATGGAAAATCACATCATCACTACTAGACAGTGATGAAAGGAAATATATGTTCATTAATAGAGTACTAATTATACTCGTTGAACATTAATAGCCACCTTGATTGAATCTGAACTAAGAATGCCATAAAACATTCAAAGGGTTAATTCGACTCTGTAGATAGTCGGTTAACATGCTCAAGTGATAACACAGTCTTACATGTGCTCACCAAGAACACTACATTATCACAAGTTCGATTCACTTAAGAAGACTCACTGTTCAAGATAAATATTGAATCTTAAGAAACAACTAATATTGGTAATACCAAAACAAAACTCAAGGACATGATAATGAATTCATGATTTCAATGATCAGGCTAATCACTGGAATAACACTACTGCATAGTGCGTGAAATCTGCATCATATTGATATTTGATCTTAGTGTTGGATGTCGAATATTAACGTCTTGCACCAAATCACTCGACTTCCTCTAAGATGTTAGACAAAAGTCTGAATTCTGCATAATGTGTTCGAATGTTATACGTTTTATTGTCCATGAATATTCTATTAATATTCTAAAGGTCCGTAGTCGATCAGACATTGCGGGAGCAACGCCTGAAGCAAGACTATTCTGACTTTGGACTCAAGGTGTTGACTTCCAGACTCACAAGGCCTCATTAGAGAATGACGTCAGGACGTAACTCGCATCAGATTGTCTTCATGGATTTAATCATAAGACAAATCTGATTGATGGTATACTCAACGGTATCCTCCGACCTAAGATACATGAGCGACCTCCTGTCTGCCAAAGAATATTCTTTGATTGTAGCTTAACGTTATCGCGTAACTGCCATCCATAACGGTTACTTTTAGGAATGTATCTGAAGCTTAGTGGGAGCTGCATGTAGTCAATATGGGACTCTATACTCTTGCATTAATAATGCGATAGTTTGACATCATGGGCCCTCTCGTTAGTTCCAAGTGTTAAGTGTAAGGCCTTACCCAAACTTACTGTGTGTTTGATTGGACCACTTCGAACAGCAAAACGAGAAATACAATGATCGAACACGGAAGAGAATGAATAAATCCATGTCTCTGGTTCGATTGATGTCTCATACAGAAACGATCTGATGACTTTACAAATACCATAAGTCTAAACTGTATCACAAGTTTAATGATATTCCTTGGTTGTTTTGACTTGAAGTATCATGACTGGTTGGGACAGCCACGTGTAGCTAGAGCACCTCTGACTGTTCCTTGATTTATAGTCGCGCTCAGTCCAAGTGGGAGACTGTTGGATTTAGGTGTCCAGACCCGACTAAATCAAGAACCCGACCCGGTCAAGACCCGTAAGAGTTACACCGGAGGCAACGGGTTTTAATGTCCGCTTACTTTTATAACCTGCATATTCGCAGAAGAATTAATTATTTATTTATTAAATGGTTTAATAGATAAATAATTAATTAATTGATTATTATTAATCATTAAGATTAATTAAGAGACAAAAGACGTTAAATATCGTTTACGTCTTGAACAACGATTGACGAATTAGTATTTGACTAATATTCGTTGAGTATCGGCACGCGACAAATATTTAATAGTTAAATGTTGGCCTCACAAATTAAATGGTTCGATTGAGGATTAAATAAAATCGAGGGACTAATCGGAAACTTAATCAGTTATAAATATAACTGTTTAAGGGAGGCGAAACCCTAATCCTCCTAGAGAGAATTTTTGGCCCCCTCTCCTCCCTCTCTCGAATCCAACGCTGACGGCACCCACGCCGTCGCCGCCTCTCTTGTTCTCGACGATCTGGTGATTCAATCGTGAGAACTCTAATCCTACAATCACCGCCGTGCTGCCTCCCACTATCTGCCACCGTCGCTGCCCCGTCGTTCCCGTCGCCGACCGTCGCTCGCCAAGCCGCACCCGCGCGCCCTCCTCCCTCTCCACCACCGTAGCCGCACTGTCACCGCAGCCCCTCACCGAGCCGCCGTAGCGAGTCGCAACCACAGCCACCGCCGCTCCGTCGCACCTCGGCCGCCGCAATAGCCGGCCGCCGTCTTCTCGTTGTCGCCGGTTCCCACCGCCGACTCCCTTCGCCGCGAACCGCCATTGTGTGGCGTGTTCGCTCGTCGTTCGCAAACCCTAGTTCGCGCCCGATCCGACGTACGAGATTTTTCCGGTACCCGACTCACCGCGTAGAAAATCCGTATCTGCGAGGAAAGTTCGATTTGTCAGACGAATCATTCCCTGCGGAACCATAGCGTCACCCATTGACTTTCGCTGTCTCAAACGTTTGTTTGAATCACCGCTCAGGTATATCTAACTTGTTATTTGTTTAGATTTAATTGTATATTTATGATTGCGTCGCGTTTTTGTTTAACGCATTTTTGGTGTTTGCGCGTTTGGTGATCGTCGTATCCTGTTGTGTAGGTTTGCGTTAATTAACTGGCTTTCGCGTAAGTAAATTAAATCGTTTTCCGCTGCGTATTAAATTAATTGGTAATTTAATCATTTAAATTTACTTTACTCGGTAATTGATTAAATAATTATTTATTGTAAATAATTATTTAAAAAAAAATTATTACTATTACCGAGACCCGATTGCCAACATGTTCATTTTGTGCACATGTGTTGACTTTATGTTCCATATTGTCTTATCTTTTTTGTCATTTCAATTTCAAGAATCATGCCGCCAAGAAGAAACATTGCACGCAACAGGGAAAACACCCCCATGACTTCAGCTGATATCGAGCAACTGATTGCACAATGCGTGGCCGACGCCATTGCCGATTTCGAGGCCAATCGGAGCACCGGTGGAAGTGCTGGAAGCGGTGCGGCGAGAGGTAATATAGTTATCCACTGAGCTACTTAACCCTTCGCTTCAAAAATATTAATCATACTTAATTTTCTTTATTAACTGATGCAACGCCAGTGACCAATGGCACGAGGTATTCCTATGAGTCATTCCTCAAGTGCAAACCCCCACCTTTCAGTGGACTTGAGGGTGCCACCGGCCTCGTCAAATGGATTGAGAAAGTCGAATCTGTGTTTAGTACGTGCAACTACCCTGAGGACTATCGGGTGAAATATGCAGCGGGTACTTTTGAGGGACAGGCGTTGACTTGGTTGAATGCCCAAGTCCAAGCTATAACTCTTGAGCTTGCGTTGAAGTACAATTAATGAGTTGGGCTTTCTGAGAAACTCAAACCGGGTTTAAGACTATTTTTCAAAAGTACCCAAAAGTACCCAAAAGGCCCAAACCGTTCTTTTGAGAAATGCATCTTTTTATAAAGAGTTTTTTTTATAGAGAGTAAGTTGATATTATGGCGGGTATGTAATGTTTCAATACATTTGTAAAAACATCAAAATAAGTAAGTGGTGTAAAACTAAAACTAAAATCAAGGAAACACTTTAGAGAACGATTTAGAAAGAATTTATATTAATTATATAACAATTCGGAAAGTTGATGTCTACTCAGCAATGTCACTGTAGCTGCCACATCATCAGTTTCCTTTTTTCTTATTCATAAGGAGGGGCGGTGCCCGATGATTCATTCTCTCCACATTATACTATATAGTTGTCTTTTCTTCTTCCTCTCTCATTTTCCCAATTTCTGACCATGACCCCCCTACTCTTTGTCTTTGACCATCGCTTACAACCATTGATAGCTTGCTGCTTCATTTTTCGATGATGGCGGCCACGTCCGATGAACGTCCCTTTTGACAAAATCCGGTGGCAGAGCATCTCAACATCGATGCACCTTTCATTTTCCGGTTGCTATCCAGATATGTATACCCGCAAACGTGGAATCTTTGGCTCTATCTATCTTGGAGAAAATCGGGGCTGTGGATGTTACAGGTGCGACAATTATTGCTTATGGATTTGTCAGGTTTAGTTCATTTGTTATTGTTTTGTGGGTTTGTTCATATACACTAGCCTTTGACGGTGTCTATGCGCCATCGGTGTTGTTAGCCAGTTCCTGTTGTTGTTATATCATGATGCTGAGTATTTGTGTAGTTTGCACTTGAGATAGAATTGAAGTTCAACGGGGATTAAAGAATTAAAGGGTATTTTAATGAATTCCTTAGCTTCATAAAAAAATAATAACACTTTGCTATTTTTGAGGTTTCTTTAAGATTAGTTTACAAGTTTTGTACAATTTTTAGTTAGTTCTTTGTTGTTTTTTTTTTGTTGTATAGGTAATGCTGATATGGTTGCTCTTAAGATGACATCTTATTGAGGTATCTTTATGGTTGATGTTTTGGTATTGTGTTTTGTTTATTTTTTAATTTCTTTGAGGACTTATTGGTTTGCTTAGAATTTTGGTCCTTATAAGTTATAACGACTTTATTAAGCATGGTGTATGAAAGTTTGTAGTCATGTTTTCATTTGCACTAGGAGTACTCACTAATTTATGTACTGATTTAGGACTTTTTATTTGTATGTTTTTCCTTTGCTAAAAAGTTTTCTTTTGTGTTTTTGGGTTGTGATTTTTGTAAACAGGATTATGGGTTTATTTTGATGCATGTACTATTCTGGCTCTCATCATTTATTTTTTCCTTCATTATTCAGAGTACATCTACTCTATTAATATTGGGTTATTCCTGGAGGTTTATGTGATATCGTATGTCTATGACAATTCTGTAAGTATGACCTATGTAAAAGATTATGGAATACTCAATTGAATATTATTGATAGGTTAGGTTACATTATATAGAGTTTATAAGAAACCCTATAAACCTAAGTAGGCCTGTGGGCTCATACTAATAAACCCTAATAATACTAATTAATTCTGATATATTCTAATACTCCCCCGCAGTCGGAGCGAAAGATAATGGAAGCTCAGACTGAAAAACCAAAAACACACTAAAAAATAGAAACAAATGCATTAAGATAAACTAGCTTCGTTCTCCGTCTTTGACTCGTAAGTCTTTCTTTCCGCCAGAAATCCATGATCTTTAATATAGAATCCATGGTCTGCAACCTCAGGTTTGGTCTTGGTTCCTGAAAAAATAAACATGCTTGGCTATATCTCAATCAGGATTGGTTCCATCTTAGCTGGCAATGACGAGGTAGAAAAGGGAAGAGAAACTATTAAGAAAAGAAGCAATTGGACAACTGGTGACCGTGGTCGTGCAAGGTATGTCGTGACTACCAGGGAGCGGCATCTTAGACCCGTAGGTCAAGAGATGATATTAGTAGATCTAAAAGGGGAAAAAAAAAAGCAGAAGGTCGGTGACCATGGTCAGTCGACTATCTCTTGACTATCTCTTGGATCCGTAAATCAGGAGATGAGATACATAAATCTAGAAAGGAAAATGGAAAAAAAGAAAATAAATAATCGAACCGTAATTTGAAAAGCAAAGAAGAGATCCGTGGATCGTGGTCAAGCAAAAGAAGCAAGCAATAGATAGAAAACCTTATAGTGAAGCAGTTGACCAAAAGCCATCAACTAACAAAAGCCAACAAAAAAGAATCTAGATGGCGATAGTGATAAGAACGTGGAAACCAAGATTGGTAGCCAGAGAACCAAGGGAAAAAAAAAGATGAAAGTGATCCCCCAAAACAAGAATCAACCAAATACCTTACACAAGATTCAGCCCAAACGAATTATAAAAGCCTTAGCGTCGGCTATTTAGATACCTTAAAAACAATTAGAGGATGATGGTTGCTATGACGACGATCTGAATTTTAGATCGAAAACGAACCTTTATTGAAACGAGAAACATGAAAATAAAAGAAAGTAAATAGAAAAAAATGGAGTTGAGACAGGGCGACGACGATAGTGGCACACCGCCCTGTCTAGGGCTTGAACACGATGGAGATGACGGCTAGGTTTGTATTTTTATGTGATTGCGTGATGGAGAGGTAACTAGAATCTTAAGGCTCTGGTACCATAAAAGATGATGGAATACTCAATTGAATATTATTGATAGGTTAGGTTACATTATATAGAGTTTATAAGAAACCCTATAAACCTAAGTAGGCCTGTGGGCTCATACTAATAAACCCTAATAATACTAATTAATTCTGATATATTCTAATACTATGTTCTAAATTAACTTTTTGTTTATACAGGTTGCATGGTGGTTTAACTGGTTTATATTTTCGCGGTTAGCTATTTGAGGTCTGTCTTCTTTTTATTTTTTACTTGCGTTTTATCTGTTTTGTGGGTTTTAATTTATGTTTATGTTTTTTCATCTCATTTAATATCACGATTCATGTTTTTGTAAATGAATCGAAAGCGGAAGGCTGTTGCGCTTTCAGATAGCAATGTCTGTTTTCGTCTAATGTATTGGTTCTCTCAGTCTTCATTTGTCATCTACTTCTAAGAATAAGCCTTTTGTTGTCCCAGTAACCTCTGATGGCCGAGAGTCACTGAGTCATGACACACAATAATCTGAGTTTTCAACATTGCAAACCTAAAATTAGTGAAATGATGACCCAAAAATCCATACTGGGTGCCTAATAACTACATGTTGAATAAATCACATTCTCAACATTGCAAACCCAAATGGGCATTTATATGTCCACAGATAAACTGCGATTTGGTTCTACCGAATTGTGTGTGTTGTAGCTAGAAGTCTAGAACATACTGAAAAAGTATATACCGTCATAATACATTTTAGTCCTTTTCAAAGTTCACACACACATGGTGTTTTAGTCTTTTTTTAATATAGAAAATTATAGAAGACATTTCCCTCCTCTAAAAGTTAATATAGTAGTGAATTGCTGTGCAGTTTGGTTCGAATTTCAGGCATTAATGTCTTGGTGTGGGTCCGGATGAGTACTTGGTCAAATCCCACAAGAGTTGTAGAGTTAGCCAAATGGTAGCTGTTTGGCAGAGGTACAAGACAAATTGTTTATAGTATTTTGTATTTTATTTTAATGGCATTTGTACTTTGATATGAGCAATTACCTAAGTCATTTTGTGTTTTAGGTGTTTCCAATTTCTTATGTCTATAAAATTTGGATGATTGCATAAAACAAGGCTGGAAGAACAAGTTTTACCTTCAATGATAACTTTACTGAATCAATAAATGTTCCTTTCATTTTGCATATCATGTATCATTCGATGTATAACTGGTGCAATCGATCAAGGATGACGTCCGCTTATAACTTTGTCTATTACTATTGTAATCCTAATAAAGCAATAGAATAGTTGCCACATAGCTCTTTTCTAGGACCTCCACATCATTATGTCCACATGTCAATACCAGATTAAATCAATATATAAGTTTTAAAATCAATTTAATTTATTACTTTAACTTTCCAAATATAAGTTTCAACATTACATTTAATAAATTTAAATTTCTAATTAAAGATATTGTAAGGTCAAATTTTTTAAACTTTTAAACTTAATTTTAAAAAATTCAAACAGCCAAAGTTTATTATAACTTACCACATATAAAATTCAGTAGTACAATTAATAATTTCAAATTTCAAAATTTAATTTAAACATATTTAGTAAATTTCATATTTCTAATTAAGTAGTTATTCTGATTATGAAGAAATCCTTAATTGTTTCTTAACTATTATAAGATAACTATATATTATATGCTACAATAATTAAAATGAAAATGGCAGCAGTTGGAGTAGCGTTTCAACTAGCTTTTGATGTGTACCAAACAGAGCTTTTTAAAAAAGCCCCGTTTGGTAACGTCAAAAAGCTAGCTTTTGAATAGCTAGTTGGAGTAGCGTTTCAACTAGCTTTTATAATATTTCCAGTTATAAATAAATACATTTATTTACATTTATGACATATACTTTTATGTCATTTAATATTTTTCAGCTAGTTTATCAGCTAGTTTTTACTAAACTTTATTTTTTATCAGCTAGCTTATAGTTTATCAACTAACAGATAGCTTATCAGCTAGCAGCTAACTTATCAGCTAGCAGCTAGCTTTTCAGCTAGTGCGCCAAACATAGCCTAAAATTCAACCCGTATAGTATACGGGTTACTAACCTAGTTACCTATACAGATTTATATAGCTTTTATCCGGATCGATGAAGAAGAAAAGGAATTGTGTCCCTTTTTTTAAGCCAACAAACACAACAAGCATCTATCATCGTCAATATATTCATCTTCCCCACCATGCAAGCATAAACGACACCGACGATTGCCCACCACAAGTAGCCACAACGTTGGCCACCGCCTCTTCAACATCATCTTTTTCTTGAGCCGTTGAGAACCGTTCGAATCCTCTTCATCGTCCGATTAGGTGAGTGAAAGATATTTTAAAGAAAGTATAGATTCTTACATATTTAAGCTACTAAACTTTATAAATAAACTTTATAAATGTAACCAGGTTTTCATTTAAAAATATGTAACTGTATATATGTTACCTACTTACCTATAAAATAAAAACTATGCATAATTTATAATGGCACCGGTTCGATTTGGTTATTTTCGACTATTTGAAAAATGAATAACAAAACCGAATCAAAGTGAAATGGCGGTTTCGGTTATTTTTTATTGATTTTGTAGGTTTAATCGATTTTCTCCTTCTCATCTCTAAAGTATGTGAAGTGTGGAACTAGAAGCCTAGAATCCATCAAATAGAATGGGCTCAAATTTCATTAATTATGATGGGCTAATGGGCTGTGCTGAAAAGGGAAAAAAAGGAGAATAATGAGCAGACGGCAATTAAGGGGTTTGTTTTGGTCAAAAACTGCCTAAGCAATTAGTTGATCAAACTTCGTATGTGAGGTAGCGTGTTTGATGTAAATAAAGATGAGAATGTAATTGCGAAGATTGACACGAGGATGTAACGAGGGAAAATCCAGGAATCCTTGAGTATCCTCAAGGAGCCTAGCAAAAAACCTCGGGGGCCGGTTCAAAGTACCTGCCTCCTAAAACTTTTATATAATGAACGTTCTTAGTACAAAATAAATGAGCTCGTAATCTAAGTGTAGCGGAGAATCGTAATCGAAAAAAGAGTGTGTGTGTGTAAGCCTAGAGCTCCATTAAATACGAATTACATCATAACTCCCCTAAAAATCAGCAACTAACTCCACGTTCTCCAACTAGCCGTTTGAAGTCCATTTGGTCCACGTTTCTGTTAGTTGACCGAGTCTTTAGGACACGTGATCCATGCTCGAGTTATCCTGCGAACAATAAACAAAAAGGGAAAAGCAATGGTTAGTTAAGAAATATAATTCAGGATTCTTACAATGATGTGCTTGCGAGCTGATTCGAGCTGCTCATAATCTCCTGAATTCTAGTACCAACAATTGCCCCCAAATTTTTGGCGGATGGCACATGTGAGCCAGCTGTCGAAAATTTGAAATTAGACCTTGTCGCTAACTAACTGTGATTTGAGAGGAATTAGTTAGCCCCAACTTCCTAGGCAAAGTTCCCGTTTGATTTCTCCTTTATAATCCTTTCTCCAGTTTCATTATCGCTCACAACTATCTCTTGGCGAAAAACCCTAGAGCTTCTCCCATCTTCTCCAGGTTAGTTTCCTCTATCTTCTTTCTCGTTTTCTTTTCCGATAATGGGAAAAAAGCTGTTGCGATCATCGGCCATGGTCTCCGACCAAATGGGCGACGAATTTATTGACCAAGGACTCCTCCCGGCGACGGCGGAGGAGACCTGCAACTTTGATGATCGGAAGATCGCAGTGTTGCAGCGTTCTGCAAGCTTTCCCGCTGGAGCTGAATTCCGTCCCTTCGATCCGTCTTTAAAAGCTGACCATATCTCCGACGATTGGGTCTGTTTCCTTTACTACCCCTTTCTGCTCGGAATGTCATTTCCTTTCCCGGACTTGGTCACCGATTTCTTTTCCATCACCAACCTCGCCTACTCTCAAGTGATGCCCATGGTGTGGCGAATTCTTCTTTCTCTTCATCATTTGAACCAGACTCGTAACCTCAACATTGGGGTTGCCGAGATCTGTAAAGTGTACCGATTGGCCACACATGGCAACAGCAGGTTTGTGTTGAAGGTTAGAACCGGAGAAGCTCAGATGATCCCTAGGATTTCCCACAATGACCACGATTGGAAGCGTCAATTCTTCTTTGTAAAAAGGAGTAGCCTTGTTGGTTGTGTGAACCTTCCTACCCAGTGGGTTGTCAAGGGTAGGACGAGTTTTTGTAACATTTTAATTCCAAACACTCTTCAATTTCATATGACTGATATGTTTGTTTCTTGACTTACAGCGCCCAAGTTTGAAGCTCTGATTAAGCCGACCCGTGAATCCTCCAAGAAGCTCAAAGATCTCTTCAGCATCCCAGTGGCAGAAAGAAGCTGTCAGCCCGAAGAAGTTTCAAGTGCCAGAAGCATCACTCAGCGTCTCTCAGCCCCTCAAGAACCATGTCAACAGGTATTCGTATGAGAACTCTCCCCTTTCGTCTTAAGTTATACCTTATGATATCTGGAAACTGATCTTTTTCTGTATATGATGAAGCTCCAGGTTCGGCTTCCAACTTCTCCTTCAAGGACCTCAAGCTGCTCATCGCAAAGAAAGAAAAACCCGAAGAGACCAGTAGCAAGGCTCCCACTGACCCTTCAGCCGCCAAGTTTCGAGCTCCCAGCACTCGGTCCAAGACCTCTTCTGCAAAGAAGCGCAAGGCTCCAGATTCTACTATCAACGTGGACAGCTTCGATGATCTCCCTCCTGTTGCAGCTGCTAACAAGCTGCTCTCGCTGCAAGCTATGGTGAATATTGTAAGTAATAGCACAATAATAGAGAAGTATGGTAAAATTATAATTATAATACTTCCCTTGTTGATTCTGATGCGTTATGCTTTGGTGCAGGGTATCGACAAGCTGAGCCACGAGGTGATTGATCTCGAAGGCAAAATGGAGGCTATGGAGCAGAAGCTTGAAGCAGCTGAGCAGAAACTTGAAGCCTCTAAGCTTAAACTTGACCAGGCCACGCTCCGTTTTGAGAAGGTGAGTAAGGCAGCAGCTAGCAACACACGCCATTACGAGAAGCAGCTCAAAGAAAGAGATGTTGCAGCTGCTAAAGCTATAAACCTGGCTGAACAGAATGCTCAATCCTCAGCCGCCATCAGCGTGTTGGAGTGCATGATTGAGATGGCGACTGCTGCTCAGGCTGAAGGCTTTACCTCAGAGAGCTGGCCGGTTAAGGACTGGGAGGTAAGCCTCAAGAAGCT
Organism: Deinandra increscens subsp. villosa; assembly: GCA_039602395.1. Classification (NCBI taxonomy): domain Eukaryota; kingdom Viridiplantae; phylum Streptophyta; class Magnoliopsida; order Asterales; family Asteraceae; genus Deinandra; species Deinandra increscens. The sequence goes on along the minus strand of JBCNJP010000010.1, from coordinate 6,116,140 downwards.
GTTGACTGAGAGAGGATATGCTCCAGAAAAAGCTGAGAAGGAGGTTGAGCGGGAGGTCGAGAAGGAAGCTGAGAAGGATAAGGGCAAGGGCAAGGAGGTGGAGCAGGCGGAGGCTGCTGGTGATAAGTTGGGCGATGAAGGCATTCTTGACTAGGTCGGAGCCCACTTTTTTAGTTTGTTTGTTTTGATGGTTTGTGGTTTTTGAACAATGGTTGTGGTGAAACAAAAACAATGGTGACTTAACTTTTGGGGCATGGATGGAGGGACCTTGAGTTTCAAGGCGAAGTCCAAGCTCTTTAGACAATGTAGTTGGCCTCAGGTGGAGAGATCTTGGGTTCCAAGACGAAGCCTGGGGTCAACCTTTCTAATTCCCTGTTCAAGTGGATTCCATTCTCCAAAATAGTCAAGATCCTTGCGGACTCTTAAGGATCCTCAAGACATGTTCGACGGAACTGAGAGTAAACCTTGAGCACTTAAATATGAGTTAAACAGGGTTCAAGCCCAATCTGCCTTTTGAGGTGCGATGTACCTTACAAATCTTGGGTCTATGCCAACTGGGGTCAAGCCCATAAACTTGAGAGACACGAAAGTGCCCATACCTTAGTTAATGTGAAAACATTAGAAACCTTTGTTAAACTGAGGACAAGCTCAAAAACACTTGGGACTAAGCCAACTGGGTTCAAGCCCATAAACTTGAGAGACACGAAAGTGCCTAAACCTTGGTTGACATGAAAATGCCAAAAACCTTAGAATCTTTTCGAGATGACACGTCTGCCACCCATTTTGAAGTGCACTCTATGGCCAACAGTGATGAAATTATTAGCCACCCTCAGATGGACTGGTCGCACCACCTTGAACCATAGGCCACCACCGTGCGCTCCTTGCGAGGGTCTTGCGCTCCTGGCGATTCCCATTAGTGAACGAGAAGGTGAAAACCTCCTGAACCTTTTGACAGCATTCAGAATGCTTTAGACTTAGAAGAGGTGATCAACCTCTAGCTTAAGGTAGGACGCTCGGAGCACCTACAAAACACTTCAAGGCTTGGTGAGGGGTGGGTGTTAGCTTGGCTAACACCCCTCCGATGCCTAAGTCAGTAATCATTCCACAAATATAATAATATGAAATTGAAATAAGGGTAAAAAATCATACCTGAGGTTTTCGAAGTCTAAACAAGAATTCTTTTGATATGCTCAGAGGATCTAGAGAGCGCTTACATAAAATATAACTTCAAATGAATTGCATTCCAAGATCTTGGGAGCAACTCACCTTCCATAGTAGCTAGCCTGTACGCTCCCTTTCCAGCTTCTGAATCTATTAGGTAAGGTCCTTCCCATTTAGGTGCGAGTTTCCCATGTGCCGGATTGGTAGTGTTTTGAAAAGCTTTCCTGAGTACCAGATCTCCTACTCGAAATCTTCTGACCCTTAGATTCCTATTGTAAGACATGGCTATCCTTTGCTGGTATGCTGTCATCCTAAATTTTGCAAGATCTCTAATTTCATCAATTGTTTCAAGATCTTCAAGGAGCTCTTGCTTGTTTGCTTCAAAATTCCGGCAGCTTGTTCTTGCAGTTGGCATCACCATTTCAGTGGGTATCACAGCTTCGGATCCAAATACTAAGGAAAATGGTGTTTGACCAGTAGCATTTTTAGAGGTCGTTCTGTCAGCCCACAATACAAAAGGTAGCTCTTCAGCCCATTTTCCTTTCTTGTCTCCTAGCTTCTTCTTGAGATTATTGATGATGATTTTATTGCTCGATTCTGCTTGGCCATTAGCTTGTGGATGTACGGGAGTTGAAGTTACCATCTTTATCCCCCATGCTTCACAAAAACTTGTCGTCCTTTTTCCGATAAATTGAGATCCATTGTCGCACACTATTTTAGATGGGATTCCAAATCTTGTCAAAATATTCCTTTTGATGAAGGAAATCACTTCCTTTTCTCTAACTTGAACAAAAGCTTCCGCTTCAATCCACTTAGAAAAATAATCCGTCATAGCCAGCATGAAGACTTTTCCTCCAGGTGCTACAGGCAGTTTACCAACTATATCCATGCCCCATTTCATAAACGGCCATGGAGATGATATTGAATGGAGCGGCTCAGCAGGCTGATGGAGGATATTGCCGTGTCGTTGACATGCATCACACTTCTGAACAAAGTCCATAGCATCCCTCTTCATAGTAGGCCAGTAGTATCCTGTTCTCAATACTTTTGAATATAGTGATCTGCCCCCAGTGTGATTGCCACAATCACCTTCATGAATATCCTGGAGTTCCGCAAGTGCTTCAGGCTGCTCGAGGCATCTCAAGTATGGTCCTGCAAGAGATTTCTTGTATAAGATACCATTTATTATTGAATATGGGATTACCTTTGTTCGGAAGAGTCTGGAGTTCTCGTTTTTGGGGATTTCTCCTTCTTGGATAAATCTCCTGATAGGGTAAGTCCAGGATTCCTGAGGATCCTGAGAGTCTATCATTTCTTGATCTTTATCTGTTGTGACATCATTAACTTCTTGTTCTTCGATTGCTGGCATCAGGATGTGAGTTATGGGAATCTTGACACCCTCTGGGATCCTTAAGGATGATGCTAAATTTGCCAAAGCATCAGCTTCCGCGTTTTCTTCTCTAGGTACCTGTGATATGCTGCAATTTTCAAAGGATAATGCTAATTGTTTTACAAGGTCTAGATATTTGGTTAGCCTTTCGCCTTTCACTGCATAGGATCCATTAAATTGGTTAGTTAATAACAAGGAGTCAATAAAAACTTGAATGTGTTGAATACCCATATCTTTAGTGAGTTGTAATCCTGCAATTAAAGCTTCGTATTCAGCTTCATTATTAGTAGCCTTGAATTCACAATGGATAGATAGAGGGATAATGTCCCCCTGTGGCGATTTCAGTAGCGCACCCAATCCTGTTCCTCTAACATTAGATGCTCCATCTGTGTACAAGACCCAGCTGCCTGAAGCTTCTTCGAGCTGCTTGACCTCTAGTTCAACTTCTGGCAGTATATCGCTGCTGAAATCAGCCACAAAGTCTGCTAGGGCCTGTGACTTGATCGCTGTTCTTGGCTCGTATATGATGTCATAGGCACTTAATTTAACTGCCCATTTCGCCATTCTTCCAGACATTTTTGGCTTTCTTAAGACACACTTAATGGGATAGTTAGTTTTTACGTAAATAACATGGGTTTCAAAGTAATGTCTTAATTTTTGAGAAGCCATGACAAGGGCTAAGATTAATTTTTCTAAATAAGAATACGTGGTTTCGGCGTCTAATAATGTTTTGCTTACATAGTATACCGGATGCTGTTGTCCCTCATGATCTTTCACAAGTACAGCACTCGCCGAGCTGCTTGAAACTGCTAAATAGAGAGATAGTGGTTCGCCCTTGACTGGTTGCATTAGGAGTGGAGCAGATGATAAATATTATTTCAAGGAGCTCAGAGCTGCTTCATGCTTTTCACCCCATTCGAACTTTTTGTTCTTCTTCAATATGTCATAAAATTCTTTGCTCTTCTCCGATGATCTTGATATGAATCTGTTAAGTGCTGCTACTCTTCCAGTTAATCTTTGAACTTCCTTGACATTCGTCGGAGATTTCAAATTTATAATCGCTTGAATTTGTTCAGGGCTGGCTTCTATTCCTCTTTCAGTAACCATGAAACCCAGGAACTTGCCGGCCTTTACACCAAAATGGCACTTGGAAGGATTTAATTTCATATTGAACTGGTCCAATATATCAAAAGCAGCTTCAAGATCTCTAGGATGATCTTTTGCTTTTTTCGATTTCACCACCATATCATCTATGTATACTTCCATGGTGTCCCCCAGTTTGTCTTTAAACATCATGTTGACTAGCCTTTGGTATGTGGCACCTGCATTTCGTAAACCAAAAGGCATTGCAATATAACAATAAATACCTGTGGGTGTCATGATGGCCGTGTCTTCCTGATCTGATGGTTCCATTTGAATTTGCTGAAAGCCCGAAGTTGCATCCATAAAAGTCAGCATCTCATGCCCAGCAGTCGCGTCCACCATAGAATCAATGTGTGGTAGAGGGAATGGGTCTTTTGGACAAGCCTTGTTTAGGTCTGTGTAGTCTACACATACCCTCCACTTACCGTTTTTCTTCTAGACTACCACCACATTAGCCAGCCATCGAGGATATTTAACTTCCCTAATCATTTTTGACTTGAGCAGCCTGTCAACTTCTTCTTGGATTATGATGTTTCTTTCAGGAGCGAACTTCCTTCTTTTCTGATGTATTGGCCTGAAAGAATCATCTATACCAAGTTTATGAGTAATAATATCTTTAGATATACCTGTCATGTCTTCATGTTTACATGCAAATGTTGTGACTCGGGACTTCAAGAGGCTCACGAGCTGCTCCTCAGTATCCTCAGGAATATTGGTTCCTACCAGCACTTTGATTTCAGGATCTTCAGGATTAAGTTGAACTTCTTTGATTTCCAACTCCTTTGTCATCTGAATTCTTCGTGCTGGTTTCTTTAATTGCTATGTTGGCTTGGACTTGATGGTGTTCTTCATCGCAAGAGTATAACAGTCTTTGGCTTCTTGTTGATCACTTAGTATTCTTACAACTCCCCAAGGTGTGGGAAGCTTCACACATTGATGATAGGTAGATGGAACCGCTTTCATGTCATGGATCCATGGCCTTCCCAAGATTACATTGCAACAGGGAAGGGAGTCAATAACGCAGAATTTCTGCATGGAGTTGACTCCTTCAATGTAAACAGGAAGTCTGATGTCTCCAACCGTATGCTTGGTTTCTCCGCTGAATCCTACTAACACCGAGGATCTTGGGATTATCTCTTCTTCTGGAATGCTCATCTCTTTAAGCACGTCCAATTGTATAATATTGACCGAACTGCCATTGTCTATCAGAATCCTGCGAACATAATGGTTAGCAATACATAATGTAATTACCAGACTGTCGTGGTGAGGATCCTGGATGTCCAGCTTATCAGTTTCGTCAAAAGAGATGACTTTATCTTCAGTCAATATCGCATTCTTCTTTGGCCGACTGCCTTGATCCATCTTGGCCTCCTTTGCATGTCTTTTTGCTGATGAGAAGGAGGCTCTGCATATGTCAGATCCTCCTGAGATGAAGTTGATCACCTTTGCATCTGCTGGTGGCGACTGAGCTCTTTTGGGCAGCTCAGCAGCTTCTTGAGTTTTACTTCTCTTCCTGCCAAACAATTCTTTGATGTGCCCTTTGCTGAGCAGGTAACTGATTTCTTTCCGAAGTGCTATGCAGTCATCCGTTAAGTGCCCGAAGTCTTCGTGGTAAGCACACCACTTAGACTTATCCTTCCACGATCCTGGTTTTTTTGATTTTCTTGGCCACCTAGCTTTATCACCTAGATCCTGCAAGGCACATAACAAACCACCCATGTCAGTTGAAAAGCAATAATCAGATACCTTTGGGAGGTTTTCTTCGACGTCCTCTTCTTCAACTTCGTTAACCCTAGGATTATCGTTTCGATAATAGGGTTTGTTTCGTTGTTGTTTTCCGGGAGAATCTGTCCTTCTTCCTCATGGTTCGTCACCTCTTTATTGGATCTTCTTATCATCCTCTAGCCTGATGAACCTTAATGCCCTTGTTCTAACTTCATCAAGGTTCCTGCAAGGAGTCATAACCAAATCATCATAAAAGCGGGAATCTCCTCTGATCCCCATTTTGAAAGCCTCTACAGCGGCAGCCATATCCCTTGCATAAGCAAGCTTCTTTGATGTTTGCAGGAATGGGGTTGATTTCCATTCGTTCCCTGTATTGTGCCACGTGCTCCTCAGGATCTGTGGTCCTATCATAGAGTTTCATGTTGGGGGTCTGAAATCTTTTTGGTATCTCTACGTCACAAATGGGCCATGCAAATCTAGAAACCATGTGGCTGCCTGCTGGCACTTCAGGAATTGGACGTATAACACCGGGAACACTTGAGATCATGTCTTTTAACCTCTGAATTTCCCTAGCGATGGTCGGGTTGATACCTGCATCCTGCACAATTCCTTGGTTAGGGTTAGCATAAAAATTATCAAAGTTGTTACCAGCCCTGGAAGTTTGGAGATGGATCTGAGGTCTATATTCAGCATCTCTAAGGACGGTTGGCTCAGTTGTAGTTCCCACTTGCATGGGGATGAAGTCTCCCTCATGCATCTCTTGAGATGAACCTGAGATTGTGCCTGCAGAGACAGTAGGATAAGAAAATAAGGATCCTTAAGGATCCTGAGCAGCTCGGAAGCGGCTCCGATATTGTTGGAATGGCTGAGATGAAGATCCCTGAAGCATTTGAGGAGTAGGTGCTGCTGACTGCTGGTTCCAAGGCTCATGAAGGTTCGTCGCAGCAAACCGCTGTGGTTGAGATACAGGTTGTTGCATTGATACCGTTGGCATTTGATGGCTTAAAAACCCGGCTGGTTGCTGACTCGAGCATCTCGGCAGCTGCTGACTTCCATATCCACTATAGTAAGATTCTGGGGGTTGCTCGGAGTAGAACCCAGAGTATTCCAGATCTGTCACCCTGGAAGTCTTCTGATGCTGAGAGCCTGAGAATCTTGCAGTAGTAGTTGTTGCAATACCTGGCTTTGGAACAGTAGAGGGATTCGCTTTCTGTTTTGGCTGCTCCGATATTTCCGGAGAGTCGAACCCGAATGATCTTGGCATCAAAGGGCTAATTTCCTCTACTGGTTTCTTTGACTTCTTCAATTCCATGATCTCCTTCATCATTTTCTCGTTGGTTTTGGCTTGCTCATCCACATGAGACTTCATTTGCCTGATCAAAACATAGAGATCATTATTAGAAATAGCAGAGTCAGTGGACATACCTTGAGATCCCTGAAAAGTAGGATATTCCACTCTTTTAGCGTCGGTGCCGGTCACTTTCTTCATCATTGGGGGGAGACCAGTGTCGACAGCCGGTTTAGTGGATGAAACAGATTTCTAAGTAATCTTTTGTTGGCTCGACATTTTCAAGAATCGATTATGGGAAGAAGATCAAGGCTCTTAGCTGAATTCAAACACCGTTTGCCCCACGGTGGGCGCCAAATTGTTTTGGTCAAAAACTGCCTAAGCAATTAGTTGATCAAACTTTGTATGTGAGGTAGCGTGTTTGATGTAAATAAAGATGAGAATGTAATTACGAAGATTGACACGAGGATGTAACGAGGGAAAATCCAGGAATCCTTGAGTATCCTCAAGGAGCCTAGCAAAAAACCTCGGGGGCCGGTTCAAAGTACCTGCCTCCTAAAACTTTTATATAATGAACGTTCTTAGTACAAAAGAAATGAGCTCGTAATCTAAGTGTAGCGGAGAATCGTAATCGAAAAAAAGTGTGTGTGTGTGTAAGCCTAGAGCCCCATTAAATACGAATTACATCATAACAACATCCCCTAAAAATTAGCAACTAACTCCACGTTCTCCAACTAGTCGTTTGAAGTCCATTTGGTCCACGTTTCTAAAAATTAGCAACTAACTCCACGTTCTCCAACTAGTCGTTTGAAGTCCATTTGGTCCACGTTTCTGTTAGTTGACCGAGTCTTTAGGACACGTGATCCATGCTCGAGTTATCCTGCGAACAATAAACAAAAAGGGAAAAGCAATAGTTAGTTAAGAAATATAATTCAGGATTCTTACAATGATGTGCTTGCGAGCTGATTCGAGCTGCTCATAATCTCCTGAATTCTAGTACCAACAGGGTTGCCAACTTTTTTTTTAAGAAATTGGATTTAAATGAAACTTTTACCTATTGGTAAACAATAATTTCACCTTTAAATTTTCTTTCCACCGGTCCCAACTTTTACCCTATTTTTTTTTTATTAGATCTGCCGTTAAGTTTTTTAACACAGTTAAGAGCTTGGTGATGTGGCAAAAAATCTGTTGATTTGGCAAGATGACATGTAATATAATTTTTTTTCAATAACCTTCTTCTTCCACATTGCGTACCCCCCCACTAAAACCTAACTGACTCAGTTACTTTTTTTCTAAAAATCTCCGGCGAAAGATTTCCTTCAATTTGAATGCCACTTTTCTCTGGCAGCGTATAGCCATCGTCGGAGCCTGTTTCGAGAGTTCACAGAAGGTCATTTCGAGTTCTTAAAGTGCCATACACTAACCGTTGGTCTCTCCTACCGGCTTCGTCGTTGTTACGTGAGGATACTCACTTTTCCCTTCATTATTTTTGTTATAAATTTTAACTATACTACCTATGATATTTACCCAAGGTTTTGGGTAGATATTGCACTGCCTAGACTTGTGGTTGTGGAAAAAAAATGCTTTTGCTATAGAAACATGATTTTAACAAAGTTATACTCTTCGACATAAAAGAGAATGGTTGGTGATTTATATTATGTTAGACTAAAATAATAATAATAATAAAAGTTGATATCAATCTCGTTAGTTAAATTTATGTATATGAAAGTTGGTATGGACTTGGGAAGGGTAGATATGTTGACATTTGGTAACAAGTGCAAAATCTTAACACAAAATGCTTAAAAGGTGGTTAAATCTTGTTAAAAAAAAGTGATGGCCTAGGATTTTGTTTAAATGATTCTAAACGGTTTATATACAAAAAATTTTTGAATTTTTCAACACCATAATATATATGTACGTATACATAGATATATATTTAACAATTAAGAAATTAACTAACTTTAAATTGAACCTCAACAATAGTTTTGGGATTAAATAATGTTTGTAGGCTAAATGAGCATGATTTGGGTCTTTATAATAGATTTGGGCATAAAACATAAGTGTTGGGCCTTAAATGTGACTTTGGGCATAAAAATATTTTTTTGAGCCTTTTAGTGATCATTGGACCAAACCGAACCCAAGTTGGCCTATGACTAGCCCAAATAGTGTTAAGCGTCGTTTTCACAATTTAATGGGTTAAATAATGTCAACCGACACAAAAATGATATTCGGTTCCTAAAACCGACACCAAAAGAGAACAATGTATTTTTTAGAGTTATAATATTTAAATGTGTTATTTTTGGATATGTGACTAACTCTTGGAGTCTACATAAGTACAAATATAATAAAAATATCTATTTCAATACACAACGGTAATCGAGTAAAGTCGAGTCGGGTCAACATGTCATTTGACCCAAAATTCAAAAGTCAACATTAGGAGTACAAGAGTTCACAAACTAATTCATACATAGGAAATATGGTTTATATTTTAGTGTCTTAAGTATATTTATATTTTGGAACACATATACAAATCACCAACGTGTCGTCACCACACGTTTTACAATCACATGCAACCTGGGTAGTGTTAGGTGAAATGTTACATCACCCACTTACTTATATTCACATACTGAGACTATAGGTGTCTAAGAAACTGTTTTAGGGCACGCTAGGTCGGTATACTTTTTATTGCTACATACAGTTCATCATTCATAGTCCCAGGTGAGTTTCACGGCCCCTTTTCATTGTTTACTTTGGGGGAGAATTACATGCATTTCAATTTACATTTACATTGGGACACATTATACTTAAATGATACGTACCGATTACCAGTGACTCATGGTAGTGGTTATTGTGTAGGCCAACACATGTCATATAATGTATTGATTGTGGTCCATTATAAATTGTTTACACTTACATTTACATTATAAACCTGTGAACTCACCAACATTATTGTTGACCGTTTAAGCATGTATTTCTCAGGTAACTAAGCAGCTGCATACATCAACATGCATTCAGGAGTCACCATGCTAGGGTGCATATTTTGGGACATTCATTATCATGTTATGTCATTTTCCGGAAAAACATTTTCATTCCACTTAGCTTCCGCATTTTGAGACATAAATTTGTAACCCTTTGAACTACATGGTTATTTACGTATGTCTTTCAAAACTCATGTAGAGTCATTCAATATAATGTGTGTGTTGATGATCCATGAAGTCATGACCCCGCGGGAAGGCTGCTGTGGATGGGGTGTGATAGATTGGTATCAGAGCCACAGTTATAGCGAACTAGGTTGCATTAGTGGGCCTAGACTATAACTTATAGCTCATCATTGCATTGCATATCCATTCACATGCATACTTATAATATCATATGTATATATATATTATTGTTATCTTGTTGCAGAGATGGCCGATAACGATAATGTACTACCCCACGTATCGGACGATGATATTGACTTCGAGGAAGAACCAATGGAGGATTCAGACGCTGCCGAGGCAGATTCGAACGCTGCTTCCGAGGACGTCGGGGAGGGCAGGATAGAGTCTGTGTAGATGCTAGATTATGAGGCTTGTAATATTAAATAAGTTGGGCTGGGCTTAGAAGGTTTCATTAGAATCGTAGGCTAGTTTGTTTTATATGTTTGGACTAGTTTACTATTAGATATGGGCTTGGGCTTGGATTCAAGATCCATAAGGGCCCAATTGTAAACCCATTGGGGTGCCTATATAAACCCCAATGGTTCTCCTCATTTGGATTGCTCTTTGGTTGCTGATTACGATTTTGAGAGGAGCCTCCTTGGTGTTTACGATCGCAATCTTAAACTAGAGAAGGATCAAGTTTACGATTTCTTATTTGTACCCGACAAGTTCAGCTTGTGTGCAAAGATCAGGTTTTTTATCGTTTTAATCATCGTATTCTTCGATTTCTTCTCTTCTCTTTCTTGAATCACTAATCTAACCGGATTCCGCATGTTTAGATTAGTTAGATATCGTGAACGATTGTTGTTTCTGGACCAACAATTGGTATCAGAGCTAAGAATCATCTGATTCGAGGTTCCACGATATTAGATTCGAGTGTTTGGCTGAAAAAGTGGAGGTTTTTCTGAGTTTTTTGGGCTGTTCTTAGTGTTTACGACATCTTCAAGAAGTTTCGATTGCTGTTCTTCATCAGATCTGTGTTTACGAGCTGGAAATTGGTGTTTACGACTTCAAGATTTGATCTTTGGAGGTTTACGATCAAGAAAAAGGTGTTTACAAGTTCAAGATCGAATTTTTTTGGTGTTTACGATCTGGTTTGCGATTTTGAGGCGTTTACGACTCGGAGTAGTTCACGACTGAGTTTACGATCGGAATCGTGTTCACGACATTGTTTATGACTCGGGGGTGTTTACGATCACTGTTTACGATCAGAATCTAGTTTACGAGCAGAAGTGGTGTTTACGATCGGAAACATGGTTTACGATCGGAAACAGGGTTTACGATCGGAAACTAGTTTGCGACAAAAAGTCATATTTCACACTTTCACGGAAACGGACATAACTTTTGACTCGTTTGGAGTTAGAAGCTCAAATTTTAACACAACGTTCGTGACAACGATCCCTAGAATTATCCAGGACTAATGTCCAAGGGAGCTCGTTTGGACCCCCAAATTCCACTCCGAAGGCCTCCGTTTTCGCGTTTTAAGTTTTTGACACTATTCCTTGAATAGTACTTTTGCCGATTTTGCCGATTTCACCAGATTTTCAAAAGCTGTATATCTAAAGAAAGAAAATGAGTTCAGTGGTTAAAGAAAATAATATGGTTGAGAACAAGGATGCTTTCGCAGCTGAAGTTGACAAAACTAAGATATGCCCCAATCCTACTTGTGCTCGATTAATTCCTGCCTTAAGACAACTCTGGAAAAATGCTGAAATCGAACTTTTTGATATGCAATGTTCTAGGAGTTCATTTAAAGGAAGGTGAGAAAAGAGTGAAGAGAAGGTAAAAGCCCAAAAACTAGACATTGAGAAATATTAAAAGCTAGCAACGGAGAAGAAATCAGCGAATGCTCACTGCAACAAAAGTGTGATGAGCTGTAGGTCAAGTATGATTTCAATTAGGAAAGAAATCAGCGAATGCTCGATGCAGGAAAGGCTTTGTCACATGCTGTTGTGACCGGTCAAGTTGGGAAAGACACATCTGGATTTGGGTCAGAGAAAACTGATAGGTCCTTGGCTGCAAACAATATTATTCCTCTACCAATTCCCAGAGACATTATAAGAACACTTCTTAGTGAGGATCAAGTTGAACGAACCAAGTCTGATTATAAAGAAGCTGCTCCTCCTATTGATAGTGTCTTGGTTGGAACTACACCATTAACTCAAGAAGAAATTGATAATGAGGCAAACATGACTTATGGTGAAGGGAGAGTAGAGGATATATCAGACGATAATGCTGAGTGCTAGAAATACAACAGGTGTCATGAATCTAAGTCTGATGATGCTGGGATAGAGTTGAGATCATACCCTAAAATTGAAACCCCATACTTCAAAGTAATTAACAAAGTCAAAAGGGAAAAGGTGATGTTGACGACACGGCCTGAGGGGAAGATCTTTAAGACATCTGGATCAATGTTTGACCAAGAACCAGATGTTGGATATGACTTACCATCCTTCTCCTCCAAGTTCAAGGGAATAACTGATGGAGTAACAAGTGAAGCTGAAGTTGAGAAGCCAAAGATCACCATCAAGCATCCGAGTATGAAACCAACAGCTGGAGTGAAGAATGAAAAACTCAAGGGAGTAGGTGTGTCTCCCATTTCTTCAGTTGGATCATGCAGTTGCCGCTGTAATTGCAAGAATGGTGCTTCAACATCAAAGAATCAAGGAAGCACAAAGACAGTAAAGACATGTTCAACACAGGCTTCGAGGAACCAGCAGAAAGTCAAATCTGAAGTTGCAGACAAAGCAAAGAAGCAGACACAAGGCAAACCTGCTCCATATCAGCCACCAAAGACAAATGGGTACACGTCTGACTTCTATCTAAAGAAGCAGACTTGCTTTAATTGTGGCAATGCTGGTCATATTGCTAGAAACTGTCTTTATCGCCCCTATGAACCCTATTATCCAAAAAGTCAAAGGGTTTCTGTAGAGACCATATTTATGAGGCTTTTGCATTAAAAATACTTGTGGGCTAGTTCTAATTGTAATTGGGTTAATTTGTTTATGGGTTATTAGTGGGTCTTGAGTCCGGTCGCATATAGGCCATGTGGGCCAAATTATTTTGCTTGGTAAACAAGTTTAGGCTTTCCTGTATAAGGAATAGGTAGCTACTTGTTTAGGTTATTGATTCTCTAGGGTTTCGTGTGGAGTGTGTTTGCGGATTCAAGTGTACATCGAATTCACCTTGTGAATTCGGACTTCAATTGTGTGGTAATCAGATCTAGTTCAAGCATTCGATCACGGTTTGTAATTCTTTCACTTGTTCCTTTGTTTGCTAAACTTTTCGACTTAATCTTGAATCACCTCTAGTCACCGGATTCCGCACGGTGACTATAGGATTTGATATCGCGTGAGGGGTTAAATCGATCCTTACAATTGGTATCAGAGCTAAGAAACGCAAGTTTCGAGGCTCTCGCGATATCGGATTCAGGTTTCTGGGAACTAACAGTTTGAGTGTTTTTTGTGATTTTCAGCATTTAGCACGAGTCAGACGTCTTTTGCAGGTTTAAAATCAAAACAGAAGCTTTCGAGACCCTGTGTTCGTGAGTTGAAGACTTTTCGATCCGTGTGAAGATTTTTCGATCAGACATTCTGATCGAAAACCCTCCTCCGTCGCTCACCTTTGATCGAGAAAGACCCTTAGTGTCTTTTCGATCAGTCGTCCCTCAGTCGAAAAGTTCCATATAGAGACTTTTCGATCAGCCGCTCATAATCGAGAAGTCCCTCCTTCGATTTCTCGATCAGAAGTTTCAATCGAAAAGTTCCTAGTCACTTTTCGATCGTCGGCTCATCTCAATCGGAAAGTCCCATTTGAGACTTTTCGATCAAAACCCCTTTTCGATCCAACCCTGTGCGATCGAAAACCCTTTTTGATCCAACCGCGTGTGATCGGAAACCCCTTTTCAATCCAATCTTGTGTGATCGGAAACCCCTTTTTGATCCAAACCTTGTGTGACCGGAAAATACTTTTCGACCCAACCGAAAACCCTTCCAATGGATTTTGACATGGCTAATCTTTCTTCTGCTACTCTGGAAATGGTTGCCCAAATCGGTACCGCAACAAGACCACCAAGATTGACCTCAGGAAAAGATTTCATGAGCTAGAAGTACAAGTTCGTCAACTATGCTAACTACAATGATCCCAAGATTATGAGATCTATTGAAGCTGGATATTATGTTCCAAAGACTCAAACAACTGGACAACCTGATGTGATAAAACAGAAGCATGAATGGTCAGACACTGATTGGGACAAGGTGGAAAAGGATAGGAAGGCTCTTGCTGCATTAACTATGGCACTCTCACCTGAGGTTGCCGAAGCTTTCAAGGAGTACAAGTCTGCTAAAACTTTGTGGGATGCTCTAGTTGATGCATATGAAGGAAACTCAGATATGAGGGAGTCAAGGAAAGAAAACCTTAGAGAGCAATTCAATGAATTCAACTACATACATGGTGAGAATATAGAAACTCAATTGCAAAGGTTCATCAAGATCGTCACAGCAATGAAAGAAGCTGATGTGACATACACTCAAAAGAAAGTTAACAAGAAGTTGATTAGTTCTTTGCCCCCCAACTGGGATAGCACAGTGGAGATAATGGAAGAAGTCCTGGACTTGAACACAGAAACCCTTAGCTCACTCATGTCTACAATTCGAGCTTATGAAGAAAAGAAACTCAAGAGGGCAAGAAAACAGGGAGTTGGAGCAGCTGCCAAACAAGTGAATCAAGCCTTTATATCGCATCCCAGTGTCCCAGTGACTCAAACGGTTGATCTGACATCAAGCCCACTAGCTTTTATTTCTCAAGCTGCAAGTGGATCCAGTTCTTCAAATGGCTCTAACCTGGTTACATTGGATGTTAACACCTTAGCTAAAGATTCTAGTTTTGCCTTGGGAGTAGGAATAATGAGTTGTTATCAAGCTTTGGTTGTAGGCACTTTACTTCCAAATGGCTTGTCTCATGAGGATGTGAATCAGGTGAACCCAGATGACCTTGAAAAGATGGACCTATCTTATCAAATGGGAATGTCCGCATTGAGAGCCAAGTAGTATATGGCAAGAATTGGGAGCAAAACTTGGAATGATGGCAAAGGGGTAAAGCTATCTTTCAACAAAGCCAATCTGAGATGCTTCAACTGTAATGAATATGGTCACTATGCCAGAGAGTGCACCAAGCCTAAAGTTGAAAGAGGTGCTAAAAGTGATGAAAAACAGAATGTTAAGAAAAGGGAGGTAGGAGCTGATGATAAAGCACTTGTTGTTCAAAGCACCCCTGGAGGTTATGACTGGTCTACTTAGGTTGATGATCTCAGTCTAAGTCTTACACACATTGCTATGTTAGCTGAGGAAGAAGCAGAGAGAGAGACACTGGAGATGAACCAACATGCTTTCATGGAGAATACTGGTCCAGGGCCTGAAGTCAACTCTAGCAACACACAGGTATGCAACTGTTCTTGTTCTCATTGTGTGGAGGTACTTAATACTTACAAAGAATATGAATCTAAAGTTTATTATGAATCCCTAAACTGTGAACGCGCCACTAGAGAATCAAATAATTTCAAATATATGGCTAGAGTAAATAGAGAAAAGTATGAAGCAGCTAAGCTTGATGTGATAAACCTTGACAATCAATTAAGTGACACTAGAGTTTTGCTGAGAGTTACTAACACAAAGGTTGAAGAACTAACAAAAGAGGTAGAAGAATTGAGAGATCAATTTGCCTAATCTGAAAGTAAGATAGATGCTAATAATAAGATTCAATCAAAAATGCTGGAAGCAAGATCTCTTTTCTATAACTCTTGTCACACCTCCAAAAATCCCACGCGCGACAACGCGCCGCAAGGAGCGTGACAAACCAGGATCGAACACATTATCCATACGAACAGTCTATATGCAATGTAAAAGTAAAACCAAAGTAAATGCATTTTAAAATACGGAAGCGTAAACGAAGAAAATTGTAATAAATGTTCAAGCGCCAAAACATGCGCAAACCAAAGGTTAATGAGTTTGAAAAGTATTAAAGTCTATGATGCATGCATGACAATAATAATCCTTATGTGGTGCATCCTAGCTCGTGGCAGACAATCCAGTTTAGCGACCTGAGAAATAACATGCTAAAGTGTCAACACAAAGGTTGGTGAGTTCACAGGTTTAACAGTTCAGTAACATTTCAAGTTCAGTTTAAATTGACCGTTCAATAACGTCAAGTTGTAAGAGCATAATCACTAATATATCAAATAGCTAGCTAGGCTATATACATGAAACTTCGCACGTTGATGGTCACCGAAGCTAACAGTTGTTTATAGTTTGCCTTGTTGTGTTTAGGACGAATATAACACTCGTTCGATATCCAATCGTGCCAGAGCGACTGACCCGGGTGGGGTTTGTCAGACCCAGTAGTACTACAATATATTTCCCGCTATCGTCATTAATACTAATGGTACCATAAGAAGGACTTTGTTGTATCGGTGTGCTACAAGTGCTTCAAGTGATATATAAAAGTCTAATTATCTCAGTTGTGTAAATCATGCATGTTAATCTCCCCCAACAGGATTAAAACAGTAAAATGGGGCCGTGAAACTCACCTTAGGTTGCTCAGCAAAGTTTCCAAATAAACGGTTAATTCAAGTAGCAAGAACGAGTCTTGTGCAAGCAATCAATCACCTAACGAGCATGAATGTATAAGTGTGTGTTCTATAAATTATAAGTCTAACGTAAACGACACAAACGAAGGATCGTGGAATTCAAAACAAGTCGAGGATGGCACGTGTGCCAAATCCGAGCGATTATCGACGTAACGCGAGAAAATCCAATATATAACTTTAATATATATTTTCTAAGTTCAAATACTCCAAAAATAAATATATAAATAATGTGTATAAATATATATATATATATATATATATATATATATATATATTTAACTAAACGTTCAAGTGACGTTAATAACAAAGTTTCAACAAGATACAAATATATATACATAAACATGTTAAATCCAATGATTTGAATATTTATTTTGAAAAGAAACAACAATTTATGGTGAACCATAATTCAAAACCGAGTATTTTATGTATCTAGTCAAAACGACGCTTTATATATATATATATATATATATATATATATATATATATATATTTTCCCCCATTTAATAGTTCACATGTTTTTAATTATCCAAAGAAAATCAATATACTCAATTTTTAGGTTGTTAAATGTCTTGGATCACCAATTAAAACAAAATAGAACATAAAAATATCTTTAGGTTGTTAAATGTCTTGGATCACCAAATTATACAAAATAGAACATAAAAAGAAATATGGAGGTCGCCAAGGTTCGATCTCGCGACCTCCTGCCCACAAACAAACGTCCTGACCACTGGGCTACGGTCTCAGTTTGGTTCATAGCCCAGCCGGAAAACTTGTATATAATACCAGTAAGCAGGATCGGTTAACAGGGAAAGAAAAATAGAAAAACAAACGCAGAGGCCGGGTCTCGACCCTGAGACCTCGCGGCTAACAGACGCGCGCCTTGGCCACCAGGCCAGCGCCGCGTTTTTGTTCTAATCCAGTTTTTAAACCTTTTAACTGTTACCGCGACGTCACCTTCTTCTTCCTTAGTTCTCCGGTGATCGGAACCCTAGCTCCGGTCGCCGGAAAATCGCGATTACAGAAAAAAAACATTACGAGATGAAAGCCAAAACGTTAAGGAGCATTTACCTCTTGACGGGGATGCAAGAACACAAGTTTTAAACACCGAAACCGAGCCCGAAAGTTCCGACAACAACTTCGTTTGTTGCACCAATTCCGAAATTGATGGTCCCTGCTTGCTCAGCGTCGAGAGGCGATCTCAGTGCCGTGCTAATGGTGGTAAAACGATGGCTAGATAGTGGCGGTTCGATGGTGGTCTCGGTGGGTTTTCTTCGCCGGAAACTGGAAAACGAGAGAGAGAACGAGAGTTGAGAGGGTATTTGCGAATGGGAGCGTGATTGTAATGATATTCTCATATCATTGAACCTAACTTGATGACCAAAGAAGAGAAACCGAAAGATGACGGATTGAATCGGTCGAAACCGATGTCCAGCGTGAATGCTCGTTAATGTCATTTAAAATTAAGTTTCCTTGAATGACGCATTTAGTCCCTCATGAATTTACAACCTAGAAAATTGCGCAACGCGGTGAAAGTTAATGAGCTAGACACAAATAAAAGAAAAGAAAAATTCTCAGTTGTCACATCATCCCCTTGTTGAACAATTTTCGTCGTCGAAAATTTAAACCAGTACCTGAACTAGACGAAGGTTGATCCCTGAACAGTATGGGATATTTATTCATCATCTGATCTTTGCGTTCCCAAGTAAATTCAGGACCATGTCTCGAGTTCCAACGAACTTTAACGATTGGGATTTTGCTACGCTTTAATTGTTTAACCTCCCAGTCCATAATTTCTACCGGTTCTTCGATAAATCGAAGTTGTTCGTCCACATGCAATTCCTCGAGTGCAGTGATTAATGTCTCATCCGCTAAACATTTCTTTAAATTCGACACGTGGAAAACGTTATGGACCCCACTTAGCTCTTCTGGCAAGTTTAGTTCATACGCTGATAGACCAATTCTCTTGATAATCTCGAATGGCCCAATGTATCTCGGGTTTAACTTACCACGTTTACCAAAACGTACTACACCCTTCCAGGGTGAGACCTTTAACAAGACCTTGTCTCTTTCCTCAAATTCCAAAGGTCTTCTCCGTTTATCGGCATAACTTTTCTGTCTATCTCGTGCGGCTGCCATACGATTACGAATTTGTACGATTTTCTCTGTTGTGTCGAGTACTAACCCAGGACCTGTGAGTTGACTGTCACCAACTTCCGCCCAACAGAGAGGTGATCTACACTTTTGACCGTAAAGGGCTTCAAACGGAGCTACACCAATACTGGTGTAGTAATTGTTGTTATAGGAAAATTCCACAAAGGGTAAGTGTTTATCCCAACTTCACCAAAATCAATCGCACATGCACGCAGCATGTCCTCAAGAGTTTGAATGGTCCGTTCACTTTGACCATCGGTCTGAGGGTGATGTGCAGTACTCATGTCCAAACGCGATCCCAATGCTTCATGTAGAGATTCCCAACATTTGGACGTAAATCCAGCGTCTCGATCTGATATAATAGAAACTGGTACTCCATGTCGCGAGACGATCTCTTTAAGATAAATTTTGCCTAATGTCTCTGAGGTATCAGTTTCCTTGATTGGTAGAAAATGTGCCGACTTAGTTAAGCGATCAATAATTACCCAAATTGTATCACAGCTACTTGCTGTACGGGGTAACTTTGTGATAAAGTCCATAGCTATTCCCTCCCATTTCCACTCGGGAATTTTTGGTTGTTGAAGTAACCCTGCCGGTTTCTGGTATTCCGCCTTAACCTTGGAACAAGTCAAGCACTTGCTTACGTAAGTGGCAATGTCTGCTTTCATCTTAGGCCACCAGTAAATCATTTTCAAATCTTGGTACATTTTATCCGAGCCTGGATGAATAGAGTAACGAGACTTATGGGCTTCATCCATAATCAATTCCCTCATATTTCCATACACGGGAATCCATATTCGGTTCGCACAATACCGGATACCATCGGATCTAACTTCCAGTAATTTATCCATACCCCGCAAGGATTCTAATTCAATGTTCTCATCTTTGAGTGCTTCGAGTTGTGCATTCCGGATCTGATCAGGTAATCCTGTATGAATAGTAAGTTGTAACGCACGAACTCTTCTAGGCTTGGGGTTATCCTTCCGGCTTAAGGCATCAGCTACTACATTAGCTTTGCCTGGATGGTATCTAATTGCGCAAATCATAGTCATTAAGAAGTCCCACCCAACGACGTTGTCTCATGTTCAACTCCTTTTGAGCAAAGATATGCTCGAGACTTTTGTGATCAGTGTAGATAGTACACTTTGTACCATAAAGATAATGTCTCCAAATTTTCAACGCGAAAATGACTGCTCTCAACTCCAAATCATGAGTTGTATAATTCTGCTCGTGAATCTTTAATTGACGAGAGGCATAAGCTATGACTTTCTCCCTTTGCATCAGTACGCAACCTAATCCTTGCTTCGATGTATCACAATACACCACGAAATCATCACTACCCTCTGGTAGGGATAATATTGGCGCGCTACAAAGTTTCTGCTTTAATAGCTGAAAAGCGGCGTCATGCTTTTCATTCTAGTTATACGCCATTCCTTTATGCGTTAGCGCCGTAAGAGGTTGGCTATCTTTGAAAATCTCTCAATAAATTGTCTATAATAACCTGCCAAACCAAGAAATTGGCGAATTTCCGTTGGTGTTTTAGGCGCAGGCCAATTCTTAATTGCCTCAACTTTGATTGGATCAACGTGACAACCCTAATCATTAACGACTTGACCAAGAAATTGCACCTCACGCATCCAGAAATCACACTTTGAAAATTTTGCATACAATTGCTCCTTCTTGAGTAGCTCTAAGATTAGACACAGATGCTCTTCGTGTTCCTCTTTAGACTTAGAATACACCAGGATATCGTCAATGAAGACGATGACAAATTTATCGAGGTATGGCTTGCAAACGCGATTCATCAAGTCCATGAAAATCGCGGGTGCGTTGGTTAACCCGAACGGCATAACCATGAACTCATAATGACCATAACGAGTTCTAAACGCTGTTTTCGAGACATCCTCCTCGCGGACTCTCAGTTGGTGATAACCTGATCTTAAATCGATTTTGGAATAATAGCTAGATCCTTGTAGTTGATCAAACAAATCATCGATTCGGGGCAAGGGATAACGATTCTTGACAGTCACTTTGTTGAGCTCTCTGTAATCGATGCACATTCGAAAGGTTCAATCTTTCTTTTTAACAAACAACACCGGAGCTCCCCATGGCGATGAGCTAGGCCTAATAAATCCCTTTTCAAGTAGTTCTTGAAGTTGAGTATATGCTCTTGTAACTCATTTGGTGCCAAACGATAAGGTGCACGAGCAATAGGCGCTGCTCCAAGAGCAAGATCAATCTGAAATTCGACTTCTCGATGAGGTGGTAGACCTGGTAGATCTTCCGGAAAGACTTCAGGATAGTCCCTCACGATCGGGATATCTTCAATTCTCTTCTCTTCATTTGTTTTCTCTGAAATGTTCGCGGGAACAACAAAATGTCCTTTACGCAAACACTTCTGTGCTTTGAGAAAAGATATCACGCCCATAACTGTACCACACTTTTCTCTTTGAACTGAGACTAACTCTCCACTAGGCAACGGTATTCGAACAATTTTCTCATGACAAACGATTTCAGCACGATTCTTAGATAGCCAATCCATTCCCACAATAACGTCAAAACTTCCCAAGGTGATAGGCAAAAGATCTATTTCTAACTTATGGCCAGCCAATTCCAATTTACAGTCTTTAACTATATGGGTAGACTCAACAAGTTTACCATTAGCAAGTTCAACTACGTATTTAGCATCTAAAGGAGTCATGTTGGCATTTATCATATTGCTAAATTTAGTAGATATAAAGCTTCTATCGGCACCAGTGTCAAACAAGACTAGAGCATAGTATCTGTTAAGAGAAAACTTACCAGTAACGACATTTGGATCTGCTCTGGCATCTCCCGAGCCTATGACAAAAGCTCTACCCCTGGCACCATTCCCACCGTTGTTCCCATTGTTGTTGTTATTATTGCCATTGCGATTTCCAGTGTTGGTGTTATTGTTGTTATAGTTGTTGTTGTTTCCACCGTTCAGCTGGGGACAATTTCTATTTATGTGGCCTTCTTTCCCACAATTAAAACAACCTTTAGGGGCTTCAGCATCCTGGACTTGTTTCCCATTGTTCTTAACCCTGCAGGTTTTGGACTGATGACCCTTCTTTCCACAATTTGCACACACATAAGAGTCACACGCACCATAGTGATGGAAACCACACTTGTTACAACGTGGAGAATTTCCCATGTATGATGATCCTCCGAGGCCGCCTCGGCCTTGATTGTTCTGCTTCTGGTTGTTCGAGGAGAAATTCCTAGAATTATTGAACTTGCGATTCTGGTTTTGATGGTTCTGCTGGTTGGAAGACTTGTTTCCAGACTGATTCCCAGGATTTATCCCACTTTCTTTTGTTGTCAGAGGCTCCAGAAGTTCCTTTCCTAGGAGGTAAGACTCTTGATCAACTGCTTGATTCGTGAGCGTATTGGCAATCCTTACAGCATCACGAATAGTCACAGGGTTTGAGGCAGTCACCATTCCCTGGATTTGGGGCACTAAACCCTTGATATACAGCTCGATTATTCGGTAAGCAGGTGTGGTGATTCTAGGACAGAGATTCGCAAGAGAATTTGAACGAGTAGTGTAAGCTTCAATTTCAGACCCCTCCATCTTGAGATTATACAACTCAGTTTCTAATTTCTGGATCTCGTCCCGTGGACAATACTCTTCTTGTATCAGCTCTTTAAACTTGGCCCAAGGCACGTACGACATTAGCTTCTTCAATCCCCAGCATCTGCACCTCAGTCTTCCACCAGGTGAGAGCCGGTTGATGTGTTGCAAACACATCCGATTTTCCTAAGTCTTTTGTTATGTATTTGAGTCTAATTGAGTCGGTTTTCTTTAGTTTCCGTTTGCTTTTAGTTGAGTTGTGTCTAGGAGTCTTTTATTTATAGTTTTACAAGTTTTGTAGGTGTTAGATGGATTCCCGAGGCCACGAGTAGAAAGTGAGAAGATGGAACAAGAAAAGAAAGAAAAGAGCTGAACAAGAGGTTCCAGGCGTATCGCTTGGAACCTGATGCATGGTAGGCGATACGCGCGTGAGAAGAAGGTCAACGGAGCTTTAAGTCGGTTTGACCGACTAAACTGTCGCGACATGAGCTGTAAGCGTATCGCCTGAGAGAAATAGAGTTGTAGGCGATACGCCTACAACTGTAAAACCCGCAGAAAAAGGAAATTTCATATAAATTCGACTTTTAGGGTTTCAATTCTCATTCTTCGACTTCCAGACGATTTCAGGAGCGACCAGAGGCGATTTTCAGAGCAGAAGAGAGCTGGGATCACGAGGGAACATTGAGAGATCAAGTTTGCATTGGAATTCGCTATCGGGTTCTTCCGTTTACTTTGTTTTTCAATAATTGCTATCATGCTTTTGAATCAAGTTCCAGACTTTGTTATGTTCATCATTCAAACCATGATTGTAGGCTAAACTAATTATGCCACCTAGACCATTGTGATGAGTAGTTGAATATTTGACTTTATTCTCGGTTTTGACTTATTGATTGATGTTGCGATTCTATTAAATTCCATATATTGCCATGGTTGATGTATATGTGTGTTATGATCAGTTCATTAGTTGATTGTTAATGCTTGATTTACCCGCGAATGTCTTTCGGTTTAGGTAAATTAGCTCAAGTAGTTAACTTTAAGGTTGATTGCTAAAGTGTAGTTAGGGTTTTCTTGACTATTGCATTAATATCTAATTGATAATTTGGTTATAATGTGCTGCTGAACTAAAGACTTAAAAGGTACAGGTTCAACGGGTAGTTGGGTTGGTTAAAGTTCTAGGGTTGCATTGTCTCAAAAGGAAGTGTCCTAGGGTTTTGTCTAGCTTGCTAGTTCGTGTCATTCATGGTAATCATTGGTAGCTCCGGTTAGTCTAGGTGTGCCTTAGGTATATCCGAGGGTGGCTAGGGTAATTGAAGTGGGAAGGACTTAAAAGGTGAACCCTTGTTCGAGCGTTAGAATCGTTGTCTAGGAAGGACTTAAAAGGTGAACTAGCGACCATCAGATTAGTCAGAGCCGAGGTAAAGTTAAGTGTCAATTGCGAGTCTAGGTCTAGGTGGTATATCTCTTCCTCATTTGAATTTCCCCAAAGGTTTCTTGCGGTTGTCCGGTTGTTAGTTGAATTAGTTAACTTCAGTTAATCCCAAATCAAATCAAAAACCAAATTTACTCAATATTTCCATTTCTTAGGTCTAGGTTAATTCTTGTCTAAAGTAGTGTCCTTAGGTTCGATATCCGGTCTTGCCTTAGCTATTCTACTATCCGATAGGTACACTTGCCTTAGGGTTCGGTCTAGTTTAGGTATTTTCGGTAAAATTAGGTGTGTCTAGGTCTAGTTTAGGTCTAGGTTTTTATAGTAGTTTTTAGAGTCGTTCCGAGCACATCAAGTTTTTGGCGCCGTTGCCGGGGACACTTGGCAATTGGCAAGATTAACTTAGGTCGTCGTTAGGAAATTTTGAGTCTTTTTGGTCTTTCCGTGTCTAGAGTCTTAGGATTTTCTGCTTTCGAGTCTAATTTTTAGGTTTAATTTTTTCTTAGTTTTCTTCGAGTCATTCCATCGTTTTATGCCACACACTCGTTCACGGGGTCCACCTGAGCTGTCACCACTTTCTGATCCCGACGCGGATATCCGTGAACGATTTCGCCTTCTACGCACCGAGCTAGAGGCATTCATCATTTCCACCGCTCAATCCAAACCATCCTCTTCATCCACACACACCACACGCGACACCAAACCCATACCATTCCCCGATCTTTCATCCATGGCGGCACGTCGCACCGTCCACGAGCAGGCTAGCGCCGGAGTCACCGAGGCCCGGTTTGCTATTGCACAGCCTGCTATTGCCAACACCGCAAATTGGCAAGTTCCGTCCCACGTCATAAACGCTTTGACGCATTCGATCCAGTTTCATGGACGTGAGGACGAAGATGCACCGACGCATATTTCTCGGTTTATTCGCATCTGCAACACGTTCGGACTCACCGGAGTCGCGAACGAAATCATTTATCTGCGTCTGTTCCCTTTCTCCCTTACGTCTCGAGCCGCCGAGTGGCTTGAGACGCTTCCGCCAAATTCGATCGCCACCTGGGATGATCTGACCGCAAAATTCCTGAAGAAGTATCATCCTCCAGCCAAGGCTGCACGTACGAGGGAGGAAATCCATTCCTTCAAGATGGATTCCGATGAGCCGTATTCTGTAGCGTACGAGCGCTTTAACACTCTTCTGAGTAGATGTCCGCAACACGGGTTGACGGAATGGGCTATCATCGAGAAGTTCTACAACGGACTTCCATATTCTGTTCAGAAGGATTTTAACATTTCGGCTGGAGGACATATGATGGAGAAGCTTACAGTTGATGAATGCAAATCACTTTTCGAGAGCTTCGCCCTTGCTGAACAGCAGGCACCCGGAGGTCGGAGAGCCACCTTGGCCCCGACTAGATCACTCACACCTTCTACATCTACCCGGGGTGTCCATCACATTGGCTCAGAGACCATACCACCTAGGGAGTTAGAAAACATTTATAAGACCTTAGAGGAAATCAAACTCCATATCAAAGCCAAATGTGAGCTGTGCAGAGGCACTCACGACACTCGAGACTGCCCGCTTGCTCCCGCTGAGCAAGTGGATTATATTGGAAACCGAAACCAGTTCGGTAATTCGTTCCAGTCTGGGTGGAGGAGTGGCCAAAATTCAGGATGGCGAGAGGGAGGAAATCCACCTGGTTTTCAACCAAGATATAATCAGAATGGTGGAGGAACTGAGGGGCCAACCATGAAGGAGCTTACGGAGTTGGTGATGAACCAAACGCAGATCCTGCAGCAGATGAACGCGAGAGACGAGGCCACACAAAAGAAGCTGGCGGAGCATGACACGTTACTGAGAAATCAACAGGCCTCGTTCTTAGATTTGCAGCGGTCGGTGGGAGATATTGCAAAGCAGTTAAAGGAGCTCAACAACCGAGGGGGTCAATTTTCCGGTAGCACCTATAAAAACCCCAATGCGTCGGTTAATGCTGTTACCACACGGAGTGGTCGAGTTCTAGAGAGTCCATCACCGGCGGTAGTTGATGAAGAGCCGGTTGATGAGGAGATCGAGTTGGAGACGCCTGACGGGAAGGTGCACGAGAGCGTAACGCCAGCAAGTACCGCACCAAACGTCGAGGCCGAGGGAGTGAGAGAGAAGCCGCTAAAGTGGGAGGCTGTTAAAGAGAAGAAGAGAGTGAGATTTGCGCCTCGACCAATCACAGCCGATGATCTGAAGCAAGTTCCTTATCCCGAGAGGTTGGTTCAACAGAAGAATGCACGTGAATATAATCAGTTCTTAGAGCTTCTTAAGCAACTTAGGGTCACTTTACCTTTTACTGATGTCATTAAACAAATGCCTAAGTATGCTAAGTTTCTGAAAGATATGTTAACTAATAAGAAGAAGCTTGAAAGTTTTTCAGATGTTACACTTGATGCTAATTGTTCTGCTGTAGTTCAAAATAAATTGCCTGAAAAATTGACTGATCCTGGTACATTTACAATTCCGTGTTCTTTTGGTGATTCATCTGTTACTTGTGCTTTAGCTGATTTAGGTGCTAGTATCAATGTGATGCCTTATTCTGTCTTCATGCATCTAGGATTAGGCGAGTTAGAGCCGACTAGGATGACGATTTCTCTGGCGGATAGGTCGGTAGTTAGACCCAAAGGAATAGTGGAAAATGTTCTAGTTCAAATTGATAAATTTTTGTTCCCTATAGACTTTGTGGTAGTTGACTGTGCATACGATGCTAGTTGCCCTCTGATTTTAGGTAGGCCTTTTCTTAGGACTGCCCGTGCTTTAGTGGATGTTTTTGAGGGTACCATAACTTTGAGGGTTGAGAATGAGAGTGTGATGTTTAAGGTGGGTAGAAAGGAGGATAAGGGCTCCGAATCTGTTTGCTTGATAGGTACTTTCATGTCCTTTATAGATTTGGTGGTTGTAGGTAATAGGTTAGAGGATGAGGAGATTGTAGAGGATGAGTGTGGGGAGGACACCGGGGGGTTAGTTGAGGTAATTGATCTGACTGATATTTTTGACCCGTTAGTAAAACCCGGTGCGAAAGAGAGTGTAGGTTTGGTTGTCGAGTTAGCTAATGAGGTGTTGAGTGACCCATTAGGAGAACCCGTGGAGTTGGTTACTGTGGAGAGTGACTTGGTAGTGGATAAGGTAGTTAGGACCCCCACACTTGAGGATTTAGGTATTTTGGATGATAGGATTGTGCTTAGTTCAAGTGTGGGGAGGTTAGATGTGATTGTTGTTACCCATGACCCGGAAATGAGTTTTCTTGGTAAATGTCAATTTCTTCCGGGTAGGTATAAGCATTGGAAGGTTAAGAGGTTGTTGAGAGCAGAAAAGTTTAGTGCTTTATGGGGTAGGAAGTTGTTAGATGGTTGGTTGGTTAGAAACCGGTTGAAATCCGGTGTTTTTGTGGTCAAGGATGTTAAATCCAAGCCTCCTGATGATTTTGGAGGTTGTTTTGCTGTTGTGATCTGATTGATGCAGTGCCCAGAGGTGTATATTTTTGTATTTGTGTTTTAAATTTATGCAATTTTTCGTTTTTCGTGCATTTGCGTCTTTTGGTTTTTGTGTTTTTGTGTTTGCAGGTTATTTTGGAGATTCGCGCTATTGGAAATTTGAGGATGTGCAGGTCAAAATTGCAGTTTTGGCTGGAAATTTCGACTGGAGGAGCTGCTGTGGAGAAAAGAGATAGAAAATTTTTGGGGTCCAATTCCAAAAATTCTCTGGAAATCACGCTCCAAGCGTATCGCCTGGAGGTTGGTAGGTTATAGGCGATACGCTTGCTCCTTTGGCGGGCAGGATGTTTGAAGTTCCAGGCGTATCGCCTGGGAATTTCATGGCTGTAGGCGATACGCCTGGAAGAGGTAAGTCAGAAAATTTTCAAATTTTAATTTTTATTATTTCTGTTTACCGGATTTGTGATGGATCGTTTGTGGTTGCTGTGCTGAGTCTCTGGAGTTTCAGGTGAACACGTTTCAACTTCTTTTATTTTATTTTCTTTAATTTTGATTTGTTTTTGTTCCATTCCACATTGAGGGCAATGTGTAGTTCAAGTGTGGGGATGGGATACTTTCGTAGTTCGTCTTGAGTCTTTTAGTTTTGGTGTGTTATTGAGTCAGAAAATTTGAAAATTGAAAAAAAAAAATTGAAAAATTGTTCAAAAATGTCCGAGATTCTGGCTGCATTTAAATGGAACATGATAGGTAAAACTGGGAATTGATGTTCTAATTTTGTGCTTAAGTGATAAATTAATAATAATTTGGGCATTGTGATAAGTATGGTTGAATGGAAAGCAGTACTAAACTATGATGTGTCGGTAGGCCCAGCTGACCTAGGAGTAGCTTAAATAGCCTGTGTGTTTATTGTTGTATAAATATGCTAATCAGTCTGCTAGTGGGTTCCCATTTTAGGAGTGATAGGAATACTGAATCTGATGATTAGGAGGGAAGAGACCGCTTTAGGCTAGATACTCCTATGTCCTTAGAATTTCATAATGAGCATACTAGGTAATAATTGGTTAATGAATTAGAGTGAAGGGGCAGAATACTCATGTACGAACTAAGGATAGTATCCCGTGGTAAGTACCTCTGATGATGTTCCGGATCTCGCGGGCAAAATACTCACGTATGATTTCGGGGGTAAGACCTTGTGAAAGAATACCTCTGGTGATGTCCGTTGGTAATTTTAGGTAAAAGTAACCAATTATAAAAAAAAAAAAAAAGTGAAAAAAATTGAGAAAAGAAAAAAAAAATGAAAGAAAATTTTAGTTTAGTGAATAAATGCTTAAAAAAGTTGCATATCAATTCATAGTTATTCTTTGGACATCCTAGTATCTGGTTTACGGGGGGTGGAGAAAATTTATAAATTTAAATCAATTATACCCTTTGTTTTAACTGAATATGATTCGGTAATAGGTTGAACTTGACCTTTCTTTAGTGGGATCCATTGCGACTGAACTTATATCTGGTAATTTTATAAACACATGGGGGCGAAAGGAAAGGTTGGTGGTTGGGTTTAATCGGATAGAAATATTGGCAATCATAGTTAGTGTGTGATTACGTTATGGAATGTGGAATTGTTTGGTGGCTGTTGAAGTCTTAATGTTAAATGTTTTAGAAGTCAATTTCCTGGTTGTGATTCCATTGCAGTATTTTTCGAGGACGAAAAAAGAGTCAGTGTGGGGATATTTGATGTGTTGCAAACACATCCGATTTTCCTAAGTCTTTTGTTATGTATTTGAGTCTAATTGAGTCGGTTTTCTTTAGTTTCCGTTTGCTTTTAGTTGAGTTGTGTCTAGGAGTCTTTTATTTATAGTTTTACAAGTTTTGTAGGTGTTAGATGGATTCCCGAGGCCACGAGTAGAAAGTGAGAAGATGGAACAAGAAAAGAAAGAAAAGAGCTGAACAAGAGGTTCCAGGCGTATCGCTTGGAACCTGATGCATGGTAGGCGATACGCGCGTGAGAAGAAGGTCAACGGAGCTTTAAGTCGGTTTGACCGACTAAACTGTCGCGACATGAGCTGTAAGCGTATCGCCTGAGAGAAATAGAGTTGTAGGCGATACGCCTACAACTGTAAAACCCGCAGAAAAAGGAAATTTCATATAAATTCGACTTTTAGGGTTTCAATTCTCATTCTTCGACTTCCAGACGATTTCAGGAGCGACCAGAGGCGATTTTCAGAGCAGAAGAGAGCTGGGATCACGAGGGAACATTGAGAGATCAAGTTTGCATTGGAATTCGCTATCGGGTTCTTCCGTTTACTTTGTTTTTCAATAATTGCTATCATGCTTTTGAATCAAGTTCCAGACTTTGTTATGTTCATCATTCAAACCATGATTGTAGGCTAAACTAATTATGCCACCTAGACCATTGTGATGAGTAGTTGAATATTTGACTTTATTCTCGGTTTTGACTTATTGATTGATGTTGCGATTCTATTAAATTCCATATATTGCCATGGTTGATGTATATGTGTGTTATGATCAGTTCATTAGTTGATTGTTAATGCTTGATTTACCCGCGAATGTCTTTCGGTTTAGGTAAATTAGCTCAAGTAGTTAACTTTAAGGTTGATTGCTAAAGTGTAGTTAGGGTTTTCTTGACTATTGCATTAATATCTAATTGATAATTTGGTTATAATGTGCTGCTGAACTAAAGACTTAAAAGGTACAGGTTCAACGGGTAGTTGGGTTGGTTAAAGTTCTAGGGTTGCATTGTCTCAAAAGGAAGTGTCCTAGGGTTTTGTCTAGCTTGCTAGTTCGTGTCATTCATGGTAATCATTGGTAGCTCCGGTTAGTCTAGGTGTGCCTTAGGTATATCCGAGGGTGGCTAGGGTAATTGAAGTGGGAAGGACTTAAAAGGTGAACCCTTGTTCGAGCGTTAGAATCGTTGTCTAGGAAGGACTTAAAAGGTGAACTAGCGACCATCAGATTAGTCAGAGCCGAGGTAAAGTTAAGTGTCAATTGCGAGTCTAGGTCTAGGTGGTATATCTCTTCCTCATTTGAATTTCCCCAAAGGTTTCTTGCGGTTGTCCGGTTGTTAGTTGAATTAGTTAACTTCAGTTAATTCCAAATCAAATCAAAAACCAAATTTACTCAAATTTCCATTTCTTAGGTCTAGGTTAATTCTTGTCTAAAGTAGTGTCCTTAGGTTCGATATCCGGTCTTGCCTTAGCTATTCTACTATCCGATAGGTACACTTGCCTTAGGGTTCGGTCTAGTTTAGGTATTTTCGGTAAAATTAGGTGTGTCTAGGTCTAGTTTAGGTCTAGGTTTTTATAGTAGTTTTTAGAGTCGTTCCGAGCACATCACCGGTCCTTCCAAAGTACCAGTGGCAAATTTCAATTTGCTAGCCTCAGGACAGTTGCACATCTCAAATGCAGATTCCACTTTTTCAATCCAGTGGAGTAGGCTAACAGCTCCTTCAGTTCCTTTTAACTGATTAGGCTTACAGTCCATGAAAGTTTTAAATGTAGCATTACCTGTACATACATTCATACAACCATTCAACCACAGATTACCAATACGTGTGATCACATCAAACAATAAAACACGAATTTTGTGTTACCTTGGGATGGCCCTGGATTGCCTGCACCTTGGACCTGTGTCGCTAAGGCATCAGCCACATGTTGGTTGATCAGTGCAGCCAATTCAACCGGTGTCATGTTTGGTACATTTCCGTCTGCCATTATCTTCAATTCACAATTACCCAAAATGAGAATAAGATATAACATGAATCACAACAACCATCACATAAGTAATAAATTACTTCACAAGAGACAGTCACATATTAAATAGTAAATCCCATTTCAAATAAAATGCAACTCATTCACAAATTATCCAACAGAAATTCAAAATTCAAAATGCATAGTCTTGGGAACATCCTCCCGATAAAACAAACAACCAAACAAAACTAAAGTGAAAAAAAATAACTCAAGTGGTATCATGATCACTGGATGCATCAGGCATCTCCTCCTCCGGTTCCTCCTCGGGATCCTCTTCAGGTTCTTCCTCGGGATCCTCCTCAGGTTCTTCCTCGGGATCCTCCACAATGGGTTCTTCAACATGTTTTGCCGGAGCCGAAGGCGCAGCCTCCCTGGCCAACTCAAGCTCAGCAACTCGAGCCGTGAGTGCCTCAACCAGCTCTGTGAGATGATTCACCTGATAATATGTGTCACTTAGTGTCACTTGATGCTCGGCCTGGCGTGCATTAGTCCCTTCCATGTCTTCCTTAAGGATAGCAACTCTCAGACTGGTGTTGGCCCCATTATCCTGCAGTTCTGTGACCATATCAAATAGTTTTCTAATGTCCCTGAGTGCGCGGTCAAACATAGAGACCATTTCCGCGACAACTCGTTCAATGGCATATGGCAGTTCGGGTAGAAAGAATCTAGTTGACGACGGCTCTGTTGGAGTAGGTGGCACTTGTTCCCGATGAACCCAACTAGCCACAAGTGACTCGTACGAGTTCCAGTTGCCGTTGTCTCTTCCACGGTCGACATTTGGTTCTCCATATACGTGGTCCTCGGAAGTTATCCTCCGAACACCATGAGTCGGGGTAGTAGGACCCGAAGTGATCCGCCTACTGGTGACGGATGGGGATGATGATGATGATGAGGATGATAGGGAAGCGGATATCCATCCAGCCATGTCTGCATATATACCATATATATACATATATAAGTACAAGTAACACATAGTCAAATAGTCACATACTAGTGTGTGTGTTCGAGTGTATGACTAAGGTGTGTCTAAGGCTATAGTCGGCTTACTAATGCAAACCTAGTTCACTATAACCAATGGCTCTGATACCAATCTGTCACACCCCCAAAAATCCCACGCGCGACAAAGCGCCGTAGGGAGCGTGACAAACCAGGATCGAACACATTATCCATACGAATAGTCTATATGCAATGTAAAAGTAAAACCAAAGTAAATGCGTTTTTAAATGCGGAAGCGTAAACGACGAAAATTATAATAAATGTTCAAGCGCCAAAACATGCGCAAACCAAAGGTTAATGAGTTTGAAAAGTATTAAAGTCTATGATGCATGCATGACAATAATAATCCTTATGTGGTGCATCCTAGCTCGTGGCAGACAATCCAGTTTAGCGACCTGAGAAATAACATGCTAAAGTGTAAACACAAAGGTTGGTGAGTTCACAGGTTTAACAGTTCAGTAACATTTCAAGTTCAGTTTAAATTGACCGTTTAATAATGTCACACCCCACTCCGCGGCCGCCATCGCAGGGAGGGTGTGGGACCGGCTACCCGTATCAGAACACGCGGAAGCAAACAGATACCTCATCTCAGCACGGGCCGACCAGTCCAGCAATGAAACGACGGGACATACTCAAGCGTCCATCACCTTAGAGAGGGTTACAGTTTGTAATCTCTGTGGTGCACTATTGTATTCTCTGCGTTTCATTGAGGGCCAGGTTACCCCAAGACTGGTACAACACCGTAGACCAGAACAAGAGATCGCGAACTTAGGCTACCCCAACTGCTAGGTCTTGCACACAACAAGTCTAGCTAAACCCTGCCTATCCTTCAAGTCATCCCTGTAGTTACTTACCTGCATATGAACCAAAAATACGTCAACAACAAACGTTGTTGGTGAGTCGTAGCAGTTGACTCCAAAATAATCCACAACAATTCAAAATAATACTGTGCCTGTTACAACACCAACCAAAGGTCAAACCAGCAATCGGAGCAAACTCGGAGCGACTTTCCTGAGTCCCTCCTCATGTTTCAAACATATACGACGTCACCCGTTCAACCAATCACAAGTAACCAAGTAACCAAAAAGGGGCCCAAACAACGGGTACGCGACACCTGGTCTACCTACACAGCTGTGAGGATACGCATATGCCTCGTGGCCTGCTCCCATCTCGGGAACACAACAAATGGCCTAAATTGACCTGAAAAGCTTCCCAAACGCGGTGAGAACCGCTGGTACCGCAAAAAAAACGCGGTTGGATTCCGCCGGTACCACAAGCAAGATATCAAACATGGCACAATATCCACAAACAAAACAACAAAACGACGTTTGACAAGGTTCATATGCACCCCAAAAACAGTTAAGAAAAAGGGGAAACTACAACTCACAGTCAGTCCAACATCCAAATGGAAGGTTAGGCAATTGCTCGATAATTCATCAAGCTCGGAGAATCTGATGACCTAAACAAACATAGGTACCTTTAATTTAACACAGCAATAGTACTGGTTAGGCTCGGTTGTGCTCCGCGCCCAAAATATACGATGCGTCCGTAGGTTGAAGTACTGATACGAGCGGATGTCCCAATACAGTCATACGACTTAACCCGGATACAATCGAATTTATCTGTCTATTTCTAAATAGACAGTTTCTGTCGGACACAGTGGTATTGCCCTCAGTGGCAATACGACCGTGTGGCTTGATGACAGATTATTTATTCTAACGAAACTCTCGGATCTCGAACGTTTACATTTTATTATCCTTAGAATATTCCCTGAAGTCATAACTTAAATATCTATACATAGATACTTATTCGATTACGTTTCTCATGATGTTATGACTCTTATAAAGGTGAAAGCGTAGCTTTTGTCCACATAAAATCATAAACTTGTTTACATAAAATCATAAATTTGCTTACATAAAATGATAACTTTTGTAGCATAAAATCATAGTTTGGTTTGTATAAATCATGACTTCGTTTAACGGAAAATCGTAACTTATATATTCTCCGAAACCGGATGTCATATATTTATAAAATCTCTCGTATCCATTTGGTTTTATCTTCTATAAAACCTTATAGAGTTTTACATAAAATGATAGCTTTTATATATATGTTTACTCAGTTTATATTTCACATGAAATGATAGGTTTCATTAACATAAAATGATATTGTTCATCTACATAATCTTATAATATTTGTTATCACAAAACTATAATTTTATTACATAAAATGATAACTTTTATATATATATGTTAACCCATTTATAATCCACATAAAATCATAGATTTTATTACATGATATCGTATATTTTAATTTCGAAGGCTCATAATCTGTATTATCAATAAAACCGTAGTTTTTCTTTACATAAAATGATAACCTCAATTAATCATAAACTTATGAATTTATTATCCTTAAACGACAACCGATACTTTATATATATTTTCTTTGTTATCATCATTTTAATTACAATATACTTTCGTATTACTAAACGTTCCTCACACAACGCGTATCCAATATTACTATAATGCGAACCAAGTAACGAACACGGTTATACCTTCCGATCGGTTTACAAACCCGGACCCGGTTAACCATAAAACCCGTAACAACTCCAAATCAAGCGTATGAGTACACCATTCCGATCAGATTTTCGCCACGATCAATAATCCGGAGTCGGTTTTCTGTGTTGACTTTGTTTGACCAGTCAAAGCTGTTGACCAGATTCGTTAACTGAGTCGACTCAGTGACTCGGTACCGAGTTGACTCAATTTTGTCCAAAATGCATGCAAACACAACCCATTCAACATTTCTAGCAAAACACCAACTCACCATCATCATTTAACCCATTCTGGCGGCCGGAGGCCATGGCCGCCGCCGGAATTCCGTCACAGCCGCGAACCACCATCCAAACATCAACAACATTCACAGATCTGTTCATGCATGTATGGATCGGAGATTAAAAGAGAGATATGGGACCAGAAGGAATTTAAAAAGGGATAATCGGACCCTTACCGTGGTTTTTTCCGCCAGAAAACACGAGAAGAACAAGGAGGAGGCGTCGCCGCCTCTGTCACGACGGAACCCTAGCGAGGGTTGCGGCTGCCGCCGCTTTTACCGTCGATCGGAACCTGGGAACAACTCGGGAATGGTGGGAATGAGTAGGGAAACAGAAAGGGAAAATAGAGGAGAAGACTTGGGTCACAAAACCCTAGCGTCGCCGCCGGACCACCGCTCCGCCGTCGAGGGTGGCCGGACTTTAGTCGTCGAAAAGACGTAGAGAGCAACTTTGCTCTCGGCTCTCTCTCTAAACACACACTTGAGTGTGTTTTGTTAGTTGGTTCAAATGAAAGGTAAAAGGAGGATAAAAGGCTTTATTTATGGATTTAATTGAGTGGTCCACAACCAAACGATCAGTCAAACACTGCGTTTTCTGAAACGTTAAACTGTAAACGCCTCGTAAATGTCCGTGACAATCCCGACATGACTGAAATATACTAAAAGCCTCATAATCATTCTCAGAATACTTAAAACGTTAGATTAAGTATAATCTGGTGAATGTTCGGTTAAACTTGCGGTATAAAGCGCGTATACTGTTTGCCTTCGTTTCGCGAACCGAACATATCTCCACGACTGTAATTCTCTGAAAACACTCAGAAAAATATTTATAACTTTACAGGATCATTAATTTCATCCTAAATAATTAAAAGGTCAATTTCGGTTATTCTCGCGTGACCGAATGATTTACCAATTTCACAGTTTCTTGCACCGTTTCCTACGGTTATCCTTTCTAATGATCCGAATATCAATGATCAAGTGTCTGGCACTTCCAGGCACTCTTATCCGGCCTCAGTGACCACTCCGTCACTGTCGGTGACTTACGCGCGTTAGGCGCCGTTTGCCGTTTCCGTTTTGCACACACCACATGGAAACCTCTGAATAGACTTTCTGACAAATATTAACGTCCATGTTAATATAACCATTATCATAATCACTCGAACAAACACATTCACCTGAATGTCCGGTTATTCGGCACGTTTACCGATTAGATAACGAACTTAGCCGGTTTACACCGAATTCAGCTTTTATCGTTCCACAACATTTCCAACAACATAACAATCACCAAAAATACTTCTGGCAACTTATCCGGACATCGGATATTTGAATTGGGCCATTGCTGGGCCGCAAGTCTCTAAATGGGCCTTACGGGCCTAACTGGGCTCAACAATCCAGTTCAATAATCAGAAAATTTTCCCTTCGATTTACCGGAATTAACCAGGTGTTACAAATAACGTCAAGTTGTAAGAGCATAATCACTAATATATATCAAATAGCTAGCTAGGCTATATACATGAAACTTCGCACGTTGATGGTCACCGAAGCTAACAGTTGTTTATAGTTTGCCTTGTTGTGTTTAGGACGAATATAACACCCGTTCGATATCCAATCGTGCCAGAGTTACTGACCCGGGTGGGGTTTATCAGACCCAGTAGTACTACAATATATTTCCCGCTATCGTCATTAATACTAACGGTACCATAAGAAGGACTTTGTTGTATCGGTGTGCTACAAGGACTCAGTTGTGTAAATCATGCATGTTAATCTCCCCCAACAGGATTAAAACAGTAAAATGGGGCCGTGAAACTCACCTTAGGTTGCTCAGCAAAGTTTCCAAATAAACGGTTAATTCAAGTAGCAAGAACGAGTCTTGTGCAAGCAATCAATCACCTAACGAGCATGAATGTATAAGCGTGTGTTCTATAAACTATAAGTCTAACGTAAACGACACAAACGAAGGATCGTGGAATTCAAAACAAGTCGAGGATGGCACGTATGCCAAATCCGAGCGATTATCGACGTAACGTGAGAAAATTCAATATATAACTTTAATATATATTTTCTAAGTTCAAATACTCCAAAAATAAATATATAAATAATGTGTATGTATATATATATATTTAACTAAACGTTCAAGTGACGTTAATAACAAAGTTTCAACAAGATACAAATATATATATACATAAACATGTTAAATCCAATGATTTGAATATTTATTTTGAAAAGAAACAACAATTTATGGTGAACCAGGCCAGCGCCGCGTTTTTGTTCTAATCCAGTTTTTAAACCTTTTAACTGTTACCGCGACGTCACCTTCTTTTTCCTTAGTTCTTCGGTGATCGGAACCCTAGCTCCGGTCACCGGAAAATCGCGATTACAGAAAAAAAACATTACGAGATGAAAGCCAAAACGTTAAGGAGCATTTACCTCTTGACGGGGATGCAAGAACACAAGTTTTAAACACCGAAACCGAGCCTGAAAGTTCCAACAACAACTCCGTTTGTTGCACCGATTCCGAAATTGATGGTCCATGCTTGCTCAGCGTCGAGAGGCGATCTCAGTGGCGTGCTAATGGTGGTAAAACGGTGGCTAGATAGTGGCGGTTCGATGGTGGCCTCGGTGGGTTTTCTTTGCCGGAAACTGGAAAACGAGAGAGAGAGAACGAGAGTTGAGAGGGTATTTGCGAATGGGAGCGTGATTGTAA
Organism: Deinandra increscens subsp. villosa; assembly: GCA_039602395.1. Classification (NCBI taxonomy): domain Eukaryota; kingdom Viridiplantae; phylum Streptophyta; class Magnoliopsida; order Asterales; family Asteraceae; genus Deinandra; species Deinandra increscens. The sequence continues at coordinate 6,078,651 of JBCNJP010000010.1, read as the reverse complement.
TGATATTCTCATATCATTGAACCTAACTTGATGACCAAAGAAGAGAAACCGAAAGATGACGGATTGAATCGGTCGAAACCGATGTCCAGCATGAATGCTCGTTAATGTCATTTAAAATTAAGTTTCCTTGAATGACGCATTTAGTCCCTCATGAATTTACAACCTAGAAGACAGGTTTGAGGTAATTACCAAATAGTCCTCCAGGTTTAGATTAGATAAAAACATGTTTCATAAATGACAAGATAAGCCCCCGAAGTTTTATAAAAGCTAACGGCTCTAACGGAATTAACAGGAAATGTTTTTAACAACGAATATACGAGGTACGTCCAAAATATATAGATCGTATAACGTTAATGAGGAAGTATGAATTTAAATGACTACATAAAATCATAGAAAATAATTTTCGATTCTCCATTTTAATTCTCATAAAATCATGGGTTTTAAATCTATAACTTACATATTTAAAGTACATAACTCTATGATTAATAACTTGCAATTAGAATCCTTAAATTACATAAAATCATAAATGTGATTAAATTATATATATTTATCACCTAAAATCATATGGTATAATTGTCACATAAAATGACGCAACGTTCACATGAAATCGTAACGTATTATTTACATAAAATCATAGAACAAGAATATCAAACGTCAAACTTAAGTGCATGCTCGTTTAGTGATTACTACACAAAACCCTAATTGCTAAAGTCAATGCAGATAAGCACATAAATGTTCACACAACATTTAATACGTTTTACGTTCAGTTAATGTCAGAAAATGACCTGAAAAGTCGGATTGTCACAACTCTGATGTTAGGATGAAGTATGTTCAACAAAATTCAGGTTTAGGTTTTGGGGATGATATAAAAGAAGAGACATCAACTCACACTGTGCCCATGCCCCACATGCACGAAATGATTTCTGAACCTACACCTTCAAAGGGAACAATAGATTCTTTAGCCGATATAGACAAAAGACTTTCTGAATGTCCTATAAAAATCTCATCTCCTAGTTCTAACTGCACTAACTCTTCTACTTCTTATGCAGATGTAGTTAGCAGTAATGGAAGTGAAAAGGCAGAAATCTCAAGTCTTTCAAGTCAAGAGTCTTTTGAAAAATTTGACTAGAATAAAAATGGTTTTCCTATTGATGGTTCCAAACTTAAATTTGCTGAGTCTGATGTCTTTGATAAAACTTCTTTGTGTGACAATTTTAACTTTGGTGCTTGTGATGATAAAGTTACTAAACCTCTAAGACATGTGAAAATTTTGAGAAGGGGTAAGGGACCACAGGTTGCTGGTTCCAAACCTATTAATTCTGATTTGCATAAGTCTGATGTTGGTGTGAATTTAAATGCTTCTGTGTGTGATAATGTGAAGGTGAATGCTAATGTGAATGTTTGTGATGCTAAGAATATGCAGAATGTGCAGGTGGACAGGCCACACGATCTTATCCCATATCCTGAGGTAAACTCAGTGTATGACCAGTTTGTGCCGGTACAGCGGGAGTATGTGTTAACAACTAGGCCCAGAGGCAAAGTTTGTTGGATTCATAAAAATGATAAACCTTCTTGGATATCCACAAGAAAGATCTATTCACAAACTCCCGCTTACCCAAAGAAGCAGTCTTGCCATGTGTGTGGAAATCCCGGACATGTGGCAAGAAATTGCTTACATAGGCCATATGAACCCTACTTTCCCAAAACTCACTTTAAAAATAATCATGGGCAATCATATGGTGGCACAAACAACAAACCTGTCCCTGAAAAGGTAAATACCAAGCTGAAAGTACCAACAGGTCCAAAGGTACCTAAAGTGACCAAGAAGTCTGCACCTTACAAACAAAAGGTGCAGAACAGTGTGCCTCCTAGACCTAAGGCACAAGGTGAGAAGAAGAAGCATGCTTCTCAACCAAAGGGATAGAAAACCAAACTGACCCAAAAATCTCTTGGCAGCCACAAAACTGGTTCTCAAAAACATAATAAACCTGTTAAAAAATCAGTAACTGTGCCTGAACCTGTTTTGCATGATAAACATTTTTCTCATGACAACTGGAATGTTAAAAAGAAGGTAAACCAAGAGTATGTTCCCAAAGGAGTGTATAAAAAACACTCCAAACAGTTTGATGAAGCTAAACCTATAAAAGCAAATGTTTACCAAATTCCTTCAAAAAGAAAACAGGTTCACAACAAAGCAGAGGATATGCATCCACCCAGTTTCACAACTGAACCATCATCATCTTTTAAACCCATCTCCAACAACCACATACCTACTTCACCCAATCTAAAAAAGGTCTGGGTACTTAAATCTAACTAACTTCTCCTATGAATGCAGGAACAGCCAAGAAGGACTGTCAGCAACCTATGGTATGTTGATAGTGGTTGTTCCAGGCATATGACGGGTGACCTATCTCTACTTCAAGACTTGGAAAAATTTGATGGAGGATATGTGTCATTCGCCGGAGGAGTTGGAGGATATATCAGTCAGAAAGGCACAGTACGAAATGGTTGTCTCGGCTTCAATGATGTCAATTATGTCAAGCAGTTAAAACACAGCTTGTTAAGTGTTTCACAGATATGTGATCGGGAGTATCCAGTCCTTTTGAACAATAAAGAATGTCTCATTCTTAAACCTGGATACTCCATCCCTGACGATCGGGTGTTAATGAGAACACCAAGATATGGTAACTCCTATGTGCTCAACATGCAGAAACCCCCCACATCTGAGGTGGCATGTCTCCTTTCAAAAACTGCTGAGAACCACGCTCAATTGTGGCACAGAAGATTGGGGCACATGAATCTGAAGAATCTGAATCTCCTTGCTAGGGGAGGACTTGTTAAAGACCTTCCAATCAAAGAATTTGTGCTCAAGGAGAAATGTGTGGCTTGTGCTAAGGGGAAGCAGCACAAACGTCCACACAAACCAAAGGTGTTCAGCAGAATTTTGTCCGCACTGCAGCTGCTTCACATGGACCTATTCGGTCCAGTCAGTATGTTAAGTCTTAACCGATGTGCATTTTGTTTAGTTATTACTGACGATTTTTCCCGTTTCACTTGGGTGTTTTTCTTGTCAAAGAAAAGTGATGTTGCAGGTATACTGATTGCTTTCATCAAGCTCATCGAAAACAAATTGAAGCTAAAAGTGAAGGCCATCAGGAGTGATAATGGGTCTAAGTTTAAGAATCAAAGTATTGATAACTTCTGTGCCGAACAGGGAATTGAGCATCAATACAGTGCCCCCTACATTCCTCAGCAGAATGGTGTTGCAGAACGACGCAACAGGACCTTAATTGAAACGGCTCGTACTATGCTTTGTGATTCAAAGCTACCGACCATGTTTTGGGCAGAAGAAGTTAACACTGCGTGTTATGTCCAGAATCGGGTGCTCATCAATAAGCGGCAGCAGAAAACCCCATATGAGCTGACTTACCATGATAAGCCCAGAATTGGACACCTTCGGGCTTTTGGGTGCCTCTGCACAGTTTTAGTAAATACTGATGTACCTAAATTTGCTGCTAAGTCTGATGAATGTTATTTTGTAGGTTACTCTGCCAGCTCTGCTTACAGGGTATTCAACAAAACAACCGGGATTGTGATGGAGTCCACCAATGTGGATTGGCTAGAAGAAAATCCATCAGATGGTGGAGTGGGCCCTCCTCATGCTTTTGACTATAATCAATTCTTCCGTCCGTTCGGATTGGAACCTATCATAGCTAAAGACCTTTTTGAAGATCCAGTTACAGGACCGTCTTTACCACACTCCTTTGCCAAGGCTCCAGTCGTTGCCTCTGAAATTGAAGCCACACCAGTACAGGAGACTGTCGATCCTGTAAATGATCATGAAGTAGACATCAACCTCGGGTCAGACACTCCTCAAACACAGGGAGCCGATACAGAAGGTGCAGCTGAAACAAATGATGAACCCGATCAATCAAATTTACCTCCTGAAATCCCCGTTCAAGCCGTTGCCGAAACCAGAATCCATAAATACCACCCCTTGGAAAGAAGGTCGAGCATAGTCGATCGGTCACTTTTTAGAAAGGAGGTCGAGCATGATATAATCATGGTGCAGGTATATGTTGATGACATCATCTTCGGTTCTACCAATGTAGACTTGTGCAAAGAGTTTGAGAAGGTAATGCGCACAAAATTTGAGATGAGTCAGATGGGCGAGATGGAGTTTTTCCTCGCTTTACAAGTGAAGCAAAGTGACAGTGGGATACTTATCCATCAGGCCAAATATGTCACAGTAATTTTGGAAAAGACAAGATGATGGATGCCAAGCCTGTCTCCACACCTATGGCGGCCAGACCAGCACTTACCAGGGATCCAGAAGGTCAACCGGTGAGCGAGCACATGTACCGGTCTATGATTGGGTCTCTGATGTACTTAACCGCCAGTCGTCCAGATATCATGCTAGATGTGTGCCAATGCGCACGCTATCAGGCTAATCCTAAACTCTCTCATCTATCTGCTGTTAAACGTATTTTTAAATATTTGAAGGGTCGGCCTCGACTAGGCCTCTGGTACCCTAAAGAGTCAGGATTTAATCTGTATGCTTTCTCTGACAGCGATTATGGCGGTAATGAGCTTGACAGGAAATCCACATCTGCTAGAGTTTAATTTTTAGGTGACAGGTTGGTCTCCTGGTAAAGCAAGAAGCAGCACACGGTGTCCCAGTCGACTGCCGAAGCAGAATATGTGGCTGCATCTGTGTGCTGCTCACAGGTGGTTTGGTTGCAGCATCAGCTGGGAGATTACGGTTTGAATTTCTTCGATACTCCCATTTTTTGTGATAACAATGCTGCATTGCAAATTGTGAAAAATCCTATGCAGCACTCCAAAACCAAACACATCGATATAAAAACGCACTTCATTCGGGATTGCTATGACCGCAGGCTCATTCATTTAGAAAGGGTGGCATCGGATGACAATGTGGTGGATATGTTCACAAAACCCCTTCCCAGTGCCAATTTTGAAATGTGTCTCAAAGGCCTCCGGATGATAGCCTTTGATGAGTAGTCTGGCAACTGTTTCTATGTTTCATTTATTAAAAAAAAAATTGAAAAAAAATGAAAAAACTTTAAAAAAAATAATAATACAAAATAGTGTTTTTTTGTGGTTAAAAAAATCTAAAAGTAAGGGGAAGATATAAGATATACATTTCCTCTAAAGTGTGTGCTTTTAAATTTTTTTTCTGGTTTTGGTTAACCAGGCGGGGAAGTGATATGAATTTCCAGGTGTTTGCTGACTGACACGTGTAAGGTGGAAGTGAAAAGCAGTGATTCATGGTCGATATGCTTGGTAGGCTCTACTACAATCTATCAAAAGGTATGTTTTATCACAACACTTGAAGATAACGTATGATGCTTGAAAGGGAGCACACACTTAGGTTAGTACAATTCCTATTTGACTGTGCATCAGGAATCCTGAGACACACGCCCGATTCTGAGTTTTGATGTCATGCTCAAAAAAAAAATCCCATTCCCTCAGCTTTGCGTAAGCAATGACCTGGGAATGCTGTACGTGAGTCAGGACTCCTCTGTTCTGCGAAAGCGGAGACCTGGAACCTCCCCGATCCACGTATGTTTAAGATCACATTGTACATATATGATAAACCAAAAAGATGCCAATGTGCACAATCAAAAGAGACCCTCAAGCGTCCAAAACCCTTAGCCTTTGTCACTGATGAGAGCATTACTAAAAAATTATTCAAAAAATTCAGTTGACATTGTATATTATCCAACAAAACCTCTGTGATCTATTCTTTCTTTTCTCAACCCAGTCTGGAGCATGATGTTGGGGTTAAGGAAAGGTGTCGTGAAAAATGTTGTACGGAAGCCAAATGTACTTGATAGGGTGTACAAACTATACCTAGGACTTATGTGTGTGACCGGGATAGATTTTCATAATTAATAAACCTGAAAATATAAATTAATGTGATGAAACTACCTGAGTAAGCGAAAGTGGCATGAGTTTAAAAAAAAATTGGACCAATAATACCGGCAATCGCCTGAACACGTGAAGTAACTAAAGCTGAAAAGGGTTCCTCAGTCACAGACTATCTGGTATGATCCCTTATAATGCCTCTTCACTCGAAACTCAGTCAGTTAAGATTTTTTGGTTGTTTATTTTTGTTTATTTTTTTGTTTTTGTTGTTATTTTATCTTAATTTCTGATTTTTTGTGTGTTTTGTCTTATTTTATTTTTTTGTTTAGTGTTAAAGTTGCCAGATATTAAACTCTCGGGCTCAAGTTCAGGGGAAGCTTTCTGTTATAAACGGGATAAACTTTCGGTGTTAGATAATAAAACTGAGATTGATTAAGAAAATTTATTTTTTTTGGTTTAGGGGTTAAATGGTCACTCTAGAATGTTGACGGGGGTGTTATGTGAATTTTTTTAAAAGTTTTTTGAAGGGATAAGGGGACCATCGGTCTTTCTTCTCCTTCATTCTAACCCTTTTTTCTCCCTCTCCACCGTAAACCCTAGAACCGCCACCACCTCTTCCGATCATCACCATCTCCCACTGCCACCGCCATCGCACACCACCACCGTCGTCGCCACCACCTTCCCCGTCAAAACCAACCACCACACCTCTCTTATTCCACCACATCGCCGCCGCCATTGTTCACCCTCAATCCGCCGCCCTCCGCCACTGTCGCCACCATACGACACCTCCCCTCCAGTCGGAATCACCCTCAGAACACATCCCCACCTTTGATTTTACACAATGGCTCCTTGTTTGAAGCGCATTGCCCGACCCCCGAAGGATACACTTGAGTATGTGTTGATTTTTTTTATTTTTGTGTCGGGACTGGCAGGGAAATTGGTTTGGGTGCATTGTTTGTCTGAAATCGAGTTCAAAACACACAAATATGAGCTATTTGATTGAGTTGCAGGTGGTAAGTGAAGAAGATGAGGCTTTTCGATCGAGCCAGGGGCTTTTCGATCAGGCTGAAAAGCTTTTCGATCAGCCCCCAGCACTTTTCGATCGTTGGTTATCGATTGCCTGAGGCTTTTCGATCGGGAAACTGTCCTTTTCGATCAACACTTAGGCTTTTCGATCAGGGAGTTAGGCTTCTCGATCGACCAGCACTTTTCGATCGAGAGCTTATGCTTTTCGATCAAAGTTTGTGCTTTTCGATCAGGCTTCTCAGTAACCAAGCAATTTCTCGATCGGATGGATGCTTTTCGATCGGGAACCTAGTTTTCGATCGGAAAGGTACCTGATGACATGTTTCAAATGGTTTTTCGTCCAATTTTAAGCCGTTATGCTGCCCGTTTCTCAAAAAATTCATATGACTGATAAATGTCTGTCTGTTTTTGGATTTATCTGTGTTTGTGAGTGCAGGCACTTAGAGTTTATTAAAGATCACAACAGGGTAGCATACTTGCTGGATCCACCTGCAGAATATCGGGAGAAGTACTTGTCAATGATTGAAGGACTGAAGAAGTGTTGTTTACACTTTGCACTTACAGCAAATCCTGTTATCTACAAACGTATGTAACAAGAATTTTGGAAGTCAGCATACGTATCTGATGATGGAAAGAAGATAATGGCCAAGATACAAGCAACAGAAGTGGTGTTAACTGAGGAGAACTTCAGACAAGCTCTCAGGCTTAAAGATGTTGCTGCAGATCCTATTGCTCTTAATAAAGAAATGGTTTCTCAATGCCTAAAAGAAATGGGTTATCACACAGTATCTCCTCCTACTATGAAGGCTCTCCTTCCACCATACTGGAGAATGCTGGCCTACTACTTGTAGAAGTGTGTGATTGCAAAGAAGAGCTCGACATATCAACTGAACCAAGTGCACACCCATGCTATGGTGTCACTAGTTAGAGGGGTTCGATTCAACTGGTCCAGGTTGATTTTTGATGATGTGAAGGCGGTAGTGACCAGAGATAAAAAGTTTGCAGCCGTTCCGAGGTTCATCCAGCTAGCTCTGGATTCAAGATATCCAGCTTTGAGGAAGACCAATGACACGCATGATACTAAGCCTATGGGCATTGAGGTTTTCCTGATGATTAATCCGAAGAAGAAACTGACTGACAAGGTACCGTTTGGCAACAAGTTTGGTGAGTTTGCTGAGATAACAAGAGAGGAGGTTCCTGTAGAAAGAAATGCAGTTATTGATGAAGAACATAATCTGCCTACCTTTAAGAAGCCTGTTACTGAACTCACATATAGCTCAGATTGGGAAGATTTTGATTTAGAAGATGTACAGATCGGTGCATTGAACTTTAAAGGTGAAGAGAATATCAATTATGATACATACCTTGATGACATTAATATTGAAGATGTTGAGACTGAGATTGCTGAGACTCCATTGATAAGAAAGCGGAAAGCTACTGAGGAGCCTCCCCTTGGTGCTTCTACTACTACAGAGCATACTAATGAAGTAGAGACTACTACACAACACACTGCAGAAACTCCACGTGACCCAAGAAGAAGAAGATTAGATCCGCGTGTGCCACCAGTAACCAGTACCGGTGCTGGTCAATCATCTTCACAACCCACAGCCCAAGACAAAGGAAAAGTGGTAGAGACACCCGAGTTCAGATTGGAGAAGGAACTCAGAGCTGAAATTGCACAATTAAAAGCCCAAAACACTGCCCAAAGTGAGCTGATTGGAGATCTTATTGACATACAGAAAATTCATGCTACGGAACTGGAGAATCAGAAGAAGGTCAACAGACAGTTTTCAAGTCAGCTTAAAGAATTGCATAGAATGATAAAACAGCTTACTTCAGGTGGTACAAGTGATCCAAAGAAAGATGACAAAGGAGATCCAGGAAACAAAGAAGGGAATTCAGGTGCCAGTGGTTCGTCTCAATCACCAGTATTTGACTTTGAGTCAGATATCCCTGATACTTCTGGCCCAGTATTACCTGAAGCTGCTGATAAAGACACAAGAGACAGAGACTACATGACTGTGCCAGCTTCAGAATTTGATGGAGGTTGGGAGGCTAAGACGTATGCTTATCCTCCTGAAAGGTATATGATTCAGCTGGGAGAGCATTATCATGACAAAAGAGGAATCACTAAAGAAATCAAATCCTGGATGTTTGATGCTGAGAAGAATATGTTTGTGGTTAGAAGAAAGGGTCAGTATCCTCTGGAATATTACAAAAGCTGGACCCAGTTTTATTCCTGGACAAATGTGGATCTGACAATGTTGTATAAGGCCCAGTTTACAAATCCATCACAGAATGAGCAGGCTAAGTACTTTTACAGAAAATTGGAGAATGCAGTGCTTAGCAAATTCAAAAGGTTTGAGGACTTTCCTCACAAGAAGTCATATGTTAAAAAATACAGAGGTGTGTTCAAGTGGGATGGGAAGAAAGGTAGTGGGTCTAAGAAGAAGTTTACTAATGTGTTGTACCCTCCAACAGAGATGACGAAGACAATACCTCTGCCGATGCATCATCTTGAGGGTTGTCTACATGACTTCCAAACTTGAGCATACAGTGATTACTCAGGAGAAGCAAAGATTCTCTGTGAATCAAAGACAATAAATGTTATGGAGGTTCATGATCTGATGAGATTTCATAAGAAAGATATTCTAGTTCTGTCCAAGCATCAGATTGAGAGCAACACGGAGACAGAAGAATATGCTAAATGCTATACGCGAGCTGTTGCAGAGATTGTGGCCAAAGAGTTTTGGTATGATCCAGCAACGGTGTAGTTATCAAAGAAGTTCAGAATGTGAAGACTGCAGTCTAATGCTAAAGCCTAGGGGAATATTGTAGAGACCATATTTATGAGGCTTTTGCATTAGAAATACTTGTGGGCTAGTTCTAATTGTAATTGGGTTAATTTGTTTATGGGTTATTAGTGGGTCTTGAGTCCGGTCGCATATAGGCCATGTGGGCCGAATTATTTTGCTTGGTAAACAAGTTTAGGCTTTCCTATATAAGGAATAGGTAGCTACTTGTTTAGGTTGTTGATTCTCTAGGGTTTCGTGTGGAGTATGTTTGCGGATTCAAGTGTATATCGAATTCACCTTGTGAATTCGGACTTCAATTGTGTGGTAATCAAATCTAGTTCAAGCATTCGATTACGGTTTGTAATTCTTTCACTTGTTCCTTTGTTTGCTAAACCTTTCGACTTAATCTTGAATCACCTCTAGTCACCGGATTCCGCACGGTGACTATAGGATTTGATATCGCGTGAGGGGTTAAATCGATCCTTACAGTTTCATCTCAGGAGTCTGTAAAGTCTAAGCCGATGATGGTGCAAACACCTAAGTCAAGGAAGACTGTTACTCCTAAGGTTAAACCCTCTGATCAACATTGGGTTCTGCCAAAGCTGAAAGAAAAATTATAAATCAAAACAACAGCTTTCCAAGTTACAAAAATTTCCAAAAACAGGTGAAGAAACCATTTTCAAAACAACCAAAGTCTGAAAAACCCAAAGTTACCCCTCCCAAGGTAACTAAAACTATTATGAAAAATAATTCTAAAATGAAGAAGGTTGAAATACCTAAAGTCACAACCCCAAATGTGACTAAAACAAAAACTGTATTGAAAGAAGAATCTAAACGAAGAAGGTTTAGATACCTAAAGTCGCAACTCCATAAGTGACTAAAACAGATATTAAATCACCTGGAAATTGGAAACCAAAAATCAAGGCAGCTCCATCCCAACTTCCTGATTTCTCAAAGGTGATGTTCTTACAAGAAGTATCTTTTATTGATTCCTCAGGTGTACCCAGAAAAACAATGGCCTGGGTACCATTGGCTAACTAATATCTCATATGTGCAGGAACAGTCAAGGAGGATTATCACTAACATTTTTTTATTAATTTGTTTGTTGATAAGTGATTGTTCCAGGCACAGTTTAGGAGATGTATCTTCATGTCATGACAAGCAATTTTTTATGGAGGATATGTTTCCTTGAGAGGTAAAAGGTCAAATTCAGCATGAAAGGTACTGTTCTTAACTTGGTTGTTTGTTTGTTGAAGCGATAAAGGGTGTTTGTGTCAAAACCAAATTCCTTAAAATTTTCAGTTGGTGCTTGGTTGTTCAATTTTTTAAAAAAGCAATGAGGTATGCATGCTATAAAACCCATTTTTCTAAATATTTTCAAATCGATACTTTGAAGGTTAGCTTGGCCAGGAGTGTGTGAAGTTATTTGCTCTGCTTATGTGTTCTTGTTTTAAAAAAAAAAGATGTTCACAAAAGTTGTGACATTAAAAATCAAAAAGCAAGGGGAAGAAATGTAAAGATGAAGAAAAAGTTAACCCCTCAAAAATAGTGTGCTTTTCAATTTTTAATAGTTTGTTTGTGTCTGTTTCTAAGAAAGGTAAGGGAAGTGAAATATGTCCGGATTGGAGATGACTGACACGTGTAAAGCGGAAGTGAAAAGCAAGCTCCACTGTGATATGCTCGGTAGGCTCGACCTAATCTTATGACCACCAATGTAAGTGCAATGAACTTAAATATATATATGTTTAGTTTCCCATCTCATTGCATGGTTTAAAAAACTGAGTTCCAGCAAAAACGGGTTGAGAGTGGTAATTATACCTAGTATTCTCTCTCTCACACGTCATGTTTCTGCTGTTATGACTACACCATATAATGAAAAGAAAAAGAAATGAAAAAGAAATGAAAAAGAAAAGAAAAAGAAAAGAAAATAAAATAATCATTCAGTTTAGTCTTCCTTGCGTGCTTATGCGGCTGACCTGATCACCGACTGATGATTAACGAAATAAGTGGTAGTCATAACGGTGTTGCATGGTTCCTCAAGTTGGGGGTTTGTGAATCCTCAATAAACTCTGAGGTTGGGTAGGTTTTGCTATGTACAATTGGGTGTGGGGACGATTAAACATGCTGGTAATTAGTAATCTATTTAGCATGATGCATTTGGTTGGGTTCAAACGGATTTGAGTTTAAAGTGGACAAACATACCGGCAATCACCTGGACTAGTCGAGTAACTGAAGCTGAAAAGGGTTCCTCAGTCAGATTCATACGGTTTGATCCCTTGTAAACTTTCTCATGTTTGATATTGGTAAATATTTGTTTATTTTTATCTTTCGTGTGTGAGTCTTTAAGTTCTTTTTGGTTGTGTTTACGTCTTGGCCAGGTTAATTTGAGAAGTCAAAATGTGTTTTCATGGGTTTTGATGCATGACAATATGCCCCCTGCAGATCTTGCCAAATTTTTAGGGGAAGGAGAGGAGATAATAAGTATTATCCGAAAGGAACTCGAGGATGATACTTATTATCTAATGAAAAGACTTCCTTAATACATAGTATCTGAAGGGAACTCGAAGATAATATGTATTATCTCAGGGGAAGTCCTTAGATGAGGGGAAGTAATCAGCTAAGGGGAAGTCTTTGAGAGAGGATAATAAGTATTATCCGAAGGGAACTCGAGGATGATACTTATTATCTAATGAAAAGACTTCCATAATACATAGTATCTGAAGGGAACTCGAAGATAATATGTATTATCTCAGGGGAAGTCCTTAGCTGAGGGGAAGTTATCAGCTAAGGGGAAGTCTTTAGAGGTCTTGGGTTCAGGGGAAGTTTTATAGAAAACCCGTAATCTATATTAGGGTTTTTGGTTAAGATTATGTTAATTTGAATCAACTGAACATATGATAATTACCTTCTAACCCAAAGACCGGTCATCAAATGTCTGGTGGAGTATATTTTTTCAAATGTGTGTCAGACAGGTTGATGATAGAAAGATGCTGCTGATGCTGCTCAAAGTTAAAGAACCAGCCGGACAAGAATTCCATCTGAAAAGCAACTGTTCAGGGGAAGTTGTTGGTGTCTTTACAAGTTTCCAAAAGCTTCAAAAGTCTTTCAAAGAAAATGCTCATAAGTTTAGGGGAAGCTGAAGATTTCAAGTCAATCTTTGATAAAGAAAATGATACAGAGAGCAGTCAGAGATCATGAAGTTTAAAGATCAACAATCAAGTTCTTCATAGTTAGAGGTTTTCAAACATTTTACCCTCTAAGTTTTGGTGATTCGAGACAGTTACCGAAGATTCAGCAAGAACCAGTTCTTTCAAAAGAAGCAAGTCAATGAGAATCCTCCATCTCATTAACTTGTTCATTTCAAGAAGTTCGAGCTGATGTTGATCAAGAGGAAGTCCCAAGTGCCCGTCATGAAACCCATTGAAGATGTCTACGGATAGATTCTTCATCAACATCTTTGCCAGCCAGTCATGAAGAAGAACTTCAAAATCGAAGACATTTAATATCACAAGCCTAGGGGAAGATTTTAGAGGCTAGATTATGAGGCTTGTAATATTGAATAAGTTGGGCTGGGCCTAGAAGGTTTCATTAGAATCGTAGGCTAGTATGTTTTATATGTCTGGAGTAGTTTACTTAGACTAGTTTACTATTAGATATGGGCTTGGGCTTGGGTTCAAGATCCATAAGGGCCCAATTGTAAACCCATTGGGGTGCCTATATAAACCCCAATGGTTCTCCTCATTTGGGTTGCTCTTTGGTTGCTGATTACGATTTTGAGAGGAGCCTCCTTGGTGTTTACGATCGTAATCTTAAACTAAAGAAGGATCAAGTTTACGATTTCTTATTTGTACCAGACAAGTTCAGCTTGTGTACAAAGATCAGGTTTTTTATCGTTTTAATCATCGTATTCTTCAATTTCTTCTCTTCTTTTTCTTGAATCACTAATCTAATCGGATTCCGCATGTTTAGATTAGTTAGATATCGTGAACGATTGTTGTTTCTGGACCAACAGTCTGCTCCGATGACGATCGTTTGCGGGGATACTTCTTCTAAGGAGAGCGCACCTATGTCCCCTCAGGTCGGGAGGCTTCTCGCCAGCTTTAGGAAGCGACCAACGGAGACGCCCGTTGAGGACCCACGTACTGCTCGACATAGGCGCTTATCAGGATTCAGCACTTACTGGACTCCGGTACCGGGTGCCGGGTGGGTTGACGCCCCCAGATGATGCGGAGCCCGGAGAGTCATCTCGTACAGCTGCTTCCCGTCTAGCTCCTGTTCAGGCTGTTGGGACTTTACCCTTACCCACTCCTACTCCTCCAGCAGCTACTGTAGACACTAGATTGGGCTACATCTCTGACCAGTTGGCTGGGCTACAGGGGCACGTTGATCGATTTCGACAGCGTGACATCCCGGAGCTCACCTAGCGCATAGCCTCTATTGAGGAGGCTCACCGCCAGGATGACTTAGCCTTCCTGACTATGCGTGACCGATTGCACCAAGCCGAGGGGCGTGCTGTTGAGGCAGAGTAGCTGGCCGCTATGGAGCATGAGCGCTCCGAGGCGGTAGTGGCACTGTTTTATGCCAGTGTTGTACTAGCAGCCGATGTCCTGTTCATCAGTACCTTTGGACTTAGTTTTATCTGATTTGGCCTAGGCTTTGCGGGCTGTGCACCAATATTTACATTATGAACTTGTTTGTAAGGGGTTATACCCCACGGATATTTTGTATTTTGTGCAACTTATTTCTACAATTTATGACTTTTGTATTATTTGTGGTTGTTATGGTTATTATGGTTGTTGTGGTTGTTCATTTTGTGCACATGTGTTGACTTTATGTTCCATATTGTCTTATCTTTTTTTTTCATTTCGATTTCAAGAACCATGCCGCCAAGAAGAAACATTATACGCAACAGGGAAAACACCCCCATGACTTCAGCTGATATCGAGCAACTGATTGCACAACGCGTGGCCGACGCCATTACCGATTTTGAGGCCAATCGGAGCACCGGTGGAAGTGCTGGAAGCGGTGCGGCGGGAGGTAATATAGTTATCCACCGAGCTACTTAACCCTTCGCTTCAAGATTATTAATCATACTTAATTTTCTTTATTAGCTATTGCAGCGCCAGTGACCAATGGCGCGAGGTGTTCCTATGAGTCATTCCTCAAGTGCAAACCCCCACCTTTCAGTGGACTTGAGGGCGCTACCGGCCTCGTCAAATGGATTGAGAAAGTCGAATCTGTGTTCTGTATGTGCAACTGCCCTGAGGACTATCAGGTGAAATATGCAGCGGTTACTTTTGAGGGACAGGCGTTGACTTGGTTGAATGCCCAAGTCCAAGCTATAACTCTTGAGCTTGCGAATTCCACTCCATAGGAAGAATTTACCAAGATGTTGTGGGAGGAGTATTGTTCCCGCAGTGTACTCCAAAAACTTGATCAAGAGTTCTGGAGCCTGACAATGAAGGATGCTGACATCGTGGGCTATACCAATCGTTTCTACGAGCTGTGTCGGTTATGCCCAACAATGGTTAAACCTGAATACAAAAAGATTGAAAGGTATATTTGAGGACTGGCCCCTCAGATTCAGAGCATGGTCACTGATGAACCACAAAACCACACCGCTTGTAGGTTTGATTCAATGATCCAACATGGAATTGAGCTAATTAATAGAAAAGTATTGGAATGAAGATATTTTTATTGGTTTGATACTAGACAGAATACATTCAGAAATACACACAGTTTAAGGTGTAATTTGAGGTCTCAAGTTGAGAGTTGCAAGTTATGAAATGAACTATTTATACTATTCTTCAAATTCGCATCTCCGTAAGCTGGAGGGATGCACTTGCGTCTTGATCATTCGCAACTGCATCCTTTTTACCTTGCCACCCACATGCGATGTTTATCTTCGGAAGTGTCATCTCCGAGGTACTTGCATGTCCACTCTTGACCTATCCTCATCAGTCACATCTTCTGTTCCAAAAACAATTCAGGATGCTGTCCGACTGGCACATCACTTGACCGATCATGGAGTGTGTCAGGGCACTATGGGCAAGAAAGCAGCAGTGGGAAAACAAAAGGCCACTTCCAATCACAACTTTGGGGGAAATCAAAAGGGGAGGTGGAATAACAAGCGGGGGAGAAACTAGTCTGACCAGAACGCTCCTGAAACTGTTAAGGCTTTTGTTGCAACACTTGTTGATCCGTTGAAGAAGCCGAGGGCCGTCTACTCTGGCCCCTTACCCAAATGCAACAAGTGCAGTTTCCATCACAATGGCACGTGTGAAAGTGCCCGGTGCCAGAACTGCAAAAGGATCGGCCACAGTGCCCAAGGTTGTCGTTTCAATGCTGCCACCCCACCCGTAGCTGCCACACCTACCGCCACCAATATCGGCATTACCCGCACATGCTATGGGTGTGGGGAAGCAGGGCACTTCCGCAGGAACTTCTCGAAGAACAAATATAATGACGGAAATGCTCATGGGAGGGCATTTGTAATAGGGAATGTTGAGGCTCGTCGGGACCTGAACATCGTGACGGGTACGTTCCTCTTAAACAATAACTATGCTACTATTTTGTTCGATACGGGTGCCGATAAAAGTTTTGTGTCTAGCGACTTTAGTGCCTTACTCGGTGTTAGACCAACTGCTTTAACCTATAATTACACTATAGAGTTAGCCGATGGTAAGCTAATCGAAACTGATAAGGTGTACCAAGGGTGTGCGTTGAACCTGGAGGATCATCCCTTTAGCATTAACTTACTAAGGGTAACACTTGGAAGCTTTGATGTAGTGGTTGGAATGGATTGGTTATCAAAGAATCAAGCAGAGATTGTTTGTGGTGAGAAAGTTGTTCGTATACCACTCCCGAGCGGCGAGACGCTCTCGATTCAAGGAGAAAAGAGTGGGTCAAAACTAAGAATCATTTCGAGCATGAAGACTCGAAAGTGTTTACGAAAAGGGTGTCATGCAATTTTAGCCCACGTGACAGAAAAGAGGAGTGAGGAAAAAAGTTGGAAGATATACCGATTGTCCGAGACTATCCGGAGGTATTTCCCGAAGACTTTCCTGGACTTCCACCATCGATACAAGTCGAATTTCGGATTGACCTAGTTCCAGGAGATGCACCGGTTGCAAGGTTGCCATACCGACTTGCACCAACTGAAATGCAGGAGTTGTCTAGCCAATTGCAAGAACTGCTAGACAAGGGTTTCAACCGACCGAGTTCCTCGCCATGGGGAGCCTAGGTCCTATTTGTCAAAAGAAGGATGGATCGTTCCGAATGTGCATCGACTACCGAGAGTTGAACAAACTTACTATCAAGAACCGGTATCCCCTACCCAGAATTGATGACTTGTTCGACCAGCTGCATGGGTCTAGTTATTACTCAAAGATTAACTTGCGTTCAGGATACCATCAGCTACGGATTCATGAGGATGATGTTCCAAAGACCGCCTTCCGGACTCGATACGGTCATTACGAGTTCATGGTCATGCCGTTCGGGCTAACCAACGCACCAGCTGTCTTCATGGACCTCATGAATCGGGTGTGTAAGCCTTACCTCGACAAATTCGTAATTGTTTTCATCGATGATATTTTGATCTACTCATGCCGTCAAGAGGAGCATACTCATCATCTGAAGTTAATATTGGAGTTGTTGAAGAATGAGAAGCGGTATGCTAAGTTTTCCAAGTGTGAATTCTGGATCCGCGAAGTACAGTTTCTGGGTTACGTGTTCAATGAGAAAGGCATTCACGTGGACCCATCCAAGATTGAAGCAATCAAGAACTGGGGAGCACCTAGCACTCCTACCGAGGTTCGACAGTTTCTGGGGTTAGCTGTTATTATAGAAGGTTTATTAAGAACTTTTCAAAGATAGCTCAACCACTAACAGCTCTGACCCAGAAGGATAAGAAATTTGATTGGGGAGTCATACAAGAATCAGCTTTCTAGCTACTGAAGCAGAAGTTATGTAGTGCACCCATTCTATCCCTACCTGAAGGGACAGGTGGATTCATGGTGTATTGTGATGCATCCCACCAAGGACTTGGGTGTGTATTGATGCAACACACCAAAGTCATCGCTTATGCGTCGCGACGGTTAAAAGTTCATGAGAAGAACTACACCACCCATGACTTAGAGTTGGGAGCTGTAGTTTTTGCACTCAAAATCTGGAGACACTACCTATATGGTACTAAGTGTACTATTTTTACTGATTACAAGAGTCTCCAACACATTTTTTATCAGAAGGAGCTCAACATGAGGCAACGCAGATGGGTCACAATTCTTAATGATTACGACTGCGAAATAAGATATCATCCTAGTAAGGCAAACGTAGTGGCAGATGCCTTGAGCAGGAAGGAGAGAACCAAGACGCTGAGAGTGCGAGCTCTAGGAATGACCATTCAGACAAACCTTACCAGCCACATTCGACATGCTCAACTGGAAGCACTCAAGGAACCTAATCTGAAAGATGAATCGTTACGGCGAATGGAAAAACAATTTGAGGTCAAATCCGATGATACCCGCTACTTCATGAATTGGATTTGGGTACCGAGCTTTGGGAATCTAAGGGATTTAGTAATGGATGAAGCACATAAGTCCAGGTATTCGATTCACCCAGGCTCAGACAAGATGTATCACGATCTCAAGGAACACTATTGGTGGCCGAATATGAAGGCTGACATTGCCACCTATGTTAGCAAGTGTCTGACATGCTTAAAGGTCAAGGCGGAATATCAGAAGACACCATGATTGCTGCAACAGCCTAAGATCCCGCAGTGGAAGTGGGAAGAGATCTATATGGATTTCATAACAAAGTTGCCCAAGACGGCAAGTAAATGTGACACCATTTGGGTAATTGTTGACAGGCTGACAAAGTCGGCACACTTCTTTCCGATTAACGAAAAAGACAAGATGGACAAGTTGACCAAAATCTAGCTCAAGGAGGTTGTTTTGAAGCATGGGGTACTGCACTCCATCATCTCGGATCGGGACAACCGATTCACTTCCCGATTTTGGCAATCATTGCAAAGGCAGTTAGTACACGCCTGGATATGAGTACAGCCTATCACCCACATACGGATGGTCAGAGCAAGAGGACCATTCAGACAATCGAGGATATGCTCAGAGCTTGCGTAATCGACTTTGGTAGCCGTTGGGACGAACACCTGCCACTGGCTGAATTTTCCTACAATAACAGCTATCATACGAGTATAAAGGCTGCACTATTCGAGGAACTTTATGGAAGGAAGTGTTGGTCACTGATTTGTTGGGCAGAGGTTGGCGATAGCCAACTTACCAGTCCAGAAATCATCCATGAAACTACTGAAAGGATTGTCCAAATACGGGACAGACTAAAGGCTGCACGTGATCGCCAGAAAAGTTATGCTGACGTAAGACGGAGACCATTGGAGTTTGAGGTGGGAGATAAGGTCATACTTAAGGTCTCTCCCTGGAAAGGGGTTATCCGGTTTGGTTAAAAGGGGTAAGCTAAACCCGAGGTACATATGACGTTTTAAGATCCTGTCTAGGATCGGTCCTGTAGCTTATCGACTTCAGTTACAACAAGAACTCAGTGGTGTACATAATGTCTTCCATGTGTCAAATTTGAAGAAGTGTCTGTCAGATGAGACACAGATCATACCGCTCGAGGAGATTTAGATCGACGACCAGCTTCACTTCGTCGAGGAACCAGTCGAGATCATGGACCGCGAGGTCAAACGAATGAAGCAGAGTCGCATTCCCATAGTGAATGTGCGATGGAACTCGAGACGAGGACCAGAGTTTATTTGCGAACGCGAGGATCAAATGCAACGCAAATATCCGCATCTATTCGAGGATGCACCAGCAGCGGTTGGCACGGTTTGAATTTCGGGACGAAATTCTCTTCAACGTGGGGAGTATGTGACAACCGTCAGAATTTCAGGTCATATTCCGCTCCCGAATAACCAATAAGCATACATTATATATTTCATGAATCTATTTTGCATGAATTAACGTGTTACATGACATAGCACATCCATTACATTCATATCATGCATCGGTAATTTAGTAAATTACCGGGTCACACACACGGTCTAACTGACACATGAACGTTGGTGACGTTTTCCATAATAGGTGAAATAAATAATTTGATACATATTAAATGCCTATTAATATATTTATAAAATTAAAATATATTTACGTTTCATTTTATTTTAACGCGAACGTTTCGCGCATTATTATTATTTAAGCAAGTCCAAACATACCAACTATCACCAATAAACCATTTAATATCAAACACTTTCTATTTTTTTTAGTTATTTATTAAAGGTTTATTGGATTTTATTAATCCAAGTTATTATCAATTGGCCAATATTAATCCCAATTTTAAAATTGGCCAAATTAATCCCAATTATTAAGGTGTTGGATTTCATTGGACCCCGAATGTAATTTTTTGAGTAAAATCCCTAACGGAGTTAAGGAAAATGTAAAGGGGGTCTAATGAAATACAACATCTTAATAATCATTGGAGCCCAAAGTGAATTTTTTGAGTAAAATCCCTAACGGAGTTAAGAAAAATGTAAAGGGGTCCAATGAAATCCAACACCTTAATAATTGGGATTAAATTGGCCAATTTTGAAATTGGGATTAATATTGGCCAATTGATAATAACTTGGATTAATAAAATCCAATAAACCTTTATTAAAGTATACTTAATAAAATAATGTTTATTTTTATTCATTCCGCCTTATGCCCGCTATACTCGAAATATACCCGGCTATCACCAAAACAATTAAATAAATAAAAGTTTTACGAAAACTTACAACCCAATCCTTCAGATTTTGATCAAACCAACCACATAGCTCACATCCATCGTTTTATTTAGCAAGTATTTACTTGCCTTTTTCCATGACAATAACCTTCTTACCTTCCCCATCACATCAGTTTGAGAAGAATACAAACCACTGTGACACTATCCCTTCCTCCATGAAATTGACTATGAGGAGCCAAGACTGCATAAAATTTGCTTTCCACTTTTAACCGTATCATCTGCACAAAGATCACACAAATCAAACAAATGTGACTCCTTTCATTCTTCTAGACACAAGACAACTCATGGTAAATCCCATGCATACAACATCCCCTTTTTAGCCTAAATTCATACAAGGTTGTAAAAAAAAAAAACATGTCAAGTCCATCTCGGTCAACACAGTGATCCCCTCACCCATCCTTTTCATTCCTAAAATACTTAACAACTCTTTAAAAGAGTATTCATGCACAGGCACCTATACACCACGTTTTTCTTCACAAAGAAACCTCACAAATGCACTAAATTTGCAGCCCTCCACTTCTCCATCGATCACCACCTTCAAACCCCTCTTCACCTTCATAAAAACCCAACGAGAGACCCATTTCGAGCTGCCTTCCCTCAGTGCGTGGCAGCCCCCTGGAATCACGATTTACATGCAGAAAATCATGGAGAAAACACCAACTTCGTCCTAGCTCTTGACCCAGTTTGAAGCATCAATCAAGCCCCTCTTTCGGTCCAAATCTTAGGTCCTTAACTCGCGTTTTTCAGGTATATGACTCACCTCTCGACTCCCTTACGTTTCGGTTACAAAACAGCCCCATAGATCCATCGTTTTGACCCGTAAAAACTCACTTTTTCATAACTTCTACACACTGAATCGTACAACAGCTTATAGCCATCGTCGGAGCCTATTTCGGGAGTTCACAGAAGGTCTTTTCGAGTTCTTCAAGTGCCATACACTAACCGTTGGTCTCTCCTACCGGCTTCGTCGTTGTTACGTGAGGATACTCACTTTTCCCTTCATTATTTTTGTTATAAATTTTAACTATACTACCTATGATTTTTACCCAAAGTTTCGGGTAGATATTGCACTGCCTAGACTTGTGGTTGTGGAAACAAAATGCTTTTGCTATAAAAACATGATTTTAAAACAAAGTTATACTCTTCGACATAAAAGAGAATGGTTGGTGATTTATATTATGTTAGACTAAAATAATAATAATAATAATAATAATAATAATAATAATAAAAAAAGTTGATATCAATCTCGTTAGTTAAATTTATGTATATGAAAGTTGGTATGGACTTGGGAAGGGTAGATATGTTGACATTTGGTAACAAGTGCAAAATCTTAACACAAAATCCTTAAAAGGTGGTTAAATATTGTTAAAAAAAAGTGATGGCCTAGGATTTTGTTTAAATGATTCTAAACGGTTTATATACAAAAAAAAAAATTTAATTTTTCAACACCATAATATATATGTACGTATACATAGATATATATTTAACAATTAAGAAATTAACTAACTTTAAATTGAACCTGAATAATAGTTTTGGGCTTAAATAATGTTTGTAGGCTAAATGAGCATGATATGGGTCTTTATAATAGATTTGGGCATAAAACATAAGTGTTGGGCCTTAAATGTGGCTTTGTGCTTAAAATATATTTTTTGAGCCTTATAGCGATCTTTGGACCAAACCGAACCCAAGTTGGCCCATTACGAGCCCAAATAGTGTTAAGCGTCATTTTCACAATTTAATGGGTTAAATAATGTCAACCGACACAAAAATGATATTCGGTTCCTAAAACCGACACCAAAATAGAAAAATGTATTTTTTAGAGTTATAATATTTAAATGTGTTATTTTTTGATATGTGGCTAACTCTTGGAGTCTACATAAGTACAAATATAATAAAAATATCTATTTCAATACACAACAGTATTCGAGTCAAGTCGAGTCGGGTCAACATGTCATTTGACCCAAAATTCGAAAGTCAACATTAGGAGTACAAGAGTTCACAAACTAATTCATACATAGGTAATATGGTTTATATTTTAGTGTCCTAAGTATATTTATAATTTGGAACACATATATAAATCACCAACGTGTCGTCACCAAACGTTTTACAATCACATGCAACCTAGGTAGTGTTAGGTGAAATGTTACATCACCCACTTACTTATATTCACATACTGAGACTATAGGTGTCTAAAAACTGTTTTAGGGCACACTAGGTCGGTATACTTTTCATTGCTACATACAGTTCATCATTCATAGTCCCAGGTGAGTTTCACGGCCCCTTTTCATTGTTTACTTTGGGTGAGAATTACATGCATTGCAAATTTTATTTACATCGGGACACAATATACTTAAATGATACGTACCGATTACCAGAGACAATTTACATATCACATTAAGTCCCTTCATAACTGTACTGTTAATCGTTATTATAGCGAGGTGGTGATGGATAGTACTATCGGGTTTAACAAACCCTACCCGCGTTAGTTTCACTAACTTTGGTTGTAGGCCAAAACGGGTATATTATTGGCCTAATTTTCATGCTCATGTCAGTGATAACATGTTGCACGGGGGCATTCATTCAGTCGAGCATCGGTTCCAGTGACTCGTGGTAGTGGTTATTGTGTAGGCCAACACATGTCATATAATGTATTGATTGTGTTCCATTATAAATTGTTTACACTTACATATACATTACAAACCTGTGAACTCACCAACATTATTGTTGACTGTTTAAGCATGTATTTCTCAGGTAACTAAGCAGCTGCATACACCAACATGCATTCAGGAGTCACCATGCTAGGGTGCACATTTTGGGACATTCATTATCATGTTATGTCATTTTCTGGAAAAACATTTTCATTCCACTTATTCCGCATTTTGAGACATAAATTTGTAACCATTTGAACTGCATGGTTATTTATGTACGTCTTTCAAAACTCATGTAGAGTCATTCAATATATCTTGTGTGTTAATGATCCATGAAGTCATGACCCCACGGGAAGGCTGCTGTGGATGGGGTGTGATAGAATCGTTGGCGGTGCACGAACTGAACATTTTTTAATTGTGTATTAAGAAAGGGGATTAAAAAAAGTAAAAACACTATATTACATGTAATCTTGTCATATCAGCAGATTTTTTGCCACATCATCAGATTTTTTGCCACATCATCAGTTCCTTAACGGTGTTAAAAAAAACTTAACTTCGGGTCCAATAGAAAAAAAATAAGGTAAAAGTTGGGACCGGTGGAAAGAATTTAAAAAGTGGGATTATTATTGGCCAATAGGTAAAAGTTAGGATTATTTAAATCTAATTTTCAATTGGATTTTAATAATCTCAACCTTTGGGTGTTGGCCAACAATAATCTCACCTTTAAATCACTTTCAATGGTCTCAAATTTCACCCTATTTATTGATATTGGTCCCGTCGTTAAAAACTTAACACCGTTAACTTTTTGATGATGTGGCGTCTGATGTGGATATTTAATTTTTTTACCCCTTATAAATTACACATGGAAAAATCAAGTAAAAATTTGGTCAAAATCACCTCCCATTTGAACCTCCTTCTCTGTCGTGAATCTTATTCTTGCCGAAACCTCCACAACTACGATAAGACATCCAGAAAACTAAACTGGGTAAAACATAGAAGGCAGTAGTTATTATCCTTTATGAATTATATTATTAACCATTGTTAAGAGAAGCCCCGTCCACCCCCACCACACCATAACCATTACCTCCCTCCCATCGATTTAGTTTATACATCAAGAAGTGAAAACCCATAGAAACCTGCAAATTTGGAAAAACAAAAAACATATTTTCACACTAACCAACAACATGATCGTAGATGAAAACCAAAATCATGGTATGATGGTGCATGTACCCCCATGGACCCTCATGCATCGACGACCCGATTTCTCCCCAGAGGCCCAACACCATCGAAGACTACGCATGTCTCCTCCGCAACGACGCCGCCGTCCGCCGCTACCTCAGAGTTCCCGACGGAAATGGATCCAACTCTGGCGGTATGGATTTTGACCTCACATCGGAAGCATACGCTTGCGACAGTTTGCGTATGTATGAGTTCAGGATTCGCAAGTGCACACATGCCCAGTCACATGACTGGACCGACTATCCGTACGTCCACCCCGGCGAGAAAGCTCGCCGGTCACCGGAGAGACCCACGAAAGTACAACTACTTTGGCACCGTGTGCTCGTGCTCGGAGTTCCGTAAAGGGAATTGTAAAAAATGCGACGGTTGTGAGTTCGCTCATGGCGTCTTCGAGTGCTGGTTCCACCCTCACCATTACTGAACTCAGCCAATTCTCATCGTAAAGGAATATGGAGTTTCACCGCCTGCAATGAGTGATGGCTACGGTTTCAGTGAGGAAGCCGCCATCACAAGGGTGTCGGTCCAGTCATGTGACTCCTTGGCATGAGTAAACAACTCCAAGGAGTCTACTATTGCTGATAAACAAATCACCACCTTCCAAAATATAAAATACCCAAAATTAGAGCATATCAGAAAACCTGCAACCAAATGGTGTAAACACTTACTTGCGTACAGACAAAACATGCATGGCAAAACACTTGGGAGAAGAGATATAGGATGATGAACAGGCGAGCTGTGAAGCTTCTCATTCTGAGCTGGTATCGGACCAGAGACTGATACATTTTTCAGAGAACTGAAGCCATTTGCCGGATCTCGGTGGACTCCACCGGACGTGGCCGGCTCTCATGCTCTTGCGGATATGGGATATCTTACCGGAGTTGTGGAGGTTTCCGGCAAGAATAAGATTCATGGCAGAAAAAAGGCTAAAATGGGAGGTGATTTTGACTTGATTTTGCCATGTGTAATTTATAAGGGGTTAAAAAAAATAAATAAATAAATATCCACATCAGACGTCATATCATTAAAAAGTTAACGGTGTTATGTTTTTTAACGGCGGGACCAATATCAATAAATAGGGTTAAAGTTGGGACCATTGAAAGTGATTTTTAAAGGTGGGATTATTGTTGGCCAACACCCAAAAGTTGGGATTATTAAAATCCATTTTTTTATAACATTAAACTACACTTTTTTTTATTATACCCTAAATTAAAAATTAATATTCTAGTTCGTGTTTGAAATTGAGACATTCCATCAAAGGGGCAGCATAAGCCTTTTACCTACTAAGCTAGGACCCAAGTGGCAAGGGGTTGCAATTAAAGTTGTCATTCATAGTAATGTTATGACACCAAGATCCATTAATGTAGTTTTTAAAGGGCTTAGTTTTGCTATACAAAAAGGTTTAGTGGCACAACTTGTTGCCCGTTTACCTTTACTTTCCTTGTGAATAGTTGATCATTCTCTCTAATATATATATATATATATATATATATATATATATAGGTGAAAGTTCAAATACAAAGTGTTACTTCTGTGCGAAGTGAGGAGAGCATGACACGTGTTTGTTGTATATTTATGCGGAGGGGCATTATTGTCTTTTTCATATGTGTTTTTTTATGCGTAACGTTACCGGGCGAACCATATTCTTTTTTCATGATTTAAGTTTTTTACACTTCATGTTAAATATTCGTTACTACAGGTTGCGTTATTTTTAGCATGATTATTATCAATGTTTATCTGCGTCTTTTTTATAATACACGTAGGTTATATTTATTAGTTTTTGCTTTTGAGTGATTTCTCTGTGACTCTATAGTGCTTCATATTAAATATTCGTATATTTTATTTATATTTTTCATGCGTGATATTAAATAATATTTGTGTAATTTGTAGTATAGCATTTTCTCACATCAATTAATTGTATCTTTTATTCTTCTTTTAATATGCGTTATTTTTATTTAATACATGCGTGAGTATATGTTATTTACATTTTTATGATATTAAGTGTAGCCTTTTTATGTTATATTGAATGTGTTCTTTTAGTTTCATTCGTGTGTAATTTTAAAGGATATCTAACAATTTATTTGATGCGTGATTATAAACATTTCATCATGCGTAATCTTTACATTTATTTTACTTTTTTTTAATGAAAATATTATCATGCGTATTTTATAATTATTGATGCGTGATTATAAACATTTCATCATGCGTAATTTTATAATTTATTGATGCGTTATTATAAACATTTTCTTAAGTGTTAGTGTATTTTGCCTGATAAACTGTATTTTAAAGGAAAATTATTAAGAAAAAATTGAATAACTTAGAAAGATTCATTATTAATAACACAAAAACACCAAAAACATAAAATTACAACAATATTTTTATTCTACTGATAGGCTTCTAAAAAAGCCATCTTCAATTCCACATATGCTTTCATGTTCTTCAAGATGTTTGCAATCTCGTTCATTTGTTCTAGATCTGTTTTGTCCTTGTCTATCATGAACACTCTG
The DNA here is from genome assembly GCA_039602395.1 of Deinandra increscens subsp. villosa. Taxonomy (NCBI): domain Eukaryota; kingdom Viridiplantae; phylum Streptophyta; class Magnoliopsida; order Asterales; family Asteraceae; genus Deinandra; species Deinandra increscens. The sequence continues at coordinate 6,051,738 of JBCNJP010000010.1, read as the reverse complement.
ACAAAGTCTCGAACGAAATTTTTTGGCAAAGCCATCAGTTTTTGATTTACTTCATCTCTTGCTACCATCATATTGGTTAGGCTCTCGAATGTTTGCTTCAAGACATCCATCATTAGGACTTCTTTGTTTAACTCAAGCATAATTTGCCTCGTTAGTTTTTCCTTGAGTGCATCATTATTGGCTTCCGGGGCGTTGGAAGAAGATGAAGACATTTTTGCGGTGTGGTTCTTTTTATGTGAGAGGTGATTTGAAGTTTTTTTTGGGTAGATGCCGTTGCAACTTGATTTTTTAGTGTAATCGAGTGTCTAGTTTTATAGAGGTTTTGATGAGTGTCTAGTGGGGTATCAAATGCGTTAATTGGTAACCGTGTGCAGTGGGTACATTTTTTGGGAGATGGATGTGAATGTGCGTGTTAATTATCGTGAAAGGAAATATTCTTACACATTTTTCATTTTTAACTGTGTGTATTTTTTTATTTTGTTTTTGTTTTATTTTGCCTTCAATTTTAGCTCTTATAGTCTGTATCGGCTCTTTGGTGTGACCATGCAATTTTACACGCAAAAAACCCAGAAACCCTCCCTACTCACCTATCTTCTACTAACCGATCATCTCCCAAATCTTCATAAAACAATGGCTTCTTCTTCTTCTTCTTCTTCCAACCCTCCTTCATCCAATGTAAAAAAGAAGCCCTTAGAGAAGTGCTTTTTTAGATAGTTGCGTGATTTTTGTTATGTGTGCATGATTTGGGAACAAGGGTTATTGGTTGACTTGATATATGTAAAGAAGAAGCCCTAAATAAGTATTTTTTTAGATAATTGCATGATTTTTGTTATGTGTGCGTGATTTTTGGGAATTGGTTTTAGTATTTGCTTCGATTTTTAGATAGTTGCGTGATATTTTGTTGTGTGTGCGTGATTTGGGAACTGGTTTTTAGTTTTTGCTTTTATTTTTAGTTAGTTGCGTGATTTTTTGTTGTCTGTGCGTGATTTATGGTACTGGGTTTAGGTAACCTTGATTTTTAGATACTTGCGTGATTTTTGTGTGTTGTGTGTGATTTTTTTCTCCTTTAAAATTGATGCTTTTTTCTTCTGTGTGTGCGTGATTTGGTTACCTCTTTAGAGAGTTACGTGACATTTTTTTGTGGTTGCGTTTTTTTTTGTTTTAATTTGTTGTGAGATATAGGGGAATTTTTTCATGGTAATTGTGTGATACGTTATTTTTATGCGTCATTCCTTTAAAAAAAATACATATATACCCTTTTGGAGAAAAAACACGCGGATCCTTTTATTATCATGGCTTGTGTTTAGTCCTATCCGTCAAATCTATCGAACACGCGGCTGAGATGCCTTCGCACGCTTCGCATGGAAATCGTCATTTGTACAATAACTTTCCCCTATATATATATATATATATATATATATATATATATATATATATATATAGGAGAGGGATCATTTGAAAACCGTGAAAACCCTAATGTCCCGTTGAAAAAAATATATAAAAAAATAGTAGATTGTATAACATCGATTTTTTAGTTCAAGACTAAAAAATGGTTAAGAAATCATGGATAGTTTTTTTTTTAAATATCCGATAAAAAATACTTATTTCCCGTTCTCGAAAATTTACATATGTAAAAAAAACCTGGTGAATTTACATATGTATAAGAAAAAAACTGGGTGATTTACATATGTAAAAAATAAAAAAAGTTTTTAAAAGATTTATAAAAAAATCCGCTAGGCGGTTTTTTATTATTTTGTTTCACCAAAACTAATAAAAATGTATGTAGAATCCATATCAAAAATAAAAATAATAAAGAAAACCACATCCAGTTGAGAAAACTTTAAAAACCAAATGAAGGGTTATGATTGATCCACATCTACTCCTTACCTTATCGTTAAAGGGCAAAATAGACAATTTAGCATCAAATACACCTCCCTATGTTGACAACTCTGTAAATCACCATACATTTTTATAAAATCAACAATATGATGTGACATATTTTCTCTCTCTCCTCTCTCCTCCATGACACTTTTTATCTCTCATCTCTCTTCTATAATACTTTTTATCTCTCCCTTCTCTTCTCTACGACACTTTTTCTATCTCTCATCTCTCATTCATGGCACCCTTTTTCTCACTCATCTCTCTCATCTCCTCTATATTTTTATTCTTCTTATTAATTAACATCCTATATTATTTCTATTAAGAATTAATTTCCCAATCATCGATTATCACAAATCAAATATTAAAAATAAGTGTTTTATAAAAGAAAAAAAAACTTTCCATAGAAAAAGGTATTTTTAAAATATATAAAAAACAAATTCTAATACTAAAACAAAAATTTTCAAAATGGTTAAATGTCGACGTTTTATAATAAAATAACTAGTTACATATGTAAAATGTTTCAAATAGTTATATTCTCTTTATTATAAAACGTTTCAGGTTTCAGTTAGGTTATATATGTAGAAAAATGTGTTATTGTTTAGTCACATATGTAACATCATTGTTTAGATATACATTTTTCTAAATCTCAAAAATGTCTAGTCACATTTATTCAAGCATGAAACATGCGTAAATCTACATATGTAGGACGAGTTTACATATGTAAATTTAAATAGATAAATGAGATGTAACATATAATGTAAGTGAATTAAACGTCATTACCTAAGTAAATTAACATTTACTTACATGTGTACCATCATTGTTTAGGAAAGAAGAAAACTTTTCGTAAAAGAAAGTATTTTAAATGTCGACTTTTTCTAATAAAATAACTAGTCACATATGTAAAACGTTTCAAAATAGTTATATTCTCTTTAATATAAAACGTTTCAGGTTTCAGTTAGGTTATATATGTAGAAAAATATGTTATTGTTTAGTCACATATGTAACATCATTGTTTAGATATACATTTTTCTAAATCTCTAGTCACATTTATTCAAGCATGAAACATGCGTAAATCTACATATGGAGGACGAGTTTACATATGTAAATTTAAATAGATATATGAGATGTAACATATTATGTAAGTGAATTAACATATATAACGTTATTACGTAAGTAAATTAACAGTTACTCACATGTGTACCATCATTGTTTAGGAAAGAAAAAAACTTTTCATAGAATAAAGTCTTTTTTTTTTAAATATACCAAAAAAACAACTTCTAATTCTAAAAGATTTTTTTTTCTAAAATAGTTAAATGTCAACTTTTTCTAATAAAATAAGTAGTCATTATTCTCTTTCATATAAAACATCTCAGTTAGGTTACATATGTAAAAAAATTATGTTATTATTATTAAACATTTTACTCAAAGCATGTAACATACGTAAATGTTTCATACGTTCATATACGTAAACATTACCAAATGAATCATACAAAATGGAATATTTAAAAAATGATCAAAAAAATAAAACAATCTAACAAACGAAAATATAACAACTTAATAACAAAATATAAAATCTAATTATGTTTTGTTTTTTTATAATCGTCTTTATCTTTGACACAAATATTCCTTCACCTGCAAACGTGAATATAAAACATATGTAACACACGCTTAGCATTAAACTAAATAAAAATATCCAAGGGAATGATACATATTTAAATTTACATACGTAACATGATTATGGCATATACAAATTGTGGGCACAAATTACGTCACTATTAAAAAATATATAAAAGCTAATTATGCTTTCGTAAGTACCTATATAACATTGTTAAATATTATGACAAGATTTACCATAAGTACGTATGTAAATTTACATATGTAACATCGTTACATATGTTAAATATGTAAATATACATATGTAACATCAGTAAAAGATTTACATCAGTACATTTATATTGTTAAAAATTCTGAGAAGATCTACCATAACTACATATGTTAATTTACATATTGAACATAATAAAATGTAAAATGTTACATAAGTAAAATTAAATAGATAATGAGATGTAACATGTTACATAGTTAAAATTACATATGTAGCATCGTTAAAAGTTGTGACAAGATTTACCATGTTTTTTTTTCCTGTTTAAAATAAAATTCAAATGCAGAATTTTAGATTTTTATAAATTATAACTCTCTATTGTAACTCTCCACCAAATCATCTAGTACCTGTAACCAATTTAGGGGGAAACATTAAAAACTAATATTGAAACAAATCAACAAATTCAACCAAGAAATCAAAGCTAAACCAAGAAACTCAAACACATATCCATTTTAACTAAATCACAGGTAGCAACAAACAAATCAACAAATTCAATCAAGAAATTAAAGCTAAACCAAGAAATCACCAAATAATCTATATCTATTTTATCTAAATCACAAATAGCAAAAAAAATCATTCTGAATAAAATTGTTTATTACAAAAGAAAAAAGATAAACAATTTTAACATGTAAATCAAACACATTTTAAAGTAGAAATATTCTATTATTTAAACCAAAATGATTAATTTTAATTTAGAAAATTAGGCATGAACTCACATTTACAGAAACTAGGCGACAATATATTTGAGAGGTTGAAGAGCTCCTCGGCAGATATCTTGGTGGTTGGTGGTGTTCATCGGTGGCGGAAGAGATAAAGGTGTTAGGTGGTTGCGACAAGGAAGAGGAAGGTGGATGCGATGATGGTGGTTAGAGGTGGACGGTAGTGGGCGTGAGGGTGGCGGTCGTGAATGGTGGTGGGGAACGATGGTGGTCGTGTGGAGGCACAAAGGGAGAGATGAAGGTGGTAGGTGGTTGCTTGTTTTTTTAGAGAGAAAGCTTTTTAAAGAGAAAAAAATAAAATATATGTAAATTGTGAATTAATAAAATTTGAGAATGTAAAAAGAAAGAAATAGAATAAGAAATGTTAAATTATGATGGGATGGGCTTGACCCCACTACTTACACACATTCATAAAAGTGATTTAATTTGTTCCTATTATACCCTTTTCAACTTTTATACTAAATAAAGTAACCAATAAATTTAAAGAAAAAAGATGAGCCATTAGATCATCTTAATCAATGGTGGGTAATTGGTTTTAAAGTTTTCTCAACTTAAGTAGTTTTCATTCTACCATTCCTCTATATATATATATATATATATATACACATACATATATATTGGATGGATTGAACAATTATGTTTGACATTTTAAATTTTTTTTTGAGCATGGCTCTCGAAGGAGAGCAGCCTTTGGTTGATGTGAGCTGGTACTCAGGAAGAGGCTGCTTGCGTGGTTGTAGGTGGTGGCCCAACAAGTGAAGGCAAACAATCACTTTGTCAAACATCCACTCTTCCCACAGCTCAGTGGAAAAAAAAAACCAGATTATTAACCGAACTGGTTTCAAAACCGAGTTTTATGAAAGTGAACCTAGTTCTAGGGGAGGATTTAGCTTATAAGTATCGGGTTCACGAAAACCCACTGTATTTTGATTTTTTTTAGAAAAAAAAAGTTGGAATGAATCCACCATTTTATTAAGAGTGAATCTAAAAAACTTTATTTTGGTAAGTGCAGTGGTATGCGTGAAGCCTTTTAATATCAATGTGCCAAGTTCGAATCCCAGGACCTTGTTTGCTCTTTTTAACTTCTCTCGCTTCCATTGTTTCTATTAATAAATACTCAGTTAAAAACAAAGAAATTATTTGTTGTAGCTCAATGATAAGTTTTCAATATTCTAAATGAAAAGTCACAAGTTTGAGTCAAAGTAATACCTATTTTTTATTTTGTCAAAGTTTACCAACTTTTTTGTAACAAGTAATTAAAAATATTTCGTTTCACGTCTACATTAAAAATATTATTCAACAAAAAAAAAACTAAATTTATTTTTAAGCATCGTGATGTACAGGGTAGTGTCTTTTTTGTGAGACTAAGATCTTTAGTTTAGACCATGGAATTACTATTTTTATTTTCTTTTCCTTTTTTTGAAATTTTTTATAATAGATATATTGATCTGCAAAAAGAAACTGATATGCAGAGTTTGATTTTTTTTTTAAATAGTGTTTTTACCTTTTAATATCCTTGGAGTGACTCGCACTCCTCTCAGCTTTCTCCATCTCTCGCTTTCAGTCTCTCTCGGCATGTCGCTTTCATTTTTTCGATTAGCGACATTTCAGTCGATTCTGGCAAGGTTCATTTGTTAATAGATTAGAGAAACTGTGAATTAAGTATCATGAATATTACTGACAATGTATTTTTTTGATTATCGAAACGTATATTTGTATTGTTATTATGTAATAAACCCGACCCGTACCGACTAAACCGAAAATTTGAAATTTAATTGTTAAAGTTCGACCCTAAAGAAAAGTGGACCCACTAAACATCACCGATGGTATAACTCTAACTCTTATTTCAGTTATTTGGGCGTGAAAGTAAATGTGAATATAAAGTTAGGGTAATCCCAATACCATCCTATCTCCTTTCACACCTTTACTTTTTTTTTTTTTTTTGCAAACTCAGCGTCACAAAATCACCCTACACTTCCCTCACTTTTACTCTCACTACCTTCGTATCACCTTTTCAACACTTACTTTACTTTTAATGTTATTTTATTAAACACAATAAAACTTAAATTAAAAAAAAAACACAAGACTAAAATTAATTAAAAAAATATTACATTTCCTAAAAGAACATTACATTTTTTGGAATTTAAAAAACATCAAATTTCCTAAAAAAAACATTTTCTAGAATTTAAAAAACAACACATTTCCTAAAAGAAAAAAATTGCTTAATTCCTAATATACCAGAAATCCGAATCAGTGGAGGAGTCGGAATCAGTATCGGAGTCGAATTGGACATTCACTGCTCTGCGTTCTTCATCCAACGCATCACGAAGGGTGACTACATCCTCCTGGTGTTCTTCCTCCCATACATCATGAACCGGTTCTTGAACGTTCTCAAGATGGACTTCATCGTCAAATTGGAGGTAGTCCTCAAGTGGCTCCTACGGTGGGTTTCTCTGCAACCAATAATCAAACGCCCAGTTCCAGAAGGCATCATCATCATCCTCAAAGGGCGGGGGTTGAGCAACAGGTGCATGTGGAGGTTGAGCAACAGGTGGGGGTGGAGGTTGTTCAACCGGTGGAACAAAACCTGGAGATGGAACTAGAACAAGAAGTTGTGCAACAGGTCGAGGTCCTCTAGGATGTAAACGATTATAGCGTGGTGACTTTCCTCTATTGTATCCATTAAAAGCATCTCTTGGAGGTATTAACATTGTAAGGTTATGGAAGTCTTGTAGAATTGAAAGGAAGTTTGGATGTGTTGTCATGTTTGATGAAGTAACTCGCCCAAGAAACTCTATTTATAGGGTAAATGTATCTGTTATGAAATTATAGCCATTGTATGTCAAACGGTTATACTTTCAAACAGTCATATTTTCTACGGTATTGATTTCAAACGATAATATTTTCAAATGGTAATATGTTTAAACGATAATATTTTTTAAACGGTAATATATTCAAACGGTCATATCTTCAAACATTAATATTTTTAAACGCTAATATATTTCAAACTGACATATCTTCAAACGGTTATGTTTAATCGAAATAGAAATTACATTAATCGAAATAGAAATTAAATTAACCGAAATAAAAAAATAAAAGATACAATCAATTACCAATCCTCGTCCCAATAGCCGTCGTCCTCTTTATTCTTCTTCGTCTTCACTTGGAATATGGTCTCGAACATTATCAATGTGTTCGATTAAATCAGATTTCAGACTATGGTGTGCCTCACGGTTACGAATCTCCACAACATTTGCATTGATGATCTCTGGTGGAGTTTCCCCCTAATCGGGTTCAACATCATCCGAACCGTACTCACGGATTGCAAAACCCTCGTCTTCCCTAGTCATATTATGCAAAATCATGCAAGCGAATATGACATATGTGATCCTCTTTAGATTCCAAGTTAGTTTCGGATTTTCAATACATTTACATTTTTTCTTGAGTAAGCTACACGCTCGTTCCACATCCTTCTTTGCCACCTCCTGAGCTTTAGCATACTTTTTCCGTTTATCAGTTGTGGGGGCTGTTAAAATTTTACAAACACGGACCATTCAGGATATATGCCATCAGTAAGATAATAACCATGTTGTAAAACGTGTCGTTCACTTCAATCGACGACTAGGGTGCCTTGTTGTTAACCAAATCATTTAGTAAATGAGACTGCTAAAGCACATTGATGTCGTTATTGGCACCGGCCACTTCAAAAAAATGAATGCCAAAGCCATAAATCTTGTGAGGCTACCACCTCTAGCATAATCGTGGGGTGTGCATGATCGCCTCGCATATATTGGCAACACCAAGTGTTTGGGCAACTAGACCACTTCCAATGCATACAATCTAGGCTACCAAACATACCAAGAAAACCATGTTTGTTTGCATGAAACTCGTACAGCTTGGAAATATCACTCCATGTAGGCTTGTGCAAAAATCGAGCAATGTTTATTAGAAGAACATACGTGCAAAATTTATAAAGATATTCACGCGTAGTACTCTCTCCGATATGCAAATATTCATCAAAAGCATCGGATGTGATGCCATAAGCTAACTAGTGTATGGCGGCTACACATTTTGGTAGAGGACTCAAACCCATCCTGCCCCTAGCATCCCACCGTAGACGAAAATATTTTTTATGGCATGACAAATCATTCACAATATGTAAAAACAAATATTTATTCATACGAAATCGGTGATGAAACTTATCCTTGAACCGTGCATTGTCGGCGAAGTAGTCATCGACAAGTCGTCTATGAGCCTCTTCTCTTTCTCTTTTGATCGCCTTCCACAGATTATATGGTCTAGATTTTGGCCCTCCTTTTTTGCAACAACAAACACTGTCTCCACACACGTCATCGTCAGAAGAAAACGATGAAGAAGACATTTTTGAAGATTTTTTGATTTAGGTTTGTTTGGTATATAGGTGTGAAATGGGTATGAAATGGGTGTTAAATGGATGTAAAATGTGTATAAAATGGAGGTATTATATAGGTAAAATTTATTAGGAATTTTTTTTAAAAAAGTGGAAGAAATCCGTTGAGGGGGGGGGGGGGGGGGTTGGCCCACACCAACGTTCAATTTGATCAAGGAAAGGGGTCGGGGAGCGGTGCCCGCCGATCTCCTTTTTTGCTCCCCACCAAACCAACTACAACGGTGTCCCCGACACCACCGTTGCCACATCAACATCACCAAGCCCTTCGGGACAACCATTGGGATTAATCTTAAGGATGTTTCGAGTGGACCGGAAGAAAGGGCAGGGCGATTTGTGTTTCTGGGGATCACCAAAACAACCCCGAACTAGGAATTCTTCATTGAACCAGTGCACCCAAACCGACGATTTTGACCGTAGGTTAGTTTTTAATTTATTTAAGGTTTTAATTTAAAACACACATGTAGAGTCGGTTTGAATAAAAGCAAACGTAACAATACTAAATGCAAACTACTGTAACAAACTTTTTTCTACATAAACTAAAATACCTTTAACTATAAAGTTTGAAACATAACATAAGCCATAAGGTATGATCTTAATCCTTTCTAAAAAAATTTAAGAATATTTGTGTTTTAAGAGGACATAAAATTCATGTATTTCTCTTAAAACTATTAAAAAAAACAAATACTTAAGTTTACCTTCTAACGTGTGTTGAGGTGTACTTAAAATATGGCTATATTTTTTAAACCTTTTTCAGCAGTTTTAATCTTTTAAATTTATAATGCCTGATTTACTTGACAACTACTATTTCACCACATTACACGAGAACGTATACCCATCGTGGAGCAGTATAGCAGTGGTAAGTTGAATCAGGGTCGATCAAGACACAATGAAAGATGAGAGCTCTGAATACTTAGTCCGCTATTATCATCTAGCAAAATCTAGTTTTTAGATGAAAATAAAGTAACATAAACTAAACTAAAATAAAAATAATAAGATGGTGTTTGAAGAAATGTAAATCAAAGTTAATATTACTTGGGAGAACTCACCAGGGGTTTAGGAAAGTTAAACAGTTGCTTATATCCTTGCTTAAGATTGTTCACTAGAAGAAAGTCAACCACCTTTCGGCACATTTTAGTTGACCACCATCCAACTGCTAATCGTCTGCGAGGAGTACGAATGCCAAGGGAAGGTGCTGCCAGTGACCAAACGAAGTGGTGTAATGCCACTTAGTTGTAGGTATCTTGATTTGGCAACCGTTACACTCGACAGACCATCATGAACAAGCAGGGGAACAACCCTGCGTGCCAGATTATTTTATTATGAAAATGATATTTTTAAGGGACTAAGGTCCGTTTCTTACGTACACCGCTTTCGCGTATGCACGTCCGGCGTAACCATAGCCAAGTTCACAAACACGTACCTTTCGACTTCCGTGAAGTGACAAAATATTACCAACCCTCATTCCCAACCAAATACTTTCAGCCCGCACTTGTGTGGTCAGCCGAGTTTGCTTACATAGACATAAGGAACTCGAACGTATCATGTAGCATGGGACGCGAGTCACCTTTCGGATCATGCATCGTCCCACGATCGGGTGTCACAAGTCCGGCCTTTGGGATTTCGACTCCCCAAATGGTCTGTGATACGTGAAGCACACTTGGTTTTGAAAATCAGTGATACACTTTCAATAAAAAGGGTTTTCATAAAGTCATTAAACACACCTTAAGCGGGTCTGTAAGGTTGTTAACCAACCCACCAAGGGTGTGTTACTTCCCAAGTAAGTATAAGAGTTTAGCTGAACATGGCTTTAAAGATTTGCTTAAGAGAAAAAGAAGATTTCATAGACAAAAACTTACTAATTCTTACTTAAGTTGATGTTCTTCAAACTTGATTACAAGCCTTAAAAACGACCAAATGACTCAATATAAGAGAGGGGGAGAGAAGAATTGATCAATGTTTCAAGTGGGAGGAGCTTGGCTTTTATAGGCAGAATCCGGACTCGGGCACGACCCGTGCTAGTTTGGGCACGGGGCGTGCCATGTCAGACAAATCTTTACGAATCTGCATGCTGTTGGGTGGCACGACCCATGCTAAACGGGGCACGGGGCGTGCGATGTTAGAAGGTCTGTCCGCTGGTCAGAGACACGTGGCGTGCTAAGGGAGGCACATGTTATGTTGTGTCAATGAAGGGGCATGAGGTGTGCTTAGCCAGGCACAGGGCGTGCTTAGCCAGGAACGGGGCGTGCTGGTCTTGCCGGTCTTGGAACTTTTGTATTTTTCTTATGTTTTTTATTGTAATCTCTTCCTTTTGCAACTTTTTCCCTTTTGAACCTGAGAAACTAAGAGGAAAACAAAATACGCTTTTTTGGCGATAATGGCTCAGATTTGTGTTGATTTGTGAGGAATATTTAGTATAAAAATATGTATATTTTAGCGTACATCAAATATCCCCACACTAAAACGTTTTCTTGTCCTCAAGCAAAGCTTAGTGCAAAATGAACCTGATAGTCCCAAACGCTGCATTCGTTTGTACCTTACGGACCTGTTTCTATAAAAGTAGTCCTCCGTCATTTTGAGATTGCTTACCCTATTAATTTGTTTTTTTTATTTTCTTTATTTAAATTGAAATACAAAAATTTATGGCAAATTTACTAAAGTTTATTTTTATTAGACTTATCAGCCTCACAAATATTCACTCAACTCTCAGGGATTGTATCTGATTATTTGGGTGAACACTCATACCTGGGTGAAGATGAGCAGACAACATAGGCTTGACATGTGATCGAACCTTCACATATCTCACTGGAATCCACATAAGTATCATGAGGGCTTTTTAAAGGGTAGGTTTGGGGTAGGGTTTAGATAAGTTTTGAGAAACAGGGGTAAAATTTGTAAAAGAGTGATTTTTTATTAGAGATCTTGCTTTCTTCTAGTGACTTTCAAAAAAAATGAACTATATTCATAGAGAGCTTTGCTCTTTTTATTCAATCTCGCGGGAGGGGGGGGGGGGCTATGACTTGTGAATCCCCTTCATCTTTCTATCAATCTCTCTCTCTCTCTCTCTCTCTCTCTCTCTCTCTCTTTTAACATAGACAAAAACTATTGGCGTTAAAATGTAGGTCCAGGACTACGGATCGACATTATGGCTTTATTTTCTTGAGGAGAGTCACTGAGCTGAATTTCTCATGAAAGACCTGCTTTTACGCAAAATAAGATAGAAATAAAAGAAAGGATGTTATTTTGCAATAGTGGGTGGTTTTGCAAAATAAGAGGGGTTTATAAATGAAAGGCTAAGGCTCAAAGGGATTAACTAGGGAAACTTTTTGTGGAGTGAAGGAGGGGGGGGGGGGTGAAGAAACGGAAGGTGGTAAATCCTAGGTGCCTCAGTCATTTACATCAGTGTTTCCAATTTTGTCCATCTCAGGACGCATACACATGTCAAGTTCTACCTCTGTCGAATTACCAGGTTTCTCTCATGTTTAAGGGAAACGAGCATGTATATAGGTGCTCATGCTATATTTTGGACTCAAATTCTCACTGGACACGGGGGAAGGGAAAGATAAGTTTTCTAAAAATAAATTTGTTTGATTTGCCATAATGAAATATTTCAATTTATTTTTAGAAAATTTTTTCATAAATTAAAAGAATTTGAAATCTTTTAAATTCGGGAGGAAAAACTTTTATATGTATCATTTGGTTTTTGTAAGGATCGAATTAAACCCTCACGCGATATCAAAGTCTATAATCACCGTGCGGAATCCGGTGATTATAGGTGATTCAAGTCTAATCAAAAAGTAATATGAATATTCAATAAAGAACAAGATAAGAACACAAACCAGAAGAAGAAAACACTTTACTAATCACCTTGATTGTAACACCAGAATCGAAATTCTCTTTAAGAATTTCGTAAACACCAATTAGTCCAAAAACACCAAAAACAGCAACCTAATAATAAGGGGAGGGCTTCCCTTATATAGGGATTCTCCAACTTGGAGAACAAGACAACCTAAAAACCCTAATTAATAGTCAATTCCCGTATTTGACTTTAATGGCCCACTAAAACCCATCTAAACTCTTTTAAACTGAGCCCAAACATGTCTAAAATGGCCCAATGACCCAATATACCCATAAGCCAACTAATTTTCACCTATTATATCACATAGGCCTTCAAAATAGTCTGCCAATAGGTGATTTAATACACAAGCCACAAATTATTCCCTTACAATCTTCCCCTTGGCTTGTGATATTAAATGTCTTCTACTTTCAATGTTCAGACTTGCAGTCTTCCCTTGGCTTGAGCATGAGTTGATGAAGATTCTTTTCTTTAGAAATCCTCATTGGGCATCATGTGGGATGATTAATGGCTCTTTCTCTTTATCAGCATCAGCTTGAACTGCAAATGGTAAACAAGTAATGAGAGGAGGATTCTCCAGTACTTGCTTCTTGTTGAAAAATGTGGATTCCTTGTTGAATCATCAGTAACTGTCTTCACTTGCTTGTCTTGGCATCTTTTCTTCATTTAGCTTCCCCTAAACTTGAGAATGGTATCTTTTGAGTCTTCAGAAACCAACAAACTTCCCCTAAGCATAGGGTAAGTCTTTTTCCGGCTGGTTCTTCAACTTGATCAGTAACAGCATCAGTGCATTGGTCAACTGAGTCCTTGACCTTCTTGTCCATGAGTTTTCCTTTTCTGACTTATCCTGTCAAGCACAACATGAAACAGACACTAACCAGACAATGACGCCTGGTTACTGGGTTAGCAGGAGAACAACATTCTTTAACACAAACCCTAACATTGATTACGGGTTTCCTTTAACTACTTCCCCTGAACCCGAAAACTCCTCACATTATCTCCCCTGAGATTCTGGAGGGGTGATACCTTCTTGCATAAAACCCATAAAAACTTATTAAAACCTTTAAATTAACCTGGCCATGGTTGCAAAAATAAACAATAAAAACTTAAGATAATACAAAAGAAAAATAAAAATAAAAACAAACATACCAAATTACTAAACAAGAAGGTTTCTATGGGATCAAACCGTATGAATCTGACTGAGGAACCCTTTTCAGCTTCTGTTACTCGAACACGTCCAGGTGATTGCCAATATATTGATCCACTTTAAACTCAAACCCTTTTCTTATTCAGGCTGTTTGTCACTTTATTATCTTTTAAGGTGCATTAATTATGAACAGCAAGTGGGTTTCAACAAATCCTAGGTACATGTTATTACACACTATCAAGCATATAAATTCCCTACCACATATTTTCACAACCTGAACCAGAAGTTTGAAACTAATCTCGAGACTTGGTTGAGAAGAGAAAGAATAGATCATATAGATTTTTGGGTATAATATACAAAGTCAACTGAATTTTTGAAACATTTTTAATAATGCTCTAATCAGTGACAAAGGCTGAGGGTTTTGGACTCTTGAGGGTCTCTTTTGATGTGCTCTTTGGCATCTTTTGGGTGTATATTATTATTATTATTATTATTTTTTTATTTTTTAGGTGATCTAGAAGAACGTATGTATGGACAACTCCAGGTCATTGCTCACGTAAAGCAGAGGAGAGCCTTACATACACGCGAAGCATCCCCAGGTCATTGCTCACGCAAAGCAGAGGGGACACCGACTTTTTAAGCTCAATTTCACACTCTTGGAGACAAGCGTGTGTATCGGGAACTTAAACATGCAGTCAAATAGAAATGCAATTAACCTAAGTGTTGTTACCCAACAAACTTACATACGTTATCTTTAAATGTGTAACGCATACCTTTTCAGATTTAAGAGCCGAGCCTACCAGCATATCACCATGGATCATGTCTTTCACATCTGCCTTACGCGTGTCAGCCATCTTCAAAACGGAAATTTATTTCACTTCCCTCCTTCTCAAGCACACAAACAAAAGATTAAAATTATAAAGCACAATATTTTTTGAGGGGTCAACAGTTTCATCTTTTCTATTCTTCCCCTTGCTTTTTGATTTTTAATAACAACACACATCTTTTTTTTTTTTTTTTTTTTTTTTGTTAAACACACTAACACACTATAAGACAAACTTGGCCAAGCTAACCTTCAAAGTTTATCCTTTGAGATTTTCTTTTCAAAAATGAATTTTTGTTTTATGCAGAACCATACTTCTCATCAGATTTGCCAAGAAACAAACAATTAAGACAGTACCTTGCTGATTTTGCTAGATTTACCTCTTACCAGAAGAACATCCCTACAAATGAGAATCCGCATGTCATGTAGTTGAGAGATGCCTTCTATCCTGTGCCTGGAACAATCACTTTCAAAAACAAATAAGTTAATGGAAGTCCTCCTTGACTGTTCCTGCACAAGGTGAGAGATTAACCATAAGTACCCAGGCCATTGTTGTTCTGGGTATACCTGCAGAGTCATTGAAAGTTATTTCTTTTAAGCACATTCTCTTTGAAAGATTGATACTTGGGGTTGTGGGTGCCTTTGATTTGGGTTTCTTGGTGTTGTTTTTGGTGGACTTTGGTGTGGGCTTTGTGGGTTCATTAGAATTCACACGACCATCATTGGAAATGACATTCGTGGGCTGATTGTTTTCTTTCCCTTTACCCTGTAGCCTTATAGGTGGAATTTGATAAATGTTTGATTTATCATTTTTAACTTCATCAATTTGTTTGGAGTGCTTCTTATACACCCCTTTAGGTAGGTAACACTGATTTACCACCTTTTTCACATTCCACCTCTCTTGATTATTCTCAAAAAGACCATCATGTTTGGGAACCCAAATAGGTTTTAAAGCAACAACTGATTTGTTAACAGAATCATTCAATTTATGACTTTTGAAATCAGTTTTGGTTGGATGTTGAGGTGACTTAGGCTTTTGGTTAACTTTCTGTACCTTTGGTTGCAGGGGTACAGACTTCTGCACCTTAGGGATTGAAGGTGCACGATTTTTGGTCACCTTGTGTACCTTTGGTTGTGAAGGTAAACGTCTCTGCACTTTAGGGTGTGAAGGTGCAGATTCTTTGGTCACTTTAGATACCTTTGGGCCTGTAGGTACCTTTGGCTGAGAATTTACCTTTTTGTGGGCAGGTTTTTGGTTTGTGCCACCATATGATTGCCCTTGGAAGTTTTGAAAATGAGTTTCAGGGTAGTAGGGTTCATATGTCCTATATAAGCAATTCCTTGCCACATGTCCAGGATTCCCACACATATGGCAGGACTGCTTCTTTGGGTATGCGGGAGCTTGGGAATATTTCTTTCCTGTGGATACCCAAGATGGTTTGGAATTTTTGTGGATCCACACAACTTTGCCATTGGGCCTAGTTGTTAGCACATACTCCCGCTGTACTGGCACAAATTGGTCATACACAGAATTTACCTCAGGATATGGGATAAAGTCATGTGGTCTGGCCTCCTACACATTCTGCTCATTCTGCACGTTCTGCACATTCTGCACATTACTAGCATTATCACAAACATTAGCACACACATTCAAACAATCATTCAAACCAACCAAATTGGGATCAGTAGGCTTAGGACCAGCAACCTGTGGTCCCTTATCCTTTCTCAAAATCCTGACTTTCCTCAAAGGTTTGGAAAGTTTAGGATCACAAACACCGAAATTAAAAGTACCACAAACAGAAGTTTTGTCAAAAACATCAGACTTAGCAAAGCTCAATTCAGACTCAGATTTATTTGACGCAAAAATTTCAGTTTTGACGTCAGGAAACTTTTGACTCTCAATGCCAACACTTTCCCCCTTTGAACCTGCTTCTTTGTTTTCTGTATCTGCACAAGAAGTAATAGGGTTAGAAACAGGAGCAGTAATTTTAATAGGACATTCCGAAAGTCTTTTGTCAATGTCAACTAAAGAATCTATTGTTCCCTTTGATGGTGTATGTTCAGAAATCATTTCATGCATGTGGGGCATGTACACAGTGTGAGTTGATGTCTCTTCCTTTATATCATCCCCAAAACCTAGACCTGAATTTTGTTGAACATACTTCATCCTAACATCAGAGTTATAGAAAAGAGATCTTGCTTCCAGCATTTTTGATTGAATCTTATTATTAGCGTCTATCTTACTTTGAGATTTAGCAAGTTGATCTCTCAATTCTTCTACCTCTTTTGTTAGTTTTTCAACTTTTGCGACAGAACTGGGTTTTTCGATCAGAGTCCTGATCGAAAAGCACAGGAAGGGTCGAAAAGTCTCTTAAACGCAACCACAACTCCACGAATACTTTGTCTTGACTTGTAACCTGCACAAAAAACCTCCGAATGCGCTAAAAAGCTGAAAATCACCAACAACTCAAAACGTTAGTACTCAAAAACTTGAATCCGATATCGCGAGAGCCTCGAAACTTGCGTTTCTTGGCTCTGATACCAATTGTAAGGATCGAATTAAACCCTCACGCGATATCAAAGTCTATAATCACCGTGCGGAATCCGGTGATTATAGGTGATTCAAGTCTAATCAAAAAGTAATATGAATATTCAATAAAGAACAAGATAAGAACACAAACCAGAAGAAGAAAACACTTTACTAATCACCTTGATTGTAACACCAGAATCGAAATTCTCTTTAAGAATTTCGTAAACACCAATTAGTCAAAAAACACCAAAAACAGCAACCTAATAATAAGGGGAGGGCTTCCCTTATATAGGGATTCTCCAACTTGGAGAACAAGACAACCTAAAAACCCTAATTAATAGTCAATTCCCGTATTTGACTTTAATGGCCCACTAAAACCCATCTAAACTCTTTTAAACTGAGCCCAAACATGTCTAAAATGGCCCAATGACCCAATATACCCATAACCCAACTAATTTTCACCTATTATATCACATAGGCCTTCAAAATAGTCCGCCAATAGGTGATTTAATACACAAGCCACAAATTATTCCCTTACAGTTTTGGACAACAAAGTTTTGAAAAATTTGGTAAGATATCAAGGCTTATTTGAAAAAGTTTTGTGTAAGGCTTGATATTCGACAGAGCAACTGTTAAGTTTCAAAAAAGTTTACCCATAATTTTCCCATCCCCACACTTAAAATGTACATTGTCCTCAATGTACCCATACGTTAGTAGATTAAAGACAAAGACAATAAGAAATTGTTTTGGGTTTTGGAAAATGTTGGCAACACTTTCTCTGTTTTTCTGACTTGCATCCCGTGGACTGTTACCACGCCAGACATTGGAACCTTCTGATCCGACCAGACTATAAAGTTGGGATCTGCATTTAAATCTGCTCAAAACAACATTATTAAAACAACAAAAATTAAGACTAAATTAAAAACTAAGTCATAGTTAAGCTTGTCAAGATTACATGTTTAACAATTACAATGAACCTAAGGGTGATAGATTGCAATTTCAAAACATATCAAAATAATCCCGTTAATCGGGATTCTGCGGTCATCAAGCTTCATACACCTATTAGTCTAGTTGCCTTATTCTTCCTACCTCTACACTACTTCATGCACCGGTTGCGCCTACTGCTGACCCGCTAACTCATGTGGAAGCTGTAGGGATATGATCATGTAATAGTAAAAGTATGTCCGGATATTATTTAAGCCTACGGGGTCACACGTCTCAACACCAAATGTATTGATATTAATTAATGGTTAATTAATATTTATCACGAACATTTAACGAGATTTCGTTAAAAACTGACAGTTAATTGTTAACAGAGGGGTGTTAGTTGTAATTAGAGAGAATTGTAATTGGATTACAATTGAGAAAAGGTTGTGGATAAGGCCACTAGGCCGAATTTCGCTAGGGCTCTTATGCCTATCCCTTTTGCTTGTTTATCAAGTATTCTAATCCTATAAATAGACCCTCTGGGTGTAAGGATTAGTTGCTGCTTTATGAGATAAAGAAAAAACCCTAATTCTCTCTCTAATCTCTCTAATTTTAGGCAACAAGAAAACCCTAGGGGTTTGCGATTTCTTGTGTGGTTCGACCAAGCCTACATCAAGAAGAGGTTCGTGATCGGTTGCTAGCACATAGCATTGGTGTGTCGTGTGTGCGATCGTAGAGGGATTTATATCAAATCCTCCAAGAGATCAAGTCTTGCCGAGCTAAAAAGGTACACGTTCTAATACCGGTTAGTTAGATTAATTCATAGGATTCTTTCCGCTGCGTACTCGTGTTTTGATAATAGTTATATAACCCAACAGTGGTATCACGAGCCACCTATGATTTTAATTAATTACCGGGAATAAAACTTGGAAGGGGGGTAACCAAAACAAGATTCTAGCTTTTCGATTCATTTAAAAATCGTGTTTTACAATTGGAAAAGGTTTCGCAATTGGTAAAAACGAAAAAAATTCGACAGAATAGGACTTTTCGACCCGATCGGAAAGTCCCTGATCGAAAAACGCTTCTCGACCCGATCGGAAACCCTTGATTTCCGATCGGAAAACCTATTCCGGTGCGGAGACCCTTGATTTCCGACCGGAAACCCTACTTTTCGATCCAAATCGTAAAGTGTTTACGAACTGGTCGAGAAGTAACCAATCGAAAAGGCTTTTCGGGCCGATCGAAAAGTATCCGATCGGAAAGGTTCCGATCGGAACGGCTTTTCGACCCGATCGAATAGTCTACGATCGAAAAGTACCCGATCGAAAACCCTGTTTCGATCGAAAACCCATGCTTTCCGATCGTAAACTCAAATTATGAATCGAAAACCTCTTGCCAAATCGGAAACCCTAATTTTTAGTTCTAAAATTTGATTTTTGTGATCTAAAAATTTTAAATCCAAGTTTTTATTAATTATTAGATAATTGTTATGAACAACATGTTGTACCTTTAAAACTTTAAAGTGTTAAAAAGAAGTAAAAACCATGATGTTTCATGCAAATCGTTCATGGTTATTACTTAAATCAAGGAGGACTATAAAATTAAAATTATATGTGATAATTAGAAACCCTATAAATTATGTGATTATCTGATAATTGTGACATAATAAAAGGTTTAATGCAAATCTGTTTTATGAAAATCGAAATTTGCTTAAATAATCTATTGAAATATGATTTTGTTTATAAAATAAAATTTGTGTCCTAAAAGTCAAAAGAAACACCGGCTCACCCATTTGAACACACTCTAAGAGAGGTATAAGTCGGGTCGCTCTGCTTCCCTAAAGTGGTAGGTTTTTAATTGCAAAAGTTGCAAACATCACCCCTACGCTTCTTTGTGTGTTGCAAATGGAGCTACCGAGCTCTTTTGACTTGGATGACAAACTAAGAATTTTATAAACACATTATGTGATGAAGATGTGCATGAATCTTCACACATAACTTTTTTGATCACGCATCAAAATTGTTTTGACCCAAACCAAACTTAAGTCTTTGCCATCCACCTTGTAAAGGACACTTGTGGATGTCATCTTACTCATTGGTACACAATGGTAAAATGACATTTGCATGGCAAATTCCCACTCATTGGTACACAATGGTGGAAAATTTGTGCGTTCTTGGCTGGACGACTTAAAACGAGCTAGGCGGTGAGACCCTTAGCCCGTGGCAAAAGATGGGATGAAACATGACTACAAATCACTTGGTGCAAGTTGTAGGTCCCATAAAACCTAGGAATTGTATTTGGAATACAATTAGTGATCGTCACTTACCATTTGAATGCATCATTTCTAGCAGATCAACTGATGAAATGATGGCATGTCAATTGGATCCTAGCCTTAATAAAGCTTAATTGTTTAAAATGTTTAAACATTGGGTAATTAAATTTATTAAGGAAAAGATTATCGAAAATACTGATTTTTGAACTTAATCTGTTTTGTAGATGGCAACAAACCCTCCTCAAAACAATGTTGGTCATGCTTTTCGTCAAATGTTTGAAAGAGAAAAGATGAACGGATCTAACTTCAATGACTGGTACCGTCAACTGAGGATTGTCCTTAGAGTTGAACGGAGGACCGATGTCCTTGAACATCATTGGCCGACCGAGCCAGCTGCTGATGCCACTGAGCAAGAGAAAGCGTTCTACAACGCAGAGTATAGCAGATACGATGAGGTTGCTTGTATGATGATCTCGAGTATGAATCCCGATCTTCAGAAGCAATGGGAGTTTCATACACCTTGTGATATGATCAAAGAGCTGAAAAAGATGTATGAAAAACAAGCTGGTGTCGAATTGTTCGACCTAGTTGTGGAACTCCACGACTTGAAGCTTGAAACTGGTAAATCGGTCAGTAGTCATGTGCTCAAGATGAAGAGCTACTTTGACAAATTGGAATCGCTCAATTATGGGTATAATCGTGCTGTTGCAGTTGGCATGATCCTCAAATCGCTTACGAAGGATTTTGAGGGTTTTGTGCGCAACTATAACATGCATAGTATGACTAAGACTATACCTGAGCTTCATGCTATGCTTGTCGAGTATGAAAAAACGATTCCTAAAAAGGCCACTGAAACACCCCAAGTTCTTATGATCAAGGGGGGTAAGATCCAAAAGGCTAAACGACCGAAAAAGGGGAAGGGCAAGATTGATGGCAAGGGTAAAGGCAAGGCTGTTGCCCATATCCCTAAAGCCAAGCAAACCCCTCCGGCCCCTAAAGAGCATCAGGCTAAGGACCAGATCTGTCACCATTGTGGTGAAGTCGGACACTGGAAGAGGAACTGTCCTACCTACCTAGCTGAGTTGATGAAGAAGAGAAAGAATACTAGTGGGACTAGTACTTCAGGTATCTTCACAATTGAATTATTTTCCTTTTCTAAGAGTGATTCATGGGTGTATGACACCGGCTGTGGAACTCACATCTGTAATTCGTTACAGGGTCTTAGAAAGAGGAGGAAACTGAAGCCTGGAGCTTTGCAGCTGTTCGTTGGAAATGGTTTGCCAGCAGCTGTGGAAGCTATAGGAGAATTTCATTTAATTCTGCCTTCTGGGTTATCCATTGTATTAGACAATTGTCATTATGCACCTTCTATCACTAGAGGTGTTATTTCAGTTTCTTTATTGAAAAACCAAGGATACATTAATGTTTTTAATGATATCGGTATTTCAGTTTCTAAAAATAATGTTCATTATTTTGATGCTATTCCTTGTGATGGCATTTATGAGATTGATATGCGTGGTTGTGTTTCAAATAATTCAATGTTCACAGTTAGCAAACGAGCCAAAACTAGTTTGGACTCTACCTATCTATGGCACTGTCGTCTTGCCCATGTTGGCAAAAACCGCATTGAAAGACTTCAACGTGAAGGGATCTTACAATCAAATGATGAATCATTTGATCAATGCGTTTCCTGCATCTCAGGAAAGATGACAAGAAAACCCTTTCCGAACAAGCCGCAAAGGGCAAAAGAGCTACTTGGACTCATCCATACCGATGTATGTGGCCCATTTAGACATGTGTCAAGAAAAGGTGCTAGCTACTTCGTGACTTTCACGGATGATTTCAGCCGTTATGGTTATGTTTACTTGCTTAAACATAAACATGAGGTATTTGAAACATTCAAAGAGTTTAAGAACGAAGTTGAAAATCAACTCGGTAAGACCATCAAGATCCTTCGATCGGATCGTGGTGGAGAATACTTAAGCCAAGAGTTTAAGGATTATCTTAAAGCGTGTGGAATTGTCCAACAGCTTACTCCTCCTTATACTCCTCAGCATAATGGAGTGTCTGAGAGGAGGAATCGAACCTTACTAGAGATGGTGAGGTCGATGATGAACCTTACAACTCTCCCATTATCATTTTGGGATTTTGCTCTAGAAACCGCTGTACGCGTTCTAAATATGGTTCCAACCAAGAAGGTTGAAAAGACACTATATCAATTATGGCATGGAGAAGTCCCTGTGTTGTCTTACTTAAGAGTCTGGG
The DNA here is from genome assembly GCA_039602395.1 of Deinandra increscens subsp. villosa. Taxonomy (NCBI): domain Eukaryota; kingdom Viridiplantae; phylum Streptophyta; class Magnoliopsida; order Asterales; family Asteraceae; genus Deinandra; species Deinandra increscens. The sequence goes on along the minus strand of JBCNJP010000010.1, from coordinate 6,029,013 downwards.
GATGTGAGGCACTTGTGAAGCGTGATACGCCTGACAAATTACAACCCAGGACTACTAAGTGCATCTTCGTGGGATACCCAAAGGAAACAATGGGTTACTACTTCTATAATCCCTCCGAAAACACTGTTCGTGTTGCTCGATATGCTGAATTCTTTGAAAAGAATTTTATAGCTCAAGAGAACAGTGGGAGAATTGTAGAACTACTAGAAGATGTGTCACCTTCTGAAACAACTAGCAATCATCAACTTGGGGGGGGGGGGGAATGTTCAAAGAGATGAACCTCAAGTCGATGATGTTGCGATTCCACTTCGTAGATCCGAAAGGGTCGTACGTGAACCGGATAGATGGATTGGTCTAGTCGAATCCGAGGATAACGTATCAGGAGATCTCAATGAGCCTCCGAACTTCAAAGCTGCATTATCAGATCCGGAATCTGAGAAATGGCTTGAAGCTGCGAATGTGGAAATGAAATCCATGCAAGATAACCACGTTTGGACCCTGGTTGATCTTCCTCCTAACGCAAGAACCGTTGGGAGTAAATGGCTCTTCAAGAAGAAGACCGACATGGATGGAAATGTACACACCTATAAAGCTCGTCTCGTGGCGAAAGGTTATACTCAACGTTTTGGCGTTGACTATGATGAGACCTTTTCACCAGTAGCAGAGATTAGAGCTATTAGGATTCTCTTAGCCATAGCAGCGTACTATGACTTTGAGATATGGCAAATGGATGTTAAGACTGCCTTCTTAAATGGTTACTTGGATGAAGAAGTCTATATGGATCAACCTGAAGGGTTCATTGATCCAAAACATCCCAACCAAGTATGCAAGCTCCAAAGGTCCATTTATGGACTAAAGCAAGCATCGAGGAGTTGGAATAAACGGTTTGATGAAGAAATCAAAAAGTTTGGTTTCGTTCAGAATCCCGATGAGCCATGTGTATATCGCAAAGCTAGTGGGAGTAATGTTACTTTCCTTGTCTTATATGTAGATGACATATTGATAATAGGAAAACACATTCCAATGTTGCAAGATGTAAAATCCCATCTTGGAAAGTGTTTTGCTATGAAAGACTTGGGAGAAGCAGCATTCATTCTTGGAATCAAGATCTATAGAGATAGAACTAAGCGGTTGATTGGACTAAGTCAAAGTGCGCGCTTATATTGATAAGATCTTGAAGCGATTCAAGATGGAGAATTCCAAGCGTGGTAATGTACCTATGCAGGAAGGACTTGGTCTGTCGGTCAAACAAGGTGCTTCTACACCTGATGAGGTGAAGCGTATGCAAAGAGTCCCTTATGCTTTGGCTGTAGGCTCTATAATGTATGCGGTGAGATGCACTAGACCTGATATAGCGTTCGCGCAGAATATCGTTAGCCGTTATCAACAGAATCCAGGTGAAAGTCACTGGACTGCTGTTAAGACCATTCTCAAGTACCTACGGGCTACTAGAGATTTGTTTTTGGTATATGGGGGAAATCCAGATCAAGAGCTCAAAGTGACCGGATACTGTGATGCTGGATTTCAGACTGATAGAGATGACACGAAGTCTCAGTCTGGGTACGTCTTCATTATGAATGGAGGCGCTGTGGATTGGAAAAGCAAGAAACAAACCACTGTCGCTATGTCTGCAACAGAGTCTGAGTACATTGCTGCTTCGGAAGCTGCAATGGAGGCTGTCTGGATAAGGAAGTTTATTAGTGGGCTAGACATTGTCCCCACAAGTAACTTGCCTATTGACATGTACTGCGATAACTCGGGTGCATTAGTCATCGCCACAGAACCTGGAGTTCAGAAGGGCGCCAGACACTATGCCAGGAGATATCACTATGTTCGTGAGCAGATCGAACTAGGTGAAATCAAATTACTCAAAGTTCACACAGATAGTAACTTAGCTGATCCTTTCACGAAAGCTTTGTCGAGGCCGAAGCTTGAAAGGCATGCCGAGGGCATGGGACTTAAATTGGCTGGTTAAATCATGTATGTCTGATGTTCGGTATTTGGATAAAGGACATTAAGCAATTTCTGTTTATATAATGAAATAAAGTATTTGATATGTTTGATTTCATTTAATGGTTAAGTTGTGTCCTATATTTGCATGTTTAATCCTTGAGTACTTGTCAAGTATTCTAAATTGTCCATTGTCGATTAACTATATGGGAATATAGTTAAACTAAGACAAAATCTGAGTGATTGGTTTGGATGGTCCCACCAAACTCACATGGTATTCATTGGATGCATACTGGACTGACCCACTAACGAATTGTCACTTTATGGATCGTCGTCATTGAGTGAAATTCGTAAATGGTTGCTTTACTCATCCTTAGACTTGAGATACAAGCAGGTCATGCATGTATGGATTGCACCTACTTGATATAGGTCTAACTATCCTGAATAAGGTAGTACAAAAGGGCTATTTTCAGTAAGTGTAGTGAAGTATGTGACTTGACACGTGTAGTCAAGAGGATTTGTTCCTTCAGCTTTGTGCTGAAGCAGATACCACTGGGCCCCTCATTGGACTAATTAAGATGTTTGCATGGCCGTGCCCAAATGAAATCTAGAGATGTCTCGATTTGCAATTTGGTAATCTTAAGTTAGTTGTGAGAATGAGAAACAGAATCGTTAAAGTATGAAATGACTTGATCCATATTCATATTTAACACGGTATCGGTAACAAAGGGATAGTAAATGACTGTACCATTTAAATACACTTTGAGAAACTGTACTTAAATATTTCTGGGAGCATTGGCGTGTTGCTAGACGCTAACCAATGTTATTACCTTTACTATTGCAAGCTCAAGTGGGAGCTGTAGGGATATGATCATGTAATAGTAAAAGTATGTCTGGATATTATTTAAGCCTACGGGGTCACACGTCTCGACACCAAATGTATTGATATTAATTAATGGTTAATTAATATTTATCACGAACATTTAACGAGATTTCGTTAAAAACTGACAGTTAATTGTTAACAGAGGGGTGTTAGTTGTAATTAGAGAGAATTGTAATTGGATTACAATTGAGAAAAGGTTGTGGATAAGGCCACTAGGCCGAATTTCGCTAGGGCTCTTATGCCTATCCCTTTTGCTTGTTTATCAAGTATTCTAATCCTATAAATAGACCCTCTGGGTTTAAGGATTAGTTGCTGCTTTATGAGATAAAGAAAAAACCCTAATTCTCTCTCTAATCTCTCTAATTTTAGGCAACAAGAAAACCCTAGGGGTTTGCGATTTCTTGTGTGGTTCGACCAAGCCTACATCAAGAAGAGGTTCGTGATCGGTTGCTAGCACATAGCATTGGTGTGTCGTGTGTGCGATCGTAGAGGGATTTATATCAAATCCTCCAAGAGATCAAGTCTTGCCGAGCTAAAAAGGTACACGTTCTAATACCGGTTAGTTAGATTAATTCATAGGATTCTTTCCGCTGCGTACTCGTGTTTTGATAATAGTTATATAACCCAACAGAAGCTAGGGGGGGGGGGGGTAGTGTCATCGGTCAAGTCAATGATGAAGTTCTCGACGAAGCCGTCGAGAACCGGGACGTCGGAAAAGAGGTCCTCATCCATGTTGTGGGTCTCGAAGGTGACGTTTCCAGGCACCTCGTCTTCGGGCCATGGTGTGTCCGAAGGGACAAACGGTGGCGCCGGAGCTGAGTCAAGTTGCGCAGTAAGGTTGGCCAAACATCCGGCAAGGAACTCGAATGCCACGGTCAAAAAGTTGACCCGGTCGTTGAGTTCGAGCATCCCCTCACGAGTTTCGTCAAGATCCGCAAGTAGTGTTAACACTTGATTCATGAGTGATACAATTGTCGGGGTGCTCCAGATTGCACGTTGTGTTCTTCAAGCTCTTCGATTACTACCATCTGGAATAAAAAAAAAGAAAGAATATTATGCATGCACAGCAGCGAAGCACGACCCGTGACCGTTTGAGCACGGGGCGTGTTGTTCATCGTGACATGAAAATTTGATTATGAAATTTCCAGAGAGGCTGTGTTTCTTCAACCCATTCTAGGTTTTGTTTCCAAAAAACCAGTTCAGTGCATGTCTAAGTCACGATTTTTTTGAGCAAACTCAAAGATAACCTTGAAGGTTTCATGACTTGGATATGCATTTAGGGTTGAAGGAACAAGAAGATGTTGATTAATACTCCATGAATTTTCTGGGTGTTCTTGGTGTTCATGCCTTGGAGAGGAAGTTGCAAGAAGTTAGAATGATGAAGACAAAGAGGACTTACCTTATTTGGTGTGTGTTTCTTTGTTTATTCAAGGGGGGGGGGGGGGGTAGGATGAGAAGGTGGTAGGAGGATTTTGAGACAGCTATATAACAGGAATGTGCAAGAGAAACTCAGATTTCTCTACATAAGTCAAGCGGCACGTGGCGTGCATGACAGAGCACGGGTTTTGTTCTGGTGTCCGACGTTATTGCTGATTCTAGTGACCTTGACTTCTGATTACACAAGCGGCACGGGGCATGCCTGGTTCAAGACGGGCCGTGCCACAAGAGCATAGGGCGTGTTGAAGTTAGCACGGGGCGTGCTAAACGGTTTCTGCATTTTTCTTAACTTTGACTTTTTATTCAAGTTTTACACTAAGGATAGGTGACCTGAATATATTTCTGGGTCCTAGGCCGGACCCGTTGATACACCATGCATATCATCCTCTAGAAGGGTGTTTTCTTCGGTGTCATCAAAGATTTCCTCGTAGAGTTTAAGATGATGATCGTTGACTTTAGAATTCTGATCCATCTTTATCGCTTATATCAATGGCACCATATGGATAAAAACGAGTCACTCGGTAAGGTCTAGTCCATTTGGATCTTAGCTTGCCAGGGAACAGTCATAGACGGGAGTTGTATAACAGAACCTTATCTCCTTCTTGAATCTTCCTCTGCTTCTTCAGTCGCAAATCGTGGTATTTCTTGGTTCGGTCCTTATAGATTTTTGAGTTTGCATAGGCTTGACCGCGTAATTCTTCCAATTTAGTTAGCTGACCGATTCGGTTTTGTCCTGATTTCTGTTGGTCCATGTTTAGAGTGCGAAGGGCCCAATAAGCCTTGTGTTCGAGTTCAACAGGGAGATGACATTCCTTTCCATATACCATTCGGTAGGGGGTAGTACCAATTGGATTTTTATAAGTTGTTCGAAATGCCCAAAGGGCATTGTCCAGCTTATCAGACCAATCCTTCCGGTGATTACCTACTGCTTTTTCCAATATCCATTGTATTCCTCGATTAGTTACTTCAACTTGTCCGTTTATCAGGGGATGGTAAGCTGTTGAAACCTTATGGATTACTCCATACCGATCTAGGACTCTTTCCATCTGAGTGTTACAGAGGTGGGTACCTATGTTGCTTATTAATGCTCGTGGAGTCCCGAACCTAGAAAAACCTTTTTTAGAAACTTAACAACCACCCTCCCGTCGTTAGTGGGTAGTGCCTCGGCTTCAACCCATTTGGACACGTAGTCTACGGCCACGAGGATGTAATTTTTTCCTCTCGAAGTTGGGAATGGTTCCATAAAGTTGAGTCCCCATACATCGAAGACTTCACAGACCTGGATGTAGTTCTGAGGCATCTCGTTGTGTGAGGAGATGTTCCCAGTCCTTTGACATGCGTCGCAGGTTTGTACCAGTTTGTGAGCGTCTTGATATATCGTTGGCCAGTAAAAGCCATAGTCAATGAATTTTCTTACGGTGGTGTTGGATCCATGATGGCCGCCGCAGGGTCCAGAGTGACAATGTTTAAGAATGCTACTGGTCTCAGTACCGTAAACACATCGTCGTATTAACTCGTCGGCACATGTCTTGAAAAGATATGGGTCTTCCCACATGTAATACTTGACATCAGTGAAGAATTTTCTTCGCTGCTGATGTGTCAACCCTCTAGGTACAAGGCCGCTTGCAAGATAGTTTGCCATGTCTGCAAACCAGGGTTCAGTAGAAGAATCAACTCTTTCGAGGTACTCTTTTGGAGATCTTTCATTTATTTCTCCTTCTGAGGATTTAGTATCATTTTCAAGTCTGGAAAGGTGATCATTAGCAGTGTTCTCAGCACCCTTCTTGTCTTTAATCTCAATGTCGAACTCTTGAAGGAGAAGAATCTAACGTATGAGCCTAGGCTTGGCATCTTGCTTCTTAAAGAGGTATTTGATGGCTACATGATAAGTGAAAACGATAGTTTTGGATAACACCAAGTATGAACGGAATTTATCGAAAGCAAACACCACTGCTAACAACTTCTTTTTGGTAACTGTGTAGTTTTCCTGGGCGTCGTTAAGCGTTTTACTAGCATAGTAAATTGGGTGAAAGTGTTTGTCTTTCCGCTGACCTAATACTGCCCCCACTGCATAGTCACTTGCATCACACATGATCTCAAAAGGGAAGAGACCAGTCTGGTGCAGTCATAATTGGTGCATGGATAAGTTTGTTCTTTAGGAGGGAGAAAGCTTCCATGCAGTCTTTGTCGAAATTGAAGACTGCTTCTTTCTCCAGCAGTTTTGTCAAGGGCCTAGATATTTTGGAGAAGTCCTTAATGAAATGTCTGTAGAATCCTACATGCCCGAGAAAACTGCGGATGTCGCGCACGGAAGATGGTGGGGGTAGACGAGAGATGGTATCAATTTTGGCTTTGTCTACCTCTAATCCGGCTTGGGAAACTTTATGGCCGAGAACTATGCCTTCTTGGACCATAAAATGACACTTCTCCCAGTTTAGAGCCAGATTAGTTTCTTCACATCGGGCGAGCATTTTATCGAGGTTTTGCAAACAATGGTCAAATGAGTTGCCAAAAACCGAGAAGTCATCCATGAATACCTCCATAGACTTTTCGATCATATCGTGGAAGATGGCAACCATGCAACGCTGGAATGTGGCAGGGGCATTACATAAGCCAAAAGGCATGCGTCTGTAGGCAAAGGTGCGATACGAGCATGTAAAGGTTGTTTTTTCTTGGTCTTCTAGATCTATGGGGATTTGAAAATATCTAGAGAAACCATCGAGAAAGTAATAGTACATGTATCCCGATAAACGCTCTAGCATTTGGTCTATGAATGGCAGAGGAAAGTGGTCCTTTCGGGTGGCGTCATTTAGCCTTATATAGTCTATGCAGACTCTCCAGCCAGTGACTGTGCGAGTGGTAATGAGTTCATCTTTGTCGTTTGTAATGACAGTCATTCCCCTTTCTTAGGCACCACCTGAACAGGAGTACTGACCCAATGGGCTGTCAGATATAGGATATATAAGGTCGGCGTCCAGAAGTTTAACAACTTCCTTCTTCACCACATCTTGTACGTTGCAATTTACCCTTCTTTATGGTTGGACAACGGGCTTATATACGTCCTCCATTAAGATCTTGTGGGTGCAAAGCGATGGGCTGATTCCTCTGATATCCGATAGCCTCCAGACTATGGCCTTTTTGTGCTTTCGCAAGATGGCTAGAAATGATTCCTTTTCATGTGGGTTTAGGCGTGCAGAGATGATCACGGGAGAATTGCGACCGTCGTCCAGAAAGGCATACTCCAGATGTTCTAGGAGGTCCTTTAATTCCAGAGTTGGTTGATCCGCAGCTGGCAACTTGCTGTTAGGATCTTCGTCTTCTGGGTTGGCTTGGATACCATGGATTGACTCATGCGTTGTGTGATCATTGATAGGAGACGAGTTTATCTCCTCTTCCAGGACTTCCTGGGTGAGTTCTTCTTCTTCTACTTCTTGCAACCAAGGAGGCTCGTTTGACACATGGTATCGAGGGATCATTCGATCTTAACGGAAAACTTCTAATCTCCCAGCTGTAGCTTCATTTCTTCCTTTTCCGGGTTGATCATGGACCTCCAAGTCTCTAAGAGGGGTCTTTCGAAATTTAAAGGGGTATCATCAAGAATGACGAAATCGGAGGGAATGTTGACATTGTCAACGCAAACTAAGGCATCTTTGACGACTCCTTTAGAAAGGCAGAGAGAACGATTAGCGAGGATGAACGACAGATATAAAAGGGTGTTTTGATTGAGAAGAGAAGGGGTTGCGTTCAACTCCTTTGCTTCAAGATTTGTTAGAATGGTAGCTGGAATGACGGGATCTGGTGGAATATCCTTGATTATGATTTCTTCTTCATCTTCCTCCCTTATACGACTAAAGTAGTCCTTGAGAACTTTTATATGTTCTAACATTCGCTCCGTGGTTTCTTCAAGATCTGACTTAGGACTTATAAAGGGGGATTTTTCTGTATGAGGAGTATGAGCAAAGCTTGTGCTTTGGGAGTTTTTCTCTTTACATTTCATACAAACAAAGAAAAAATCATGGGAACAAGAGGTAGAGTCTGAAGATGTTAGTTCATTTTCAAAATTTCATGTTCTAATATCCTCTTGCCGATTATTCTGTTTAAGCTCATGTTGGTTTATGTTTTGATAAAAATCATTTTTGTTCGAAGATTGAGAAAAAGAACTACAACGATGACTGGTGGACTCAGCTGGTGGTTCATCTATTTACCGGAACGCAGGCGTTTGCGCTAATATGTAGCAGTCCCGAGAGTAATGGGGACCACCGCAGATTCTGCACCAAACAGATTGAGGATGTTCATCGTTGTAACCGAAATATTCCTTCGGATTTGAATCCATCCTTGCAATATTTTTCAGAGAAAAGTAGATGAAAAGAAGAAAATAGAAAAATAAAAATTAGAAAACAAAAATTTAAATCTAAAGAAAGGAAAAACTATTCTAAACTATTAGCTAGGCTGCTAACTTGGACCTTTTTCCAAATCCTCGTTTGTGTTCTCGGCAACGACGCCAAAAATCTTGATGTGTGCTGAGGCGTACTTAAAATATGGCTATATTTTTCAAACCTTTTTTTAGCAGTTTTAAGCTTTTAAATTTATAATACCGGATTTACTTGACAACTACTATTTTCACCACATTACACGGGCAAGTATACCCATCGTGGAGCAGTATATGCAGTGGTAAGTTGAATTGGGGTCGATCAGGACACAATGGAAAATGAGAGCTCTGAATACTCAGTCTGCTATTGTCATTTAGCCAAATCTAATTTTTAAATTTAAGAAAAGAAAGGAAAATAAACTAAAATAAAAGAAAGATAATAAGATGGTGTTTGAAGAAATGTATATCAAAGTTAATATTACTTGGGAGAACTCACCAGTAGTTTAGGAAAGTTAAACAGTTGCTTATATCCCTGCTTAAGATTGTTCACTCGCAGAAAGTCAACCACCTTTCGGCACATTTTAGTTGACACCATCCAACTGCTAATCGTCTGCGAGGAGTATGAATGCCGAGGGAAGGTGCTGCCAGTGACCAAACGAAGTGGTGTAATGCCACTTAGTTGTAGGTACTCCTTGATTGGGCAACCGTTACACTCGACAGGCCGTCATGAACCAGCAGGGGAACAACCCTGCGTTCCAGATTATTTTATTATGAAAATGATCTTTTTTAAGGGACTAAGGTCCGTTTCTTCCGTACACCGCTTTCGCGTATGCACGTCCGGCGTAACCATAGCCAAGTTCACAAACACGTACCTTTCGACTTTCGTGAAGTGACAAATATTGCCAACCCTCATTCCCAACCAAATACTTTCAGCCCGCACTTGCGTGGTCAGCCGAGTTTGCTTACATAGACATAAGGACATCGAACGTATCATGTAGCATGGGGTGCGAGTCACCTTTTGGATCATGCATCGTCCCCCTACCGGGTGTCACAAGTCCGGCCTTTGGGATTTCGGCTCCCCAAATGGTCTGTGATACGTGAAGCACACTTGGTTTAGAAAATCAGTGATACACTTTCAATAAAAAGGGTTTTCATAAAGTCATTAAACACACCTTAAGCGGGTCTATAAGGTTATTAACCAACCTACCAAGGGTTTGTTACTTCCCAAGTAAGTATAAGATTTTAGCCGAACATGGCTTTAAAAATTTGCTTAAGAGAAAAAGAAGATTTCATAGAAAAAAACTTACTAATTCTTACTTAAGTTGATGTTCTTACAAACTTGATTACAAGTCTTAAAAACGAACAAATGATTTAATATAAGAGAAGGGGAGAGAAGAATTGAACAATGTTTCAAGTGGGAGGAGCTTGGCTTTTATAGTCAGAATCCGGACTCGGGCACGACGCGTGCTAGGTTGGGCACGGGGCATGCCATGTCAGAGAGATCTTCACGAATCCGCACGCTGTCAGATGGAACGGCCCATGCTAAACGGAGCATGGGGCGTGCGATACCAGAAGGTCTGTCTGCTGGTCAGAGGCACGTGGCGTGCTAAGGGAGGGACATGCTGTGTTGTATCAGTGAAGGGGCACGGGGCGTGCTTAGCCAGGCACGGGGCGTGCTGGTCTCGCCGGTCTTGGAACTTTTGTATTTTTCTTCTGTTTTTTTTACTGTAATTTGTTCCTTTTGCGACTTTTGCCGTTTTGAACCTGAGAAACTAAGAGGAAAACAAAATAGACTTGTTTTGGCGTTAGTGGCTCAGATTTGTGAAGGAATATTTAGTATAAAAATATGTATATTTTAGCGTACATCACCTTCCACATGCCACTCAACCCCTCGAGGAATGACCTAAGGATTTAGGGGGTCATATTTGAGCTAAAAATGGACCCCATTCGAAAGTAAAATTGTAAATAGATAATATTCCTAAATAAGACGAAAAATAAATCTTTACTTCTATACTATATATTAAATACAAGTTTTATAGTAAACATATCTTCTTCTAAGGTATGTCACATAAGAAAAAGCTGATGTGTTATTTTCTCAGATTATTAGATTAAAATATTCACTTAAATTTTTAAAATTGATGCTGTCACGGGAGAGAGAAAATCTCTTCTTCACAAATGGTAGGTATGTATGAATGTATTAGTCAACCAGATCTTTATATGATCATAACTCCTTCACAACTAATCGAATAGGAAAATTGATTATACTGATACACTCGAAATTGAATACGATTCCAACTAGATGTGTATTGATATGCTTTTGTGATAATTTAAAGATCTGAATTCGAGCACGGTGTCAGGATGAAGAACCGATGAACTGTGATTATGAATTCAATCTATACTCTAGCATTTCACAAGAAAAATGATTGCTGTAAACTCGGAATTGAAAATCAAATGGAATGAACCAGATTTGAAATATTTTGATAAAGTTTTGACAATTCTACGATAAACACAAACATGAACAATGAATGATGAGCAAGAAATTGATTTTCGATCTAAACATATGAAATTTGAATATATCAATTGCAGTGATCTTGCAAGTCTAAACCAAGCAAATTGAAGCAATTATGGATGAAACTAATGATCTATATGAAATCTGCCATGGATGAAGTTTCTAGGAAGAAGAACTGTTAGAGCATGAACCTTGTGTGGTCGTTACTGTTCGAATTGTCAAACAAATTAGAGTTTTAGGAGAAATTCGTAGGGTCACGAACCGAAAAATGAACTACAGGTTCGCAACCAACGAACTACAGGGTCATTAAAACGAACTGGCCGGTTCGTGATCTCTCCAGTTCGTTGGTCAGTAAGAGTATAAATAGTGTCAGTTACGTGATTCAAGCTAAGTTTTTGTCATTTGTATTCTAGTTCTGTGCAGATCGAGTGTGTGAGAGGGCAGGTTCTGTCCAACCTCCCCCGAGCTTAATCGTTTGTATACTCCTTCGGTTATGTACATTCGACTTGATTTAATGATAAAACTTCTGTCTCTTATCTTTATCGACCTAGAAACGATTTGTAATCGCTTTTTCAAGAACGTTAGTGATTTTCCGAATTCAACGAAAAACGAAATTGAAGTTTATAAAAGGCTGTGAATTAATATTTAAAGTAATAAAAAATTAAATATTTTTTTTAGCGAGAAAATATGTAATTTGGCGTTCGTGTCAGGCGGGGGTATTTTTAATTTATTTTTTTAATTTTTCTTTTAAGTTTTAGTGAAAAATTATTAAATATAGCAAGAAAATTCCAAAACTAGTGTTAGGCCATAGCGAGAAAATCTAAAAACTGATTATATAACGTAATATGATTGGAGCATTGTTGTAAAACTCGTCCAAGGTGATCAAGTACTCCCGAGTACTCTCCACCTACACCTAGTACTCCCCAAGTACTCCCTTTTATTCCCCAAGTACTCCCCCGACTTGGGCGAGTACTCACAACTCCCCAGTCGACTGACTAGAGAGCGTCTATTGACTTTTGCAACTATATTTGAAGGGGTAGTTTGGAAAAGGTCATGGTCAAAGACTATTTTGGAAATTGAAGGGCAGTCAACGGCTCTTCTCGTGATTCTCCCTTTAATTTCTGACCCTGATTTAAAGAACGTTGTTTACATCAGTATCACTGACACAATTGTTGGGCATAACTTTTTTGAATGATATGTTTTAAAGTTCTATTTAGTTGAACATATAAAACATATCATCTTGCACAAAGGATACCTTCAGATTAAATATCATCTTGCACATCAATCATAGCCATTATATTTCCCTATATATAAGATTAAATTAAATTATCATCAATTGTTGGGAATAACTTTTAGCAGCTTTAGTTGTAAACATTATATTTCTTGTGAACAATGTGATGCCACAAATGGTAGTTTCACATCACTCATAACCATTTGACTCCTACGGTTATACTTAAATTTTGTTGCTTTCAAGGACCAAGTTGGTTGTTTCAAAGTGATTTGAGAATTATTCTATGATTTTGGACAACTAAATGGGTACTATCTCAAATTTTTTTTTAAAGACGATGTAAGAAGTTAGAAGCTTTTTGACAAAGATTATTTTCATTCTCTAAGTTGCATTTCATTTAAATAGTTGTTATTATGAATACAATTATTTTTTTGTTAAAGGGGACGGTACCCAGCAAGTTTATGAATACAATTTTTTATTTTGTTTTCTTTGCAGTTTATTGGATCCAGACATCATTATACTTCTTTTCATCATCATTGTAACTATGAATTTTGAGGCTATTGATTGAAATGCTACCTTGCTATTGTAGAGGTGAGGATATTGAGGCTTGCAATATTATATATAGCTGGGCTGGACTTAGTGGGCTTGCAATGATTTATTTGTTTAATTAGGTGTTAGGTTGTGTTTGGGCTTGGGTCGAAATAGGCCCATGTATGCTTATGTGTGTGTGTATATAAACATACATAGGCTTCATAGTTGGGTGTTGGCCATTCCAGAGAGGCAGAGAATTCGTGAGGCTAGGGAGAGCAAAGAGAGATTACGATTTATCTCTAGAAATCGTGTACCAGACGAATCCAAGGATCCGTGTGCATCGTATTTTCTGAATTCCAGGTTTAAGTATTTTGTTTAATATTGTGTTTAATTGATTTCTCCATCTTCATTCTTGAATCAATCAATTACTTGGATTCCACACTCGTGATTGATCATAGATATCGTGTTTGGACGGATTTTGATCCTACAGCTATTTTCACACTTGATATGCCAGAGTATTCTCACATGCAAAACACATGTAGTATTTTCACACTTGATATGCCAGACTATTCATTCAAAAAATGTTGAAGCTAATCAACATTTTTATAATTCTAATGAAAGAATTAGGCATGTGAAAGCACAATCAGGGTTAAAACTTTACTCTGAAGAAAACATTGAACCATCCACTTACATTGTTCCTCTCCCTTTAATGTGTGACATGATTTATGTGCCTCTTACTGTTAAGGAAAAACAAAAATTATCTTCTTTTGAAGCAACTGCAACATATGGCAAAAAGGAAAGTGCCTCTATTGAAAGCAAACTTGCTTCATGTCCAATCAAAATCTCTGCACCTCCTAGTCACACCAACAAAGCTACTTCATGCGTAGATAATGTAATTGTTGAGAAGTACAGTGAATGCGTTGCTTTTCACAACAACCATAACTCTAGTATTTTGAATGACTCTAAATCTGACAGAGTTAAATTTCCTAAGTTTACTACTGAAGTGTCTAAGTCCGCATCAAAACTTATTGGATCAAATGATTTTGGTGAACAAACGTCATTTGGCGTGTTTTCTATTGGAAAGAATGATGCTCGTGTGAAACTTTGAAAAAGGAGAAGGAACCACAGGTTGCTGGTTCCCCAACCCCTGGTGTATTTGTGTTTGGGAAACCTGATAATGTGATGAATGTGAAACAAGAAAGGGAATTTAAACCCCAAGACTTTGTCCTGTATCCTAAAGTTTACAATGCTTATGACCAACTGTAAGTACACGTAATGATCTTACTACTGGATGAACTGATCAATCTAGTGCACGAGAATGTAAATAAGCTTTTTTTTTAATTCACACAAAGGAAAACAATTACAAAGCTTTGGTTTCTCTTTCTAGAACACACACACACAAAGTGTAGAATGACAGAACTGCTTAAGCTCTCTAAACAAGTCAACCTATTTATAGTGAGCTCAAACTGCCCAACGTACCATTGGTACGTTGGCTCCATACCAAATGGTACGGACCATGGTACGCTGTCTCTAAGACTCACACGCTAATGCCCTCACACAGATACAATACACAAGACACATTGTAGCATAGGAATATTCTCTAACAAACTCCCCCTTGACGTGTAGTGTATCTATGCTAGCTAAACTTCAGTCTTCAATCTTCAGCATTGTTGCATCTGATCTTCAACTTAAAATTTCTTGTCAGATATAGAGCTTGCATGGCTGGATCAGAACTTGAACAATCTTTGAACTTCAAGATCCACTTGTGAAAGATACTTCAACAACTCTCCATTTCACCATGCTTGAGTCTTGACAGCATAACCTGCAATTTCAGAAGATAGAAATGCGGTTTCCTTTTCTTTAAGCCAACATAAGTTAATCTTGGCGCAAAAATTCTCTTCGAGAATCCAAGATATATGATTTGAAAATGTTTTTCCTATCTTGTGTCGATCAATCGAAAACAAACAAGAAAGAATATATTTTTGGCTTTTATGAAATTTATACTAAAACACACCAAAAATCTTTTTGATTTTTCTGAAATGAAAAAATAAAAAATAAAATGTAATAAAGAATCAGACTCTATTATGGTATTTTGCGAGAAAGATCACGACGCGAGATCATATCAGACATAACGCATCTAGCACATTTGAATTTCGGCCTTAATCAACATGCAAGCCAAGATAATCGCAAATACAACATTTATGTTTATTTCAGCATGCACCAATCATACTTATCGTTTTCAGATATGCTTAAGGTAATTTTATCATGCACTGATAACTCGGCCTCCACTCTATCAGAAATACCGGCAAATCATCATGTGTTATCATATAGAAACAAATTTTCTTAGAGATTTAATCATCCTTGATGAGTCATTCAAAAATAAAGTAGAACCTCAAATACCTAGCAATCAGGTCGGTCTTGTGGACACGCAGAGAAAGCCCAAGTATTTGAGAAAATAAGAAAGCAAAACAAGTTGAAGTTGTATAACCCAACAACAATCAGGTCGGTACTCCCGTACACGCAGAGAAAGTCCGACGAGTTATATGAAACACCAAAGAAAATAAAGCAGAATGTCAAACGAACAACGATCAGGTCGATCTTTCGATACGCAGAGAAAGTCCGATCGTTTGACAAAAATAAAGAAAATCAAACAAGTTTAAATCTTTGCAAAAAGAAAACATGCATTCATCAGGATATCTCTTATTATATTTTGGTCAGAATCATCACACATTATTCATCAAGAAGAAAATAACCATAGAACATCAGACATGCTGTATGTTTATATCTTACTTGCAGATATCAGATTAGTCATGCACATTCACAGATTATGCAAGTACCTACAACCTTTAAATTTAATCTGTCTATGGCAGATAAATGTATATACTGATGTACTATCATTTCTCGCTTTTGTCAGATCAATTTCTCAATTTTTTCAATTTTTTCAATTTTTTCAATTTTTTAATATTTTCCATTACCCAATTTCTCCACCTAAAATTCAACAAATTCTTTTTTTTTTTATTTTTCTAAATTTTTCTCCCCCTAAAAATATAAACGAAAGAAAATGAATAACAAAAATGAAAATGATCGATCAACACTTGACACATTTTTGTAAAATGATCTTTTTGAAAATCAGAGTATCAAAGATAGTGGCTATGCATTTTAACTTAAAACAACCACAAGTATTCCACAGTCAGCAATCTCTCGATTACTAACAGGTCTTCTTGAAATGCCTGCAAACATCGGAAAATAATAAGTTCTTAAAACCCCGACCCTCATTCACACTTGTGGTAGGTCGTCCAGTGTCTTCAACAAAATCAGTGTTGGCTGTGGAGAAAACTTTTGGTCTCCATTCCTGTTTTGGTTTTAAATTTTCTGGTGAACCATTGTCAACTGATGAGTGACAATCAGAACTACTACCCAACTTTTCAGAATTAAATCTCTTTTTCCAGAAAAATTGTATGTTGGGTATTGGTTCACTGAAAATAATGCCATCAGTATCAACATACTTTGTATGTTTGGAATTTGAGGATGAATTGTTATTAGTTGTAGGACAATTTTTAGCATAATGACCTTTCTTAAACATAACACAGTCGATGATTAATTGGAGTAACTGCAACTGATTTTCCAAACTGATCAGTCGACCATTCATCAAAAACTTTTGAAATCACAGGTTTAACTTTCTTTGGTTTCAGAAATTTTTGAAAACATTTTGGAGAATCATAAAAACCCGAATCATCTCCATATCCAAAGAATTTATCTTGATGATAAAACCTGTTCGATTTAGCAGAATAAAATGAATCTGAATTGTTACCGCCTTCTGGTGTAGCATCAGATATACAAGAAGACTCTTCATAAGAAATCTTTTCATCTGGTAAAGATACTTTCTTCTTCTAACATTGAGGCTTCTTATCTGAAAATACCTTCTGTTTCTTTATCTGCTTTGTTTTGAATTCCTTCTTGTCGGAATTCTTAATCGGCATTTCTTTTTCTTCAAATCCCAAACCACCATTCTTCTGCTTAGGATGTTCTTTCACAGAATGCCCTTGTGATGCTAGGTGAGAAAATTCATTTTTGATAGCTTTAACACCAACTTCCTTATTCAGCAAAGATTCATCAATCACAACATCAGAAAAATCAGGAATCTTCACATGTTCAGGTTTGCCTTTAAAAATTTTCTCAGCATCAAGAAATATAGTCTTGGAATCAAACTTCAATCCTTTTCAATAACCGATCTCCTTTTTATTCTTCTTAGATTTTGACTTCTTTGTTTTTCCAGACTTAACACCATCTCCTTCATGATAATCTTGCAACTTCTTGGTTGAATTATCATTAGATGACGCTTTCAGATCAACCACTTGAGCAGAAACTTCATGATTATCAACATCTTTGCTTGGTTGACCATCTCTTTCCAGATGGTATAGATAATTCTGAAACACACTTGACGTATTGCAACTCTCAAGTTTTCGTTGCAGATCAAACATTTCAATCTTTATCTCAGAAACCTTTGTATTAGCTTCCAGTATCTCCTTCTGGGAAGCAATAAATTTCTCAGACAACATGTTATACTTATGCTTTTGACCATACATTTTGTCACATTCAGCAAGAACTTCTGCAGTAACTTTCTCTACATGTTTCTTATAATAGACAACATCTTGTTTCAAAATGTTATTTTGCATTTGAACCTCACCATTTTCATCACGCAACTTTGTGAATTCCTCATGGACTTGAATTATTCTATTAGCAGCTTCGACAACAAATTTATTAATATTTTCATATTTTTCTCGAAGAGAATGAAATTTTGCAAATAAAGCATCAAAATATTCAATAGCTTCCTGTTCATTAGCTTTAGCTTTATTGTATTCTTCATTTATGAAAGTGCGTGAGCGTGTGGATCTTCTACTTAGTCGTATAGAAATCAATGTAAACGAGTAAAACACAGAGAGTAAATACAACTGAGACTTGTATTAACCACAGAGACCACAGAGTACACTTAGAGAAAGTTATGACACGGAAGCTCTCTAAATCTATACAAGACGAACATACTTATAGGCTGAAATCACGACTGGCCGAACCTCAGGTTCGGCCAAGCTTCGGCGGCTCCGAACCTGGAGTTCGGCCAAGGTTCGGCCAGACCTAAACTTGCACATTCCGTCTTGTTCTCGATACTTCACATGACGATCAAGAACCATGTATCAACAAACTCCCCCTCGGCATGTGCAGTATTATCTCCTCTTAATAAAACTTGTATCTTGTATCTTCAATCAAACTCTTCCTCGATCAAGACGAAGAATTCAATCTTGAATACTTGATATTGCAACGTGTGTAGTCTCTTTATCAAAAATCTTCAGAAGACTTGAAGTTGTGATGTTCTCTTCCACTTAGAAACCTGCCAACATAAATAATCTTGCCGCAAAACTTCTCTTCGAGACTCCAAGATATCTTGATTTTGAAAATGATTTCGTATTCCGTGTTGATCAATCGAAAACAAATCAGAAACAAAATCTTTTTGGCTTTTAGAAACTTTATATCAAAATACACCTAAAATCTTTTTGGAATTTTCTGATAAGAAAGTAAATGCCATACAGAATCAGACACTATTTTTGTCTTTTGTGAGAAAGATCACGACTTGGGATCATATTGGTCATAACATGCTGAACTACACTTCAATTTTGATTATTGTAGCACATAAGCCATGCCGATTGTAGATATACTTTGTCCAATTTCAAACTCTGGCACAATCATACTCATAACATCTGGATATGTTAAGGTATTTATTAAATTTGCATTGACCAGTGTACCCCACACTATCAGACATATTCAGATATGCTTTGCTTATCACATTTTGTGATTTCACTTGTGATATTAATCACATAATGATTGTATTCATGATATAGTCAACTGTGTTCCATGCAAAAAGAAATAAGAACATTAAATCGTCTACCTTAAGGTCGATCTTTCGATACGCAGATAAGGCCTCGGATTTAACAAAATAAGAAAATAAAACAAGTTGAAATTGTATAACTCAACAACAATCAGGTCGGTACTCCCGTACACGCAGAGAAAGTCCGATGAGTTATACGAAACACCAAAGAAAATAAAGCAGAACGTCAAACGAACAACGATCAGTTCGGTCTTTCGACACGCAGAGAAAGTCCGATCGTTTGACAAAATAAAGAAAATCAAACAAATTTAAATCTTTGCAAAATGAACACATGTATACACAGTGACTTCTCATTATATTTTCACATATATTTTTCTTGATATATCATGAGATACGCATCAAGATGTTGTCCACTAGGTCAAGCATCAGATTTAGTGTATATCACATACGTATACTTTCTGATTTGCCGAGCCTACCTTACACATCGATCAAATGGTCTTATGGCTTTTTCACTTACTTTATCCATGAGTCAGACACTGTCAGCCAATGTACCATCATTTCCCAATCATGTCGGATACAATTTCTCATTTTTCAATGTTTTTGGCTTTTTGCATTTTTTTAATGTTTTTGTCTTTTTCAAATTTCGCCCCCTAAAAATGACAACTCTATGTATAGATTTTCATTTTTTACGATTTGAAAAACAACACACTATTTTTGTATTTTTGCAAAAACAAACTCCCCCTCAGAATGAGACGGAGTGAAAAACCAAGAAAAATTGATCAACCAACACGAATACTTGCAGTGTAAGTCTTTTGGAAAAAAACACAATTGATTTTGAAAGTCAGATTAATTAGAACAGATATTTCACAATCAGCAATTATCCAATCACTGAAAGATCTTCTTGAAACACCTGTTGACACCAAATAAATCATTAGTCGCTCTGGGATCGACCCGATGTAACATCGTCGGGTCGCCCGGTGTCTTCCACAAAGTCATTGTTGGCCTTGGAAACAACTTTTGGTTTCCAAATTTGTAAAATTTTCAATTTTTGATCAGAACCTGAATCAGACTCAACCGACGTACTTGGTTTAGACCAAGACGAGTTACGATGTGATTTTATCTTGGGAGACCATGGTTCATCAAAAATTTGACCTTTGTTATCCACATATTTAGCAGTGTTGTGGATATATGCAGTCGTCGGACAATCAGCAGCAAGATGTCCAGGTTGACGACATACATAACAAAGTCGTTCTCTAAACACATTTGAAAATTGTTTTGATTTTGAAGAACCTGATGAATGCTCAGAATCAAAATTGTCAAAGAAATCATCAGAGGAATCATACCTAGGAGATGGACTCCTTGAAGATGACGATCTTCCAGAATAGTAAGTGAATTCCTTCTGAGATGGTGATTTCTTTGCATTCTTTGCTTTAGGAGCCTTGGCAACTTTGACCGGTTTCTTTGTTTGAATCAATTCTTCCTTCACAACAAACCCCACACCTTTGTGTTTGGAACCTGAAACCTTTGAGGAAGAACCCGAAACTTCTCTTGCCTTAGCTTCACTTGTGAATTTAGCTTTAATATCTTTCAGGTTATTCTTCTCAACCAAAACTTTTTCTTCTTCGGTTGCAGATGAAGAACTTGACACAACCTTATCAAAAACCTTCTCATTCTCCAACAAAACAGACTTTGACACAAATTTTGGAGCTTCACCCAAAGGCTTTTCCTTCTTTTTGGACTTAGATTTATTCTTCTTGGGTGGAGTAACAAACTTGGAATAATCATGCAATTCATCTTTTGGATCAATCTGAGCAGCAGTAACTTAAGTTAAATCCACTGGTTGAGGAACCAAATGAACATCAGCCTTCTGAGAACTATCTGAACTCTGATCCTGCTTATATAAAAAATTTAGCATTGTTGGTGATAAATTGCAATTCTTCACTTGCCGCTTCAACTCCAAAATCTCCAGTTTTAAATCATTGATCTTTTGTTGAGCTACAAAAACTTCTTTCTGTGACTAGATGAACTTTGCATTGAGAATCATCATATTCATAAGTTTGTAACTTTCGGATCTCACATTCAGCAAATAACTCTTCAAGAACACTTTCTCTCTTTTTCTTGTAAATCTCAACATCCTTTGTCAAAACTTCATTTTTATCACGATAGAGAGTATTCTCATCTTGAAGCATAGAAATTTTGATCTGAAGCTTTTCAACAGTAACAGCAGTTGTAGCAATAAGAGCTGTAGCTTCTTCATACTTTTTCTGAACCGGATAACTTTTCTCAAACAGATTCTCAAAATCTTGAGCTGCATCTAAAGCTTCAGCCTTTGCTTTCTCACATTCTTCAGCCAATATTGTTTTCTCTTTTAAAACATCTTCATGAACATGAACCAACTCATAATACTTCTTTTGAAAATCTTCCAATTCTTGCTTTAACACCACTATCTCTTCAGTCGAAATTTGACGACTTTGTTCAAAACTTGCAATCTCCTGAAGAAATTTCTTACATTTAAGACATTCAGTCTCTTCAACCTTTGAACTCTCAGAGACTCTAGGTAATTCTTCTTGAACCAAAGATACACTTGAATAAGAATCAGAATCAGTTAGATGCTATCATCATCAATATGACGAACAGTCAAAGCAATTGAAGGTTTAGAATTATTCCTTTTAGCTTCAGTATCTGCATTCCATGCAAACTCATTTGACTGTGGAAAAGTATTGGTCCAATCATGAACAAGATTAGCAGATTTCATCTCAACCTTCTCAACTTTATTTGGTGAATGATAAACTAAATGTGCATGTTGACTAGTTTTCAATTGATGAGCTGCAGAACTTGGACATTCTCGAACAAAGTGACCATAATTTGCACACTTGTAACATTTTACCTTAGACTTATCCAAACCAATCTTACCCTCCTGATTCAATCTCTTCTTCCCAGTTCTGTTGAAAAATTTCTTCGTTCGTCGAACCAACATTGCATACTGCCAATTTAGATCCATTTCCTCCAAATGATCATAATCAATCTGATCATAATCTTCATTTGCTAACTCAGCATTACTCACAGCACCAGTGATAACACCAAAATATGAAGATACCAATGCAGACATCAATGCATTATAATCATCAATAGTTTGAGCAGACAATGCATTTTGAAATGAAGAACTCGGAACAGAAACAGTACAACCAGCAGAAGAATTACTTGAAGATTCAGATTTACCTGCCAGAAAGGCTGTTGGGGGTGCAGAATTAAGAATATTCGATTTCCCAGCATTCATTGTAGAATCATTTTCACCATGATACACTGCCGGATTCTGAATTTGTGTAGGAAGAGACTTGTTCACCATCAATTCCATATCCCTAGCCTGAATTCTTTGAACTAAATCATTGAAAGACAATCCCTGAAAATCCTTGTCATGAGTAATCATCATAACATAATTTTCCCATTTTTCAGGTAGAGCTTCCAAAATCTTCCCTTTATATTAGCTTCGTCTTTAGTAAGATTCACCAAACGCATTTCACTCATCAGATGAGCAAATCTTGCAATCAGATTGGAAATCGTTTCATTCTGATAATGTTTGAAACTATCAAACTCTTTCTTCAAAACCTTTTGTCGACTTTTCTTGTACTGGTCATTGCCTTCACATCTTTTCTCTAAAGCATCCCATAGACTTTTCGATGTGTAATTACCAGCAAATTGATGAAGTAATTCTTTAGGCAAAGCCATCGTTAAAGTACCATATGCCTTTTTCTCAGCTTGATAAGCTTTCTTTTGTTCAGAAGACATTTTTCTTTGAAGTATAGGTTCACCAGTTTCATCTTTAGGGTAAACATATTGCTCAGTGAACGCTAACCACATATCAATGTCATTTGTATCGACATATGCTTCAAACCGTTTAACCCAACTATGATAATCTTCCAACTTTAGCAATTTGGGAACTTTCTGACTTGTTCCAATTTCATTATCATAGTTCATCATCGTTTGCATAGTTGCTTGAACCGAGTTTTGAATAGCCGCGAACGCTTGAAAATCGGACATTGTCGAAACACAGGTTACTGTTCACTCCGAACCTCGTCCGAACCTAATATACCCTCCGAACTTCCTCCGAACGTGGTCCGAACTCAGAAACACAGTCCAAACTCTCTCCGATCTCTCACCGAACCTCGTTAACTCCGAAACCCTCCGAACGAGCTCCGAACTTTCACCGAACTACGAAACAGACTCCGATCCTTCACCAAACACCTCCGAACGTACTCCGAACCTGTTGTTCGGAGCGGTTATGCCGAGCGTGCTCCGAACCTGGAGTGCGGAGCAGTTACGCCGAACGTGGAGTTCGGCCGAACGCGAAATTTCAGAAAAATTTGGAAAAACTCACTGAAATCGACACCTCTCGAGCTGAGATTACTCAAATGAACAAAAACGAGCAAAAACACACAATTTGAACGTAAAGCATGGTGTTTTAGACGAGATTTTTCAGAAACGAAGATGAAAAACGAGTTTTGAAAGTCAAAAACGTGAATTTGAACTCGATAACTAGAAAAACACTGATCTCCGACTAGTAGAACAAACCTAATGCTCTGATACCACTTGAAAGTGCGTGAGCGTGTGGATCTTCTACTTAGTCGTATAGAAATCAATGTAAACGAGTAAAACACAGAGAGTAAATACAACTGAGACTTGTATTAACCACAGAGACCACAGAGTACACTTAGAGAAAGTTATGACACGGAAGCTCTCTAAATCTATACAAGACGAACATATTTATAGGCTGAAATCACGACTGGCCGAACCTCAGGTTCGGCCAAGCTTCGGCGGCTCCGAACCTGGAGTTCGGCCAAGGTTCGGCCGGACCTAAACTTGCACATTCCGTCTTGTTCTCGATACTTCACATGACGATCAAGAACCAAGTATCAACAATTTAACACATTTTTTCTTTCAACCAATCTTCCTTAATTTTAACAAAATCAATACACGTTGTACAAGAGGAAGATCCACTCTGTTGAATTTTTGATTCGTAACCATCACAAATTTTATTTTTCCATTCCTTTAGTTCTTTTCTCAAAATACTATTTTCTTCAGATAAATTCGCTTCTTTCTCCTCCATTTCTTCAATTTTACCTTTAAACTTCAAATCTTGATCAACTATTTTATGAGAAATGGTAGACATATGTTCCTCACACTGTCTCTTTACAAAATCCCATATCTGCTTTGCTGTTTGATAATTTCTGACTTGACTTTTAAAAGTTATAGGCAAAGCTAATAGAAGAATTGCAATAGCCTTTTCATTTTGACCATATGATTCCCTTTCTTCAAGTGAAAAATTCCATCTTATCTTACAATTACCACCAAAAGTTGGATACTGATATTCATTTGAAACCGGTAACCACAACTTTTTATCCAAATCAACAATATATGCTATAAAATTTGTTGGCCAACCATGATAATCTCCAATATTTATCAACTTCGGCACATTCTGACTATGACTCGCAATAAATGCATCAATTGCATACATTTTGAAAATTGTGAAATTAGATATCAAAACTTCAAACTCAAAAATGGAGGTCTTAAAGACGGATTTTGGGGTTCAAACCGGAGGGTAATAGCCGTTAGGCAGTAAAAGTATAGATCTCGTCGAGGCGGTCGTTTTGGCTGGTATTAGCTCCCGTAACTCTTAACGGAACTCAAGTTACGTCAGTTTTAGTGAACATCACTTTTTCTGCCAGCGTACCAAAAACCCTTTCAGCATACCAAATCGTTGACCACCGTACCAAAAAATTTTACCGTACCAACCACTCAGCGTACCACAATCTCAGCATACCAAACCAATGGGCGTACCAGTGAACTCAGCGTACCAGTGAACAGTAACGTACCACCTTGGTACTACGTAACTGCTCCGGACCACCGATGAAGATTGCCTTACGTACCAGCAGCATACCATTCAGCGTACCAGCAGGTCATCCAGCGTACCAAGACATTCAACCGGCCTACCAACAATGTTTCGCCTGATTTTGAGAATTTGGACGTTTTGGAATGTAATTTGCAGTAGGCAATGAAAACACACTAGGAATGTTTTGCAATCAAGTTTGACATCAGAAACACTCCGAATTGAAGAAAGTTGATGAAAAACCAAAGAAACCCACTTTCTCTCACTAGAAAAACCCAATTTTGATCAATTCAAACCAGCAGAGCAACCTGAATTTGCTTTGATACCACTTGTAAATACACGGAATGATCTTACTACTGGATGAACCGATCAATCTAGTGCACAAGAATGTAAATAAGCTTTGTTTTATTGATTCACACTTAGGAAAACAATTACAAAGCTTTGGTTTCTCTCTCTGGAACACATACACACAAAGTGTAGAATGACAGAACTGCTTAAGCTCTCTAAACAAGTCAACCTATTTATAGTGAGCTCAAACTGCCCAGCGTACCATCCAACGTACCATTGGTACGTTGGCTCCGTTCCACTTGGTACGGACCATGGTACGCTGTCTCTAAGACTCACACACTAAGGCTCTCACACATATACAATACACAAGACACATTGTAGCATAGGAATATGCTCTAACACCAACACTAGCCGATAAAGCGGGAGTTTGTTTTGTCCACTCGTCCTGATGGCAAAACATATTGGATTCACAAAGATGCTGCAAAACCAAAATGGCAATCCACTGGGCGAAAATATTCTCAGCCTCCGCTTTTCCAAAGAAACAGTCCAGTGACACTTGTGGAAAGCCTGGAAACTTGGCCCAAAATTATTTGCATAGACCATATCATTCATATTATCCAAAAAAACATCTGCAGATCAAAACTTAACTTTCCAGGTTGATGTTTACAATGTCAATTCAGCACCTAACAAACCAACGATGCTGAGACCTTAGCAACAAAAGCAACTCAAAGCTGGAAATGGATACACATCTGACTACTACCCAAAGAAGCAGACTTGTTTCAATTGTGGAGTTCCTGGTCACATTGCAAGAAACTGTCTTTATCACCCCTATGGACTTGATTATCCTGGTAACCAGAAGCTTTCATCTCAGGATTACCATCATTCTAAGCCTATGAAGTTGCAACCACCTAAGGAAATGAAGAATGTAAATCCTAGGGTTAAACCTTATGATGGCAACTAGGGGGGGGGGGGGGCTGCCAAAGAGCAAAGAAAGCTATCAAATCAAAAGCAGGTTTTTCCAAATTATGATAATTTTCATAAAAGGGTGAGCAAACCAAAACAGGAAAAGGTTGAAAAACCTAAAGTTGTCATCCAAAGGCAACTAAAACAGTTTTGAAACATGATTTCAAAAAGAAACATGTTGAAATCTCTAAAGTCACTACTCCAAAGGTGACTAAAACAACTCTTAACTCACCTGAAATTTTGAAACCAAAAGTCAAGGCAGCAACTTCCCCAATTTCTGATCTCACGAAGGGGATGTTTTCAAAAGAAGTTTCGTTTAGTAACTCTTCAGGTTTTACTCAGAACCACAATGGCCTGGGTACCAATGGCTAACTGATCTCTCACCTTGTGCGGGAATAGTCAAGGAGGACCTTCATTAATATTTTGTTTGTGATAGTGATTGTTCCAGGCACATGATAGGAGGCATCTCTCCACTTCATGTCATGCAAATTCTTGATAGTAGGGATGTTCTCCTGTTAAGAGGTAAATCTAAACGAAATTAGCAAGGTAACACTGTTTGACTTGGTTGTTTCTTGACTAATTTATTGTGAAGTATGGTTGTGCATGAAACAAAACCCATTTGTGAAAGAAAAAAAATTCACAGGATAACTTTGAAGGTTAGCTTGGCCAGCTATGTTTAATTTTTCTTTGTGTGTCAGTGTGTCGTTTCATTATTGTTAAAAAAATTGTCATTATAAATATCAAAAAGCAAGGGGGAAGAATAAAAAATATCGAAAACTTGACCCCCCTCATTTCCATGTGTGCTTTTTAATATTTAATTTTGTTTATTTGTTTTGAGAAGGATTGGGAAATGAAATAATTATGTCTTCAGGTGACTGACACGCGTAAGGCTGAAGTAAAAGACATGCTCGAAGGTGATGTGCTCGGTAGCCTCAGTTCTAAAAACAAAGGTATGTGTCACAACACATAATGATAAAGTATGACATTTGACGGGAAACACACACTTAGGTTAGTTGCATATTGTATATGATTATGAAATTGTTCTCGATACACACGCCGGACTCCAAAGTGTTGAATCAAAAATCTCAAAAAGTCGGCGTCCCCTTTGTTTTGTGTGAGCAAAGACCTGGGGATGTCAAAGTCGTTAGTCAGTCTCGCCCTTATTTTGCGTAAGCAAAGAACTGGTGTAAACTGTACTGGCGTGTTAGTCAGACTTTCCTCTGTTTTGCGTGAGCAAAGACCTGGTTAGTCTGTACTAACGTGTTTACAGATCACTGTATATAACTTACACCCCAAAAGATGCCAATGTGCACAACAAAAGAGACCCTCTAGCGTCCAAAACTCTTTAGCCCTGACTTTGTGACTAGGCTTATGTGTTTGATGAAAGGTCAACCTGACTGAAAAACGCCTCTGAGTTAAAATCATAAAAGTCACTGTAATTACACCTTTCTTTTATGATCTATTCTTTCTCTTCTCAACCATTTCTCGAGAAAAGATTTAAAAATCTGGATATGGGAATGTTAAAATATATGGTAAGGAATAATCAAACTTGATAGACTACACGACTTAATTACCTAGAATTTGTGTGTGACTGTCTCATGTTCATAATTAATATACCTAAAAGATAATTAAGTGACAAGCAGCATGGAAAAGAGGAACATGGGTTTAAAGATGATCAAAATACTGGCAATCACCTACATATTTTTGAGTAACAGATGCTGAAAAAGGTTCCTCAGTTCAATCAAAGACGGTTTTGATCCCAAATAAATCCTTCTCTTTAGTAACTTGTCCATTTTTGTTTTAAATTTAATTTTCTTTTGAGTATTCTTAAGGTTTTAATGTTTGTTTTACAGCCATGGCCAGGTAAATTTAAAGGTTTTAATATGTTTTTGTGGGTTTTGAACAAGAAATTATGCCCCCTCCCAAAAGTGACCCATTTTTTTGGGGGGGGGGGGGATAAGGGAGATAATAGGCATTATCTCATGGGGAGATATGTATTATCCTAAGGAAAGTATAAAGAGTCCTCGATTTCAGGGGAAGTATTTAAAGGAAGCTCGTAATCAATGTTAGGGTTTGTGTTAAATAATGTTGTTCTCCTGCTAACCTTGAAACTAGTTATCATATACTGGTTAGTGTTTGTTTGTTCCATATTGCGCAAGACAGGTTAACTGGAAAGGAATAGACACAGACTCTGTTGATTAAAGACTGCTGCTCAGTTTGAAGAACCAGTCGGAAAAGGACTTACCCTATGGAAGAATCTGATGCTTAGGGGAAGTTTGTTGGTTCAAGTGAAGCTTCCAAAGTTCAAGAAGACAATGTTCACAAGTTGAGGGGAAGCTAAATGCAGTCAGTTCAAGTGCAACAACCAAGAGTAAAAAGATAGAGGTTTGCAAAATTTTATCCCTCTAAAGGCAAAGTCAAGTCAAGACAGTTACCCATGATTCATAAAGGACCCAAGATCATTAAAGAAGAAGAAAATGTATGGGAATCCTCCTCTCATTACTTGTTTATCCTTAGAAGTCCAAGTTGATGCTGATAAAGAGAAAGAGTCTCCTGAAGTCTCTCGTGCTGCCCACTGAAGATTGTCAGAGAAAGATTCTTCACGAACACATGTTCAAGCCTAGGAAAAGATTGCAAAGCCAAAGACTAAAAGTTTGAAGACATTTAATATCACAAGCCTAGGGAAGATGTAGAGGCGAGGATTTTGAGGCTTGCAATATTAGATATAGTTGGGCTGGACTTAGTGGGCTTGCAATGATTTATTTGTTTAATTAGGTGCTAGGTTGTGTTTTGGCTTGGGTCGAAATAGGCCCATGTATGCTTATGTGTGTGTATATAAACATACATAGGCTTCATAGTTGGGTGTTGGCCATTCCAGAGAGGCAGAGAATTTGTGAGGCTAGGGAGAGCAAAGAGAGATTACGATTTCTCTCTAGAAATCATGTACCAGACGAATCCAAGGATCCGTGTGCATCTGAATTCTAGGTTTAAGTATTTTGTTTTCTATTGTGTTTAATTGATTTCTCCATCTTCGTTCTTGAATCAATCAATCACTTGGATTCCACACTCGTGATTGATCATAGATATCGTGTTTGGATGGATTTTGATCCTACAACTATGTTCACACTTGATATGCCAGAGTATTCTCACATGCAAAACACATGTAGTTTAGAATTCAAAACTGCTCTTCACTTCTGCTACATTATACTTTTTCATTGATTTGGATAATCTATTTAAAAGTATACACCTAAATGTGTTTGTGTGTGACAATATATATTATAAGTAAAGTGATTTAACTTTGAAGTTAATGACCTACCATTTATGCACAAATTAATTTTGTTTTGTTTCATTTCAATAATTTAGAGCTAAGAAATCCATTTTCAAAATTGTTACTTTACCATAACAATGTACTATGAAAAAGGACTTCGATGTAAGTTTGTTCTTCAATAATAGATAATCAATCTGTATGTCAATCCCATTTTGTTTAGGATGTATGTGCATTTATCTAGTGTAGTGTTTAGAAAGTCCAACTCCTTTTTTTGTGACTCTTTTTTTGTATCTATACAGATGACCGAGCTCTAAATTTAATTGATTTTTCAATGCAGAGTTGTAAGTCAAAAGAAAAAAGAAATAATTGAAGATTTATTCAAAGCTTGATAGCTAATTTCTTAGGAGGGTAACTATCCTTATTCTGAGATTGAGCTTTGAGTTAAAATTGTAGTATTATGAAGATTAAATGCTCAATTATAATTTACAAGTATAATTGTAGTAATCATACCTCAGGTCATTCTATGATTGATATAGATACTTGTGTTATGAAAAAAAAAATTGTTGCAGGGACGTGAATGTTTTTGTCAAGGTCTAACCCGATGGGTTGGATGTTTAAAGATCCAGGTGTATTTTAGAATTGTCTTTAATTATTTAATTAAAAAACAGAAAAAGAAATAGCACACGTAATTTTTCCTATGTGGCATAAGTGAAGTGAGAAAAGTTATTTTTGTATTATCTGACTCAATATCAAAGGAGGAATCTGTTTTAAACTTTAATATCACAAACCCTACGTTAATACGTGTTATTTATTACATTTTTTTACATATGAGTTAACATTATAAAAATAAAATGCAACATTTCAAACTTTATGGAAATGTAACCAAGTTTTATGTTTGTTCCAATTATATACCTCATACATATTTTAAATATTAAAATAGAAATACAACTATTTTCATTAAACAAATAAATAAGTCATGAAATTTAAATAGAAAGTGCAATCTTAAAAAAAAAAACTATATTCATATAAAATAAAGATTGCGTTAAAATTAAAAATAATAATTAAAAAAACAAAAAAAACCAACAAAGTAATTATGTTTATTACTTAATTTCTCCATAATTTCGCCCTTCTCTTTTTCGACCAAAGCCCGTCGCTCTTCATCCAAAACCGATGTATCCAAGCAAAGCAGCCAAAGTTCATTTAGACGGGCTTTTTCTTCTCGCAACTCCGTCCTCTTTTATGTTCGAGGTTGAACTCGTGAAGTTCTCGCAAGAACTCTTCCTCCTGAGTTTGCTCTGTTTGTTGTCGAAGTGCCTTCTTCTTTCCCACCGGCCTCCGCAAAATGTTCATTTGCGGTTCGTCGTCGTCGTCCTCCAAATTAACTGCATCATCATTAAGGTTAATACCACAACGCCCCGTTGAGACCGAACCCATGGGGCAATCCATTTCCGTCGACGATCTTTTCAAACTCGCCTTTAGATTTTCTATAGTTTCATGAAACTTAGGAGACGCTCTCAACTTGTTGTAATGTTCGACTAGCGGTGCCGACTTGTGGTCGTCTTTGTAACGACTAATTGCTTTTTTCAAGAGGTTGAGGTCGCTTTCACCGCTTATACGGTTATACTCGACGCCCAACATCATGCCATTAAACTTGGCAATTTTCGGCTTCATTAGCCCCCACTTTCCCCTTAACTTGTCGTTGTTGTAAAAGATTTTCAATCCTTGAGCTTTGCGCCTTTCGTTAAAGCGGGCACTAAGTCGATCCCAAAACGTGTTTATTGTTTGAGAATTGCCTAATTATAAAAAAAATTAATTAGACAAAATGAGAAGTGATGTGCTTTAAATTACACATCTTTTTAGTAGTTAAACACCCAAGAATGTTGATGGTTTATGCATTATTTTGGTCTGTTTTACCCTTGTTTGGTATGAAATGTCATAAACAGGTATATAGAGGGGGCTAAAGAGATATTTGAGGATTTTACAAGGTTTTGAAGAAAAATTGCTCAAGATTCGGAGGATTGACTTATTCTTCACGTCGCAACCCATTTTCGCATCACGGGCCGTTACACGATCATTTCTAGAAGCCCTAATATGTTAACTTATGGCGGCGCTCACGACCCGTTATCCCATTACGAGTCGTTACGCCTGATTTCCAAAACCCTAATTGTAAACTATAAATACCTGTTCATTTCGACGTTTGAAGAAGTTGGAGAGTCTAGAAACCTGACCTACGGTTAAGGATCATTTCCAGAATTTTGAAGTCAAGATTCGAAGCCTTAGAAGATGCAAGGAGGTGTCTAATCGTTTGAGGATCCATTGCAATCGAAGATTTAACCATCAATCAACTTTGGTTTGCATTTACAATGATGTCGTTTGTTACATTTTCTGTTTTCATTATTTTAGACATGAGAGGCTAACTCTCTTGATATCGTCTAAGACAATGTGATCTATTTGAGTATTTACCTATGATTTGACGTTGGAATTCAGTTTGACATAATAATTTTAGTATAATATTTATGGCTCCTTTTGCATATCATACATGAGTTGTTGGATGTTGTGTTTAATTCATTCCTAATGGTATTTGTTTTAATTGGTAGGATAGACATATTCTGGTTATTGATTCAATGCTATTTCTTAGTTGTTATCTAGCGATTTCAATATGTGTTTAGGAACTCTAGTGAGCCTATATAGGAATTGGTGATTATGCATGTTCGATAGTCCATTTTGGTTAAAGTATGTCTATAGTTAGTCCTGAATCTTAGCTTCCACGTGTTG
>JBCNJP010000010.1:5862573-5996547 GCA_039602395.1 Deinandra increscens subsp. villosa | reverse complement strand
ACAAATCAATCTGGTAGCTCCTGGCGAAACTCAAATCCTAATTTCAACATCTCCAATCAACCTTATCGACCACCTCACTTTAGCCAAAGTGAGCCATCTAAATTGGACAAGTTGGAAAAGTTAGTCCATAATCTGGTCAATGCTAATAATAAATATGATACGAAAATAAAAAATTAGCAGGCTAGCATTCAGAATATGGAAAGACACCTAGGACTGATAGCCAATCTACTCTCAGAAAGGAATAAGGGTGAGTTGCCTAGAAATATAGAGGTCAACCCTAATGCCAATGTCAACATGATCTCCATCGTTGATATAGAGAAAAATCAACTCGAGAAGAAGTGTGCCCAACTGAGAGACCAAACTCGTGCACTCCAGAAGAAGCAGTTAGAGGAGTATTATGAAGATCACAAGGCAGAGATAGAAGAAGAGCGAAAGTACCAACAATTCCTCGATCTCATCCTTAAACACGACGCTAATGGAGAATACATATCGCCTTCCTACGAAGGTTATATTCTAATCAACTGCTTTCTCAAATTTCTTTCTTCTAAGCATAAGAAACCATCTCCAGTCACTCCGACCAAGATAACTCTATAACTACTGAAGAAACGAAAGGATCCGGGAAGTTTTATTATTCCCTGCGGATTTGGATCTTCATCCACCCTAGATGCCTTGGCAGACTTAGGCTCGAGTATAAGCATCATGCCATACTCCACGTATAAAGAGCTTGAGTTAGGTATACTGCAGCCAATAAGTCTTAGTATTCAACTGGCGGACCAGTGACACATCAATTCCAAGGGAATTATTAAGGATGTGCTAGTTGATATTAAGAATCTGAAATTTCTAGCAGAGTTCATAGTGCTTGACGTTCCCGTTAATAAGTATCATCCTATAATCTTAGGACGTCCATTTTTTGCAACTGCCAAAGCACTAATCGATTTGGAAATAGATCGTATCACCCTTAGAAGTGGTGAGAAAGAAGTTTCATTCGTGCCAACACAACCAATCTGAAGGCATCGATTTTATGCAATACACTGACCCAAAAGAGTCAAGTCTTTTTAAGTCTATTTGTAGTCTCTCAAGGGATGATATCTGAACCAAAAATGATAGATCCTAGTTTGTTGAATCCTGAATATGTCAATTCATTCCTTGATATTAAAAAAAAATATTTAACCACCGAACGAGACAGTGTGTTCAAACCTTCATCTTCCAAAAATTTAAGTGAAGGTGGGTCTGGCTGAAGACCCTATAAAACTTAGTGCTTCTTGGGAGGTAACCCAGTCTACTATTTCAGTTTGTTTCAAATTTGTTTTTTATTTATTTTTCGTGTGTTGAAAATTTGTCGAGGTTTTATTCGAACTGTGCAAATTCATCTGACTCTGTCATTTGAAATCACTCTTTCTTCGTAATTTAGTACCTCGATTGATCAAACTTGCTTAAAATGGCACGAAACAGTATTGGTAAGAGTTCTGTTTCGAGTGACGTCACAGAGCGTTACCCGTAACGACCCATAATGCATTATTTAGCAAACATCCGATTCTCCCGATACGGCCCGTTACCGACTAAAATTCGAAACTTGATGTATCCAAAAGTATACATCTTTTTAGTAAATAATTCCTGACACTTTGTATGTTTTACATATACTTTCATATATGATTTGGTAAAATGTGATATCTAAGAACTTCATATGCTTTATTTCGTAATTCTAGGAATACTAGCGAAAACGGGGGTCAATTCTGAGTTATAACGAAGAAGTTATGCAGATTTGAAGATAGTTGCTGAAAAGTCAAAGCTGCCAGAAAAGTCAAACATGCACTGTACCGACCCGTTACACCTATAACGGGCCGTTACGACCCTAATCGATGAAAAACCCTAATTTCGGGCATATAAATACAATAGGATGACAAGGGTCGACTAGAGACGGCTGGAGTCGGTCATTCCGCCCCAAAAACGACCAGAAACATCGAGAGAAGAAGATCGAATCATACAAGGAAGATTTGGAGTAAGGATTCGAAGTGCAATCGACACTACTACGCTTCAATTGTTCGGTTTGCAATTCTTTATGTTTAATCATTGTTTTTCCACTCATGAACATATCTGGTTTCCATTTACTTTTCAGTATGTTAGGCTAGTCGTATTCATCATCTAGGTTTAGATGATTCTTGACTGATACGATGTTATGGTTTGATGTTTTGCTTATCACACAAGGATTTTAGTATAACCTTTATGATTCGTATTGCATGAATAAACTGTGTTATCATTTGAATGTTTGATTTGATTCTTGGTAGTCGTTGGTTTGGTGCATAGGATAGACGTCGCCTGTTCATCCAATCAATTGCTATTTCTTAGTTGTTTTGTAACCATCCAATATGTGTTTAGGAACTCTGACGAGCCTAAATAGGAGTCAATGATAGTGGTCTTGTGATATTATGTTCGATTGAAGGTTGTCCTTGTGCTTAGTCGTATATCTTGTCTTCCTTGTCTATGATCATAAGATTAGATGGTTGTCTAGATGCATTGCTTCTATGATGTAATGTGATATGGTTGTAATGGTTACTCCATCGTGGTCATTCAGAATAGGATTGGTCTATGGTCCTAGGTCTTCGATCACGTATTCATGGCTTATAGCTAGGTCATTGAATTAGTGGATACTTCGTTGTGGTTATGGGTTTAATTGTATATACAGTCTCTAGCAATTATGTGTCCATAATATAGTTAACATAAGCAATCATTCCATGCAGTTGAATAGGTTACGATGATTCTACCCATAGATGATGCCTTTCCTTTATTTATAAGTTATCTTAATAGCTACCCTTAAATAATTAGGTTGATATTCTATACTTTAATCATCATTTGAATAGTTATATTATAGTATAGTCAATAATCTAGTTTAAGTGACAGTTAGACTAGCTAGATTAGGTTAGGGTAGTTAGGCCAGAGATAGATTAGGTTAAGTAGGAGATTCGTATCCTTTGATCAATCCTGATTCTTACCATTGCTATATTACAGGTACGATAGGTACACTTGCCTATATTGCGTGTAGTTGGTCTTAGGTAATTATTTGGTTTATAAATATAAAACATGATTGTGCAATTATATATTTTGGCTTCACCGCCATGACATACGCGCATTAAGTTTTTGGCGCTGTTGCCGGGGATACGGCTAATCTGAGAAAGACCTAGTTAGTTTTTGGCCAAACTTTAGGATAAATTTAGATAGCAATTATGTTTTCGTTTATTTCCAGTTTCACAAAACCAAAAATTTCAAAAAAATATGGAGCTATCTTCAAAAAGGGAACATGTCCCAATCTGCGATCATTCTCCACTTTCTCTTACATGTGTGCTCACTACAATTAGATCAGAGACAATAATGGACAAGGTGCAACTTCAAGACTCGCATACTCCAGCCCCACCTCCGGAAGAACCAATCACAAATTAGGAGAACGAAGGCAAAGATGGATTGCACGTCAGTGATCTCTTCGAACCAAGAGCCTCTTCGAAAGAATCAGAATCGACACCTGCGAAGTCGTCAAGTTCAAACATGTGCTTTTTAGAGCCTCTATTCTACGACTAGCGTCACGACTCTTTACCTGAGAATGACTCGTTACGACTATAAAATCTGACTGAGCAGGAGGTCGGCTATTCAGCAGCGGTGGAGGAGTCCAACGAACAACTCTTCGGTCTCATAGACATCTCTGCAGAACTGTACTCAATAACGGAAGAGGATAAGAAGATACAAGAATTCGAAGCTTATTGGCACCATATTTCAGAATCAACTACAATGGAAGCAGAGTTCGACGATGATCTCCTAGTAATCTTTGAACTCACGGTTTCCATTGACAAGCACGGTCTCTCCTCTAATGAGAAATTGATTCTACAAAATGAGCGTTCCCAGCTCCTTTCCAAAAACCCTTAGGCTAAACTGGAGAAATTATCTGACTTATATCTTGAAGCCACAGAACCAGAGACAGCCATGGACGAAGTGCCGATCCAAAACTCGAACACTATTGCACCAGTCCCATCTCAGGAGCACCATACTTTAGGATCATCACGTCCTACACACGAGTCTCTTCAACACCTTGATCTCTTTGATATTTTTAGGCTAGAACTCCCTCCTGAGGAAAAAGAATCACTTTTAATGAGTTATTTCATTTCCATTTAAGAAACCACTCCAACATCGTAAAGAGTCTCACAAGAGTACAAGCCTCGCATGCCTTACCCACAAAGGCTTATCGATACGTCACCACTTCCTACAGGTGCCATATATTCGACGCAAAACGAGGTTGTTAATGAAGAACTGAAGAGTTGGACAAAACACGAGCCATATGATGACAATATAAAGACTGAAATGGAGTGTGTGAGCGATTGGAGTGATGACGAGGATGACGTCGATGGCATAAAGTTAGCTGAAACGAAGGAGCACGAACCAAGCATTTATTGGGAAAATGAATGCGGAGATGAATCTTTCATTGGCTATCTTTTTTTTAACAGAATGACTCTCTAAACGAACTAGAAGAAATACTCACACATAAGCCATCCAAAATCCCATTCTGTCAAGAAGTGTTTTCTTTCAATGATCGTAACGCCTCATTACCATATAACGGGTCGTTACACTAACAGCGAAACAAATCATTATCCCTATAACGGCTTGTTATCTAAAAATGACTCAGTAGATCATCTTTTATCACATGATTCAGACATAAAAGAGGAGCCACAAGGTGAGGAGATCTACTCAAGTGACGCATTCGAAGCAGAAATGATAGCGGAATACGGTGACGATTGGTCAGCATT
Organism: Deinandra increscens subsp. villosa; assembly: GCA_039602395.1. Taxonomy (NCBI): domain Eukaryota; kingdom Viridiplantae; phylum Streptophyta; class Magnoliopsida; order Asterales; family Asteraceae; genus Deinandra; species Deinandra increscens. Next base: position 5,991,760 of record JBCNJP010000010.1, on the reverse strand, counting down.
GCCACTCCATATAGACGAGACCGAGTCGTTCGACCCAGAAAGGGATCTTGCAGAAATCGAGGCACTAATAAAGTTGTCCGACGAAAAATGTCTCTCAAAAGAATTTCACGACGAGGAGCGTAATGGCTCGTTATCAGAAAACGGCCTGTTACGCCTTCCAAAATTAAATGAGTTACTGATTAGTTCGGACGATGAAGGGAGAAGGTTGCTAGAATCGCTACTGCACGATAAAGAAGAGATATTTAAAGAAACATAGATTGATGAGACATGTACTGAGGGGAAACTAAGGATTCAAGTGTGTGGATGCATACGCATCCACAATATCTACAATTTGCACCCTCCATATCTCAGGACGATTAATTTCGGTCCTGGGAAATTCAAGAGTTGGTGACACGATGATGCCCAAGCTTACATAACCACCAACAAATCTTCTAGAGAGCTACCTGCTAGTAACGAAAGGAAAGAAAGACCATACAAGGTAGATGGGAAGCAGATAAAAGAGAAAACACCTGACGTTAACCAAGTGAAACCAAAGAGCACAGGTGGGAAGCGAATCAAGGAGAAGCCACCTGATCACGAATAAAGCAAGGCCGAGTCTGGCTGAAGACTCGTAAATAAATTTAGCGCTTCTCAGGTGGCAACCCATGTTTTAAAATTTTTAATTGTTTAGTTTTATTTTATTTATTTGCGTGTTTTTGCTAAACCAAACGTGTTTCTAACCTTCCTGTTCTCAAGTGTTATTACTTGCAACTTGCTTGATGCTTGTGTGTTGATTGTAAATGGTGTGTTGCTATCGTATCATAAGAAGTAATTAATTCTATGGTTTGATTTTTTCCATTTCTAGATCATAGGGTTCTGGTTGATATTTGATCTAGGGTTAGGTTTGAGAAAACTTGAACCATTGATGATAAATGCATGATAATCTTGTATGCCTGATTTATGTGACTGCTGTCAAAAACTAAGTGTGGGGATGGCCCTCAATTATGTGATTCTCACATCAGACCGTCTTACACTACCGCGGTCTGTATCGGGCCATCCCATCTAAAAATGCCTAACTTGATTTCACATAAGTCTATTACTTTGCATATTATAATTGCTTATGAACTGAATGCTCTGATCCTTCTTCTAGCCATATATCTACAGGAACAAATTTAGGTTGAACATCATGAAATGAAATATTCTTGCTGAAGCATGCGGGCTGGATGCTAAAAGGAGCTAGTGTTATCACACTTACCATCACGCGCTAACTTCAAGTCCCCAGAGGAATCCCGTTCCATCCCTTCTTCTATTTATATGCTTTAGTTATGTTGTTTCTAATGTACATTAGGGAATATGTACACTTTTAAATGTGGGGATGAGAATTTCGGGAGCAACTTAGGAATTATATCTATATTTACCCCCCTGAAAAGGTAAAAAAAAAGTTAATAAAGAAAAAACTCCGAACAAATTTAAATTTTCAACTGAATTTGCACGAAAGTACACCTTTTTGACGTAATTCATAAATTCGTTTTTAGAACGTGCTTGCATTGTCGTGTCTATAAGTAGCAGGAATAGTTTATCCAACAAGTATTTTAATAAAAACACATGATCAGGAATATTTGACTAAGTCTAGCAGGCCTAATACACCCATTTGCCATAGTTCCCTTGTGAGATATCCTTAGGTTAGTGATTCCTTTTAGGATATGAAAAGAAAAGAAATATATATATATATATATATATATATATATATATATAGGAAGAAGATCAATGGAAAACCCATTATTTTCTGGAAAACTTAGAAAACCATTCTCCACCAATCACATAATTTCATTAATTGTTGATTTTTATTTTAATGAAAGGGTAATAAGGTAAAATTTAACATTTCTATTTTAGTAAACTATATTTAAAAATTAATGAGATAACTAATTTGAAACTTTTTAGGGATTTTACATTATCACAACAACAAAAAAATCGTGAATCTCTAAAACCTAATCCAACATTTTTATTAATCACGTGAATCTCTAAAACCTAATCCAACGTTTTTGTTAATCACGTTGTTCTTCATCTGCATATAGTTCATCACGTTTTTTTGGTCACATTCACAATCTCCATTGCCATGGAAGATCAAGATAAAGAATTTGGAAAAAGTAAAGATCGCACATCATTTGACGATGTCGAATCATTCAATCCAGTGTCTAATCCATTTGATTATAACCAAGAGCATGAATTAATTGATGGCGTTGAATCACCCAATCCAAACTTTCAAGACGATCAATATCATTATCCGGTTAATGTGAATGAAAATAATGTCGATCATTGTTCTTCGATTGTGATGGCTAACGGAGATAATTGATGGTGTCGAATCACCCAACCCAAGCGTCCAAGACAAGTATGATCATGATCCGGTTAATTTGCAAATATATTACACTGTTGTAACATATTTTCTGTTTTATCAATAATCTGTTTTTAGAAATATTTTTTTTCCTTATCGAATCTCAATTCCTTAATTGTTACAAAGATGTAATATAATTTATCCTCATCAGGTTGAAGTATTTAAGAAAATATAACTGTTACATCAGAGTAACAATTTACAGTGACACGGAAAGAAAATAAAACTCTTACATCACTGTAACAATATACAGCAACACAAAATTTTATTTTTTCTGAATCATCTTATAATAGTGGTAATATACAAATATATTACACTGTTGTAACATATTTTTCTGTTTTACCAATAATGTGTTTTTAAAAATATATTTTTTTCCTTATTGATCTCAAGTCCTTAATTGTTACAAAGATGTAATATAATTTATCCTCATCAGATTAATTATTTAATAAAATATAACTGTTACATCACAGTAACAATTTACAACGACACATAAAGAAAATATAACTGTTACATCATTGTAATAATATACAACGACACAGATGAAGTTCGTCGTCGATGCTTCGAAGCCTAGTTTCTCTTCGCCGTCGCTGCTTTTAATAGATACGATCAAAATTTTTTTTTCTCCAAGATTTTCAAAAAAATCTAGAACAATATTGAGTAGAGAGAGAGAGAGAGGGGCATTAAATTTTTGTGTAAACCAAATTACCATAATGCCCATCATTAAATGAAATATGTTATCAGTATTTACAATCTAGCCCCTTCTTAATCTAGACCATTAATTTGGAAATCAATGGCTAAAAAAGGGTTTTCCAGGTTTTCTAGAAAAATAGGGGTTTTCCATGGATCCCTACCCTATATATATATATATATATATATATATATATATATATATATATATATATATATATGGGAGAGGATCATTTGAGAACTAATTGGGTTTGAGAACTAAAAAGAACTAATCTTAGCCACTAGTTTATATATATGGAAAACCCCCCCATGAATTTGAATGCTCCCCCCTTGAAAATTAGTGGCCCAAATTGGTTCTCAAAAGTTCTCAAAAGAAAAAGTTCTCATTTGAACCTAACCCTATATATATATATATATATATGAGGGAATCTTATGTGTCTAATATAAGTTTCTAGGTTTATGTTGAGAACATGAGTTTGCCTAGAGATTGTTATGGATCTTTTCCGGGTCATTAATTGCCCGAAGATCTTGGACTTTCTGCATAACTCCAACATATCTATCCTATTACACAAAAAGAAAAAAAATAGAAAAGATGAGAAAAGAAAAAAAAATGAAAGAAATATATGTAGTATGAAAATAAATCACAATGAAAACTTGTGACATGGTTGTACGTATACGCCAAGATATACGTTAGGGCGGTAGCTCATACACCCATATCTTTGAGCAACGTTTGAATTTCTCCCCCCATTCTTTGGTCAGATCCCATAACATACTCGGCAGCATGATCGATATATAAACCCAAGAATACGCTTAGACATACTTGACTTTGACAGTTCACCTGAAAAATAACCCTAAGAGTCGACTGATATGGTAGTGGGGTGAGTTTGTGTGATATAATGCTAGGGCTTGAAAACTTGGTCAATACTACCTGTGATTTTAAATAACTTCGAACTTGTTGGGTTATCAATCTTAGTATTGTGGTAAAACCTTATAGACTTGGTATGTTCAATGCAGTATATATCTATGTTGCTGAATTGTCGTTGTAGTAGTGCATGAGAAAAATATATGTTCGGAAATTATTTAAATGATAAAAATAATAGGGATTTCTCAGGGACGAGCAATGTCTAAGTGTGGGGATATTTAATGTATCCCAAAGTATACATCTTTTTAGTCAATAATTCCCGACACTTTGTATGTTTTACGTATGCTTTTATTTATGATTTCATATATGATTTGGTAAAATGTGACATCTAAGCATTCATATGCTTCATTTAGTAATTCTAGGAATACTGACTAAAACGGGGATCAATTCCGAGTTATAACGAAGAAATTATGAAGATTTAAAGATAGTTGCTGAAAAAGTCAAAGCTGCCAGAAAAGTCAAACATGCCCTCTAACGACCCGTTACACCCTTAACGGGCCGTTACGACCCTAATCGATGAAAAACCCTAATTTCGGGCCTATAAATACAATGGGATGCCTAGGGTCGACTAGAGACGGCTGGGGTCGGTCATTCCGCCCCAGAAACGACTAGAAACATCGAAAGAAGAAGATCGAAGCATACGAGGAAGATTTGGAGTAAGGATTCGAAGTTCCAATCGACACTACTACGCTTCAATTGTTCGGTTTGCGATTCTTTATGTTTAATCATTGTTTTTCCACTCATGAACATATCTGGTTTCCATTTACTTTTCAATATGTTAGGCTAGTCGTATTCATCATCTAGGTTTAGATGATTCTTGACTGATACGATGTTATGGTTTGATGTCTTGCTTATCACACAATGATTTTAGTATAACCTTTATAATTCGTATTGCATGAATGAATTGTGTTATCATTTGAATGCTTGATTTAATTCCTGGTAGTCGTTGGTTTTGTGCATAGGATAGACGTCACCTGTTCATCCAATCAATTGCTATTTCTTAGTCGATGATAGTGGTCTTGTGATATTATGTTCGATTGAAGGTTGTCCTTGTGCTTAGTCCGATATCTTGTCTTCCTTGTCTAGGATCATAAGATTAAATAGTTGTCTAGATGCATTGCTTCTATAATGTCATGTGATATGGTTGTAATGGTTAGTTCATCATAGTCATTCAGAATAGGAATATTAGTCTATGGTCCTAGGTCCTAGATCATGTATTCGTGGCTTAAAGCTAGGTCATTGAATTTGTGGATACTTCGTTGTGGTTGTGGGTTTAATTGTAGATACAGTCTCAAGCGATTCTATGTCCATAAGACAGTTAGCATAAGCAATCATTCCATGTAGTTGAATAGGTTAAGATGATTCTTCCCCTAGATGATGCCTTCCATTTATTTATAAGTTATCTTGATAGCTACCCTTAGATATTTAGATTGTTATTCTATCGTTCAATCATCATTTGAATAGTTCTATTATAGTATAGTTAATAAGCTAGTTTAAGTGACAGTTAGACTAGCTAGATTAGGTTATGTTAGTTTGGCCAGAGATTGATTAGGTTGAGTAGGAGATTTGTATCCTTGGATCAATCCTGATTCTTACCATTGCTATATTACAGGTACGATAGGTACACTTGCCTATATTGGGTGTAGTTGGTCTTAGGTAATTATTTGGTTTATAAATTTAAACCTGACTGTGCAATTATATATTTTGGCTTCACCGCCACGACATACGCACATCAAAACTTATATATAGAATTCTTCCAGACGGCTTTTTCAAAACCCTAAGTCGCATTGACGATCGATTCCTGTGGCAATTTTGGACGATTCAAGGTCTAGAAATCATCGTTCTTCATCGTTTCAACTTCAATAGCAAGAAAGGTACAATCGAATAATTCTTTTTCAAGTTTTACCTTTTGTTCTTGAGAGCATAATAGCTTCTTTACCCCTGTTATGCTCTCCTGTCCATTATATAGATCCGATCATCGCTCTTAATTTTTAAAAATTCAATCTTGATCGTTGTAAAGGATTAAGTGTGGGGATGCAACAAGTTCCTATCCCCAATTCATGCTTAATAGCCAATCTTTCGACAACACTAATGTTCTGGCCATGTTTTGAAATTTGAATTTTTTTTGCAAAAGCTAGCCGAGATGACCCGTTACCACGTAACGGGCCGTTACGATGTACTTTATAGAAAGCATGGTAATATGAATCGTTAGCCTGTAAGGAGTCATTGTCCCCTGACAAATTCAATCTTTTGTGTTTTATTTTTCTGCTGTTTTCTGATAGATGTCCGGTAAACGTCTTATGATTGAAGTCACCAACATGAGGAGTTATGACCATGAAGCTGGTTCTTCGAAAAGAAGGAGAGGAAGGTCACGAAAGGTGCAACCTTTGGAGCAATAAGACAAGATGTTTCAAGTATCACCAACATTCGTCAATCTGTGCAAGCATCTTGACAAAATGGAGAAGGATATGTTCGGTCACTATAGGAAACTAACCAACACTGTTTTGAAAGTCCAGGACAGACTAGATGTTGTTGGTTTACATATGAGGAATCTAAAACATCGAATCGATGATTTGATGGTCTCCATGCCAAATGCAGATGTCACTCCACCTCCTCCCGTCTATCACAATGTGCCATTCCATGAAGCCATGGAGAATCTTCGTCACCCAGACGGCACTGAATCTGAAAGTGAACCGGAAGAAGACCCACCATCATTGTGATAATCAAAGTTTTTGATCTTATTATTATCTATTTATATTATCTAGATTTCATATGCGACTATTGATCGTTGGATTGTTTATTTTAGTTTGTTTGAATGAATATGGCATGCTAATAAAATTATGATTGATTGAATAAATGGACTGTTTATTTTATATTTGTTAATACTTTATTTTCTTGTTGCGTGTAATGTTTTCTTTTTAAGTCTTGTAAGTAGCATCAATCGAAGACTAAAGCTCTGGTATGCAAATGAACGAGAAGTATTCAATGGGGTTAATGAAGAAAGCCATAATCCACAACCCTTTAGCAGTCAGGCTCGTCTTTTCCCTTTCTTTTTATCTTATGTTTTGCAGTGTTCTCAAGTACATTGAGGACAATGTATGATTCTAAGTGGGGGGATGGGAGACTCGGCTGTAGTTTGCATGTTTTATTGTGAATCTGTTTAAAATTGTCAAAAATTTTCAATTTTTTGCACGCTAAACTTTTTACACTGCTAAAACTTAAGCTATCAATTGATTTTGTGGATCCTAAGTAGACTTCTTAACTCTGTATGCTAGACCAAAGCAAAGCTTTTCCATCTTCCATTCATTACTATACAACCCTAGACATGTATTTTAGACCCTTATGCACAGCCAAGTCCTAAGTCGCTTTTTAGGCTAGATTAGACCTGATAAAACTTGGACAACAATTTCAGTGTGCGTGTACAAGGGAAGAAGCCTAGACAATCAACCAAACTTAAGCCCTGTTTCCATTCCGTTTCCATGGTGAGATTTTTTAGCCTTAAACAAGCTTTCTACTCACTAGGAGCTTGAGTTTTATTCATGTATAACAATAGAGTGTGCCACATGTGATCTACTTCAAGAACTTGACATTTGTATACGTTTCGAGACTGCATCTTACGAAACAAGCAAATATGATATAGGCAAACCTTAGGATATAAACCATTTTCTGATTTAATTCTTCAATTTATTCTCATTTATATTTCTATGCCCAATTACCCAAATTACCCTTAGTTTACCCCTGTTGAGCCTTATTTCCATTTCGTTTGATCACCCTATTAAAACCATAAACCTTAGCCTATTTTCCTTTACACCTTTGTTTTCGGCAAACTATCTGGTTAGTATGTTAGTAGAATAATCCCGTCAAAATAAAAAGGAGAGATATGATATGCCGATGAATTCATTTTGCATAAAAAAATGTGTGTATTATTAGAAGAGAATCTATGAGTTTAAAGATTCTTCTTCATAAGTTAGAATAAATAAGAAAATCTATGTGTTTTAAGATTTTCTTTCGCTTAGTTGATTAGTTAGTTTGATTTTGTAACCACCAGATCTTGTGCACCCAAGTTTATACCCTTGTAAATCTAGTTCCATTCCCTACACCAACTACAACCTTAGCCCTAAAGTCCTCTTGATTTGTAAGTTAGTATAGAATGTTAGTTAAATTACATTTATTTGTCAAGCCAATAGTAAGGAAAGTCCACAATGATGCAAATTGAGAGAACTATAAAGTCTAGTACATTATTTACTAGTTATTCAGATATAAAGCTTGAGTGGAGTGTATATTGTGAGTTAGTCTGGTTGATTGTTAAGGAATAATCCTAAGGAAAAAAGTCCAGTGTTTGTTGTCCATGTTTTTCATTGCTAAAACTTATTTTGTTTGGTCTGTTATGAGAATGCAAACACATGTGACTAGTTATGCCTTTGTGTCTTTAATCGTTTAGAGTTTTAACCATCAACCATCACTTCATTTTAAAAGCTTTGTTAGGGAAGCTAATGCTGTAGTTAGAGGTTTGCTCAGGGACGAGCAAAGTCTAAGTGGGGGGATGTGTTGGGAATTCCCGAGACCGACGAGTTCAAGATTTGGTTGATGAAACTCAACGTACCACTTACCGTTTAACCGTTCGCACAACATGGTGAAGTTTATGACTCGAAGACTCTCATTAACCGAAGACATGGCATTAGTGACATTATTATTTATTGTTACATTACTTATTTGTCACTAGTTACTAGTTGTTGGTTATTTACTAGTTTGCCATTGTTAGGTTAGTATATATGTAAGTCTTTCTCATGTGAAAGACTTGATGAGTGTATGTTTGAGAGAGCTTAGTTATGTATCTTTGAAGTTTTGTGGGTTCATGAACACTTGTTCATGAACCTAGCATGAGTGGTGTAGGTAAACATGTAATCATTCAACTTCATCTATGACTATCTCTACATTATCTCGTTTATCATATCTTCTATATTTATCCTCATCATCATCATAACATCTCACAACACCATTGTTGATGTTCATCCGGGTGTTGATTTGTTCTACAAAGACGAGCACACAAAGTCTCCGATCCCGCTTCCGCACCAATGCCACGGGGGTTAGCTTGGCTCACCAACCCTGGTTTCTACAATTGGTATCAGAGCCATGGTCGAGAAAACGCAACCAAACGGTTGGTTTTTTCATCTTTGTGTTCACATTGCTTGTTTTTATCTTTGTGTTCACATTGCTTGTAACAAATAGAGATGTTTTTATCTTTTGTTCTTGAAAGGTTTTTGAAGTCTCCTCCCATGTTTGTTCAAAACCTTCATTTTCTGCTATGTTTTTCTTATTTGGGTCTTGTGTTTGAATGCCGTCACACAAATCAAAAGTAAGTTTATGTTGAGTTGCCAAGAACTCAAAACTTCCCCAAATATTTTCCATATTTTCTACGGATGGAGGTGAAATTTTTAGTCAAAGGATTTGATTAAAGTTATTTTATTTTGTTTCAGTTCCAAGAGATCTTGAACAGTGAGAGTGGATAGTGGGAGTGATATTTGCAGATTTTCCTATCACACCTTATCCCATACTCTCTCTCATACCTAATACCAAATCCCATCCCACACTTTTGTCAATTCCACATGTGTCCATCCTCTCTCACCTGTCAGACACCTACGTCCCATACCCATACCCTCTCTCATCCCACATGACTCTCTCTCTCTCTCTCTCTCTCTCTTCTTCGAAGTGAAACAAGAAACATCGTATCAGAGAGGATAGTTCAATGTTTATTCATGTTGATGAAGTCAAGAAAAAGACATACGGTTTACGACGAGGGAGAACACCACGGTGGTTACTGGTTCGAGTTTAGGTTTCCGTCAAGCAATGACGAGGGTGACTGCTAGGGCTTCTGGATGTTCATGGCTGGTTCGCTGTTCAAGTTCTGGGTTTCAATTCGAATGGAAATGGTTGGTACGAGGGTTAAAGGTTTGAAGTTGATGATTATGGCTGACTCATGAGGTTGATGGTGACCTGTCGATGGTAGTAGGGTTACACGAGAAGACAAATTAAGCAGGCTGACTTTCCTTCTTGTTATGACAGTGTATAGAAGAAAAAGTAAAAACCTACTTTCTGCCTACTGTTAGCTCTTGTCACCATCATACACTACACATGGGTCCTCTCTCTTATCGCATGTACGGCTGAACATGGATTACCGGAAGAAGAAGAGCTTCCGTGAGAAGCCATGCGAGCACCGACTGAAACTTGTTCGGTGAGAACACCTTTCTGGAAGAAGTCATCCACCGAGATAAGCTGTGTGTGTCCCGACAGAACCTGCAACTCAGTTCCGACTCAGGTATGTTCCGAGAGAATCCATGCACCGGAAGAACCCACTTCCGAGACAACCCTTTCTGAGAGAACGCAACTGTTCCACGGAACCCCTCCAATAGAAAAAGTTCCGAGAAAACTCAAAGCAGTTCCGGTACAATCTCCATTCCGAGATAACTCGAAAGTTCCGAGGGAACTTTTTAGGGAACTGGAAAAGTTCCGGAGTAACCTGTTACTCTTCCGAGGAAAACAAAATAGTTCCGGAGGAACTCAAAAAGTTCCGAGGGAACTCGAAATCTCCCGGAGGAACACCCCAGGTCGCCAGACTTCACCTCAGGTAATCGAGCTCGTTCTGATCTCGTCTCAGATCGACGGTTCCCGTCTCTGTTCACCTCAAGGCCACAGATACTTGTTTCTGTTCATCTCAGGGTCGTCGGAACTCGATTTCTGTTGGGAATTAGGTCGCCGGCTCTTGGTTCTGCTTGTCTTCAGGTCACCGGAAAATGGCTCAGGTGGCCGCCAGCGAGGGAGGCTGTTTATGCTTGTGTCTATGTTTCGATTAGGGCACAAAAGAAGATTTTTTTTCGCAGGTTAAAAGAAAAGGAGCTGGGCTAGCTATTTCTCCTTGTTTGGGCTAATGAGTTATAAATCATATTGGGCCATGCATATTTCGGATGGGCTGCTGATCGATTTGGGCCAAGAAAATAAATGGACAGATTGGGCTGTCTAAATAAAATAGTTTGGGCCTGCTGAAATGCTTAAGAATCAAGTTGTTGGGCTACTGTTTTATTGCTGAAAAATTACTACAAGTTAACGGGGTGTAAACCGTTAACTCCATCGCAACAAATGGTGTACAAACAAGGTACACTTGTAGAAATCAAACTATTTTCTCTTTTTGATACTTGCTTCGTTATAAACAGACGTGTTTAGAAGTCGGTTGAGAATTGAAGAATATGTGCAAGTTTGGGAGTTTTTCTACATTGAAGATATTTTTTTGCGAAAGTTGGATTAAGTTCTAATTTTTGAAGAGTCCTTGAGCCATCGTTGATTTGGTAAAAATAAAGGCAAAGTTAGAAGCTTATGACTTGTTGAGGTAATTTATTTGAAGTGGTACTTTCTATGGGTGATGCATCGGTTTGGTATTCACAAGACGGTTGAATTATGGAATTGAATCTCAACTTTTTCTTTGATCCTTTATCTTGTTTACCTTTAACAACACTTAGGATGATGGTGACATCCTTGGAGTAGTGTGCTTGTTAATATTGGTAAACACCCTATGGGCCTTTTTATTGGTTTCGGGCTAGAAGAAGAACAACTCTTTATCATAGGGGGAGCTTCACAAAGGAGAATGGTTAAATGAAATATTTGAAACCGTATGAAGATTTTCTTGAAGTCAAGTTGCAAGAATATAAGGAAACCGATTGTCACGAGAGTTGAGTTACTTATCCGTTCGTTCATCTACCAAATAGGGGGAGATTGTTGGGAATTCCCGAGACCGACGAGTTCGAGATTTGGTTGATGAAACTCAACGTACCACTTACCGTTTAACCGTTCGCACAACACAGTGAAGTTTATGACTTGAAGACTCTCATTAACCGAAGACATGGCATTAGTGACATTATTATTTATTGTTACATTATTTATTTGTCACTAGTTACTAGTTGTTGGTTATTTACTAGTTTGCCATTGTTAGGTTAGTATATATGTAATTCTTTCTCATGTGAAAGACTTGATGAGTGTATGTTTGAGAGAGTTTAGTCATGTATCTTTGAAGTTGTGTGGGTTCATGAACACTTGTTCAAGAACCTAGCATGAGTGGGGTAGGTAAACATGTAATCATTCAACTTCATCTATGACTATCTCTACATTATCTCGTTTATCATATCTTCTATATTTATCCTCATCATCATTATCACATCTCACAACACCATCGTTGATGTTCATCCGGGTGTTGATTTGTTCTACAAAGACGAGCACACAAAGTCTCCGATCCCGCTTCCGCACCGATGCCACCGGGGTTAGCTTGGCTCACCGACCCCGGTTTCTATAGGATGTTTGATGTGCTTTAAATTACACATCTTTTTAGTAGTTAAACAACCACGGATGTTGATGGTTTATGCATTATTTTGGTATGTTTTACCCTTGTTTGGTATGAAATGTCATAAAAGCTAAATAGATGGGGCCAAAGTTATATTTGAGGATTTGACAAGGATTTGAAGATAAATTTCTCAAGAGTTGGAGGATTGACTTATTCTTCACGTCACGACCCGTTTTCGCATCATGGGCTGTTACAAGATCATTTCCAGAAGCCCTAATCTGTTAACTTATGGAAGCGCTCATAGCTCGTTATCCCATTACGAGTCGAAACACATGATTTCCGAAACCCTAATCATAAACTTTAAGTACATGGTCATTTTGATGTTTGAAGAAGTTGGAGAGTCCAGAGACCTAACCTACGGTTAAGGAGCATTTTCATAAGTTTGAAATCAAGATTCGAAGCCTTAGAAGATCAAGGAGGTGTCTAATCGTTCGAGGATCTATTGCAATCGAAGATTTAGCCATCGATCAACTTTGGTTTGCATTTACAATGATGTCTTTTATTACATTTTTCTGTTTTCATTAGTTTAGTCATGAAAGGCTAACTCTCTTGATATCATCTAAGACAATGTGATCTATTTGAGTATTTACCTATGATTTGACATTAACATTCAGTTTGACATAATGATTTTTTAGTATAATATTTACGATTCCTTTTTCATATGAGAAATGAGTTGTTGGATGTTGTGTTTGATCCATTCCTAATTGTATTTGGTTTGATTGGTAGGATAGACGTATTCCGCTAATTGATTCAATGTTATTTCTTACTTGTTATCTAGCGATTTCAATATGTGTTTAGAAACTCTAGCGAGCCTATATAGGAATGGGTGATTATGCATGTTCGATAGTCCATTTTGGTTGAAGTATGTCTGTAGTTAGTCATGAATCTTAGCTTCCATGTCTTGGATAAAATGATTAGTGAAGTGGCTAGGTGTACTACATATGTGATGGTATGTGATTGGGTTATAATATATTAGGTCATCATGGTTAGTCAGAATAGGATTATGATCCTAGGTCTTAGATCATGTGTTTAGTGCCCTACAGCTAGGTCATTAATTCGTGGATACTTCATTATGGTTGTGGTTAGAATTGTAGATTCATTGTCTAGCGACTTTGTTTCCATTAGACAGTTGAGTTATGATATGTCAATGTCAGGTCTAGGTAATGTTGAATAGTGATCAGTCTTAGATGATATTTGTTTTCTTAATTCTGATTTCATATCTGCTTTATAATTGCTATCTTTGTTTTTTCAATTATTTCTATTACTAGTTGTTAGCAGTGGCGAAGCTTGAAAGTATCAAGTGGGGGGTTGGGATCTAATTTTTTTTCCTAACGCCAATATTTGGGTAAATGGGGGGTCGAAACCGGAGTATATCAAAATTTTCTACACGAAAATTATATACCCCCTACATCGCAAAAAAAATGTTGGGGGGTCGGGCGCCCCCTCCCGCCCCTTAAAAGCTACGCCTCTGGTTGTTAGAAATTGTGACAGAGTCCTAATGATAATTATTAGGTTTAGTATTATTACACTATTGCTTCCTTAGGTCGACCCTGAGTTACTCTTAGTGCTACCATACGATAGGTCCGCTTTCATATATATGCATGCATAGTCTTTGTTGATACATGGTCCTTGATCGTCATGTGAAATATCGAATACAAGACGAATCACACAAGAATGCTGAGGTCCGAACTCAGGCCGAACCCGGAGTTCGGACATGGCCGAACGTGTGGCCGAACCTCAGGTTCGGCCGGTCATATTTCAGCACTATAAATGTATTGTCTTATGTAGAATTCAAGTAGTGGTTCATGTGATATCTTCTGAGTGTCTTTGTGTAAACTCTCTGTGGTTAATACAAGTCAGATTTGTATTTACTCTCTGTGTTCTATACGTTTATATTGATTTCGTTACGACTAAGTAGAAGATCTGCACGCTCACGCACTTTCAAGTGGTATCAGAGCATTAGGTTTGCTCTACTAGTCGGAAATCAGTGTTTTCCAGAGTTGTTGAGTTCGAATTCACGTTTTTGACATTCAAAGCTCGTTTCTCATCTTCATTTCTCAAAATCGTCGTTCAAAACTTCATGATTTACATCCAATATGTCTGTGTTTGTTCGTTTTCAGTTGATTGAGTGTTCACAGCTCGAGAGGTGTCGATTTCAGTGAGTTTTTCCAAAGTTTTTGAATTTTTCGCGATCGGCCGAACCTCAAGTTCGGCGTAACCGCTCCGAAGCCAGTGTTCGGAGTGAAGTTCGGTCAGTTTTCCTGATTCGGTGAGAGTTCGGAGTCCAATCGGAGAGAGTTCGGTGGATATCCTGTTTCGGAGGGAGTTCGGACTAGGATCGGAGATAGATCGGAGTTTCTGAGTTCGGTGATACGTTCGTTGAGAGTTTGGACTTTTGCTTTAAGTTCGGAGCAGCCTCGGAGGGTATAGTAGGTTCGGACGAAGTTCAGAGTGAACAGTGTTCAGTTTTTCGAAAATGTCCGATTTTCAAGCGTTCACGGCTATTCAAGATTCGGTTCAAGCTACGATGCAAACAATGATGAATTATGATAATGAATCGGAACAAGTCAGAAAGTTCCCAAATTGCTAACATTGGAAGATTATCATAGTTGGGTTAAATGGTTTGAAGCGTTTGTCGATACAAATAACATTGATATGTGGTTAGCATTCACTGAGCAATATGTTTACCCTAAAGATGAAACTGGTGAACCTATTCTTCAAAGAAAAATGTCTTCTGAACAAAAGAAAGCTTATCAAGCTGAGAAAAAGGCGTATGGTACGTTAACAATGGCATTGCCTAAAGAGTTACTTCATCAATTTGTTGGTAACTACACATCAAAAAGTCTATGGGATGCTTTGGAAAAACGATGTGAAGGCAATGACCAATACAAGAAATGTCGACAAAAGGTTTTGAAGAAAGAGTTTGATAGTTTTAAGCATTATCAGAATGAAACGACTCCCAATCTAATTACAAGATTCGCTCATCTGATGAGTGAAATGCGTTTGGTGAATCTTACTAAAGAAGAGGTTGATATGAAAGAAAAGATCTTGGAAGCTTTGCCTAAAAAATGGGAGAATTATGTGATGATGATTACTCATGATAAGGATTTTTCAGGATTGTCTTTCAATGACTTGGTTCAAAGAATTCAGGCTCGGGATATGGAGTTAATGGTGAATAAATCACTTCCTACACAAATTCAGAATCCTGCAGTGTATCATGGTGAAAATGACTCTACAATGAATGTTGGGAAGTCTACTAGTCTTAGTTCTGCTCCTCCTACAGCATTTCTAGCAAGTAAATCTGAAATTCCAAGTTATTCTTCTGCTGGTTGTACTGTGTCATTTCCAAGTTCTTCGGCTCAAAGTGCATTGTCTGTTCAAACTGTCGATGATTATAATGCGTTGATGTCTGCATTGGTATCTTCATACTTTGGTGTTATCACTGGTGCTGTGAGTAATGCTGAGTTAGCAAATGAAGATTATGATCAGATTGATTATGATCATTTGGAGGAAATGGATCTGAATTGGCAATATGCTATGTTGGTTCGTAGAACGAAGAAATTTTTCAATAGAACTGGTAAGAAGATACTTAATCAGGAAGGAAAGATTGGATTGGACAAATCTAAGGTGAATGTTATAAGTGTTCCGTTTATGGTCACTTTGCTCGAGAATGTCCAAGTTCTGCAGAAAGTAAATTGAAGACTGGTCAGCATGCGCATTTAGTTTTTCATCCACCCGATAAAGCTGAGAAGATTGAGCAAAAATCTGCTACTCTTGCTCATGATTGGACTAATACATTTATGCATCCAGATGGATTTGCCTGGAATGCAGATTCAGAAGTTAAGAAGAATCATACTCCAATCTCAATTGCTTTAACTGTTCAACATGATGATGATGGAAGTTTGTTAACAGAATCTGATACTTCTTCAAGTATATCTTTGGTACAAGAAGAATTACCTAAGTCTTCTGAGAATTCAAAAGATGATGAATTTAATTGTTATAAATGTGAGAAGTTGCTGAAGAAGATTGCAAGGTTTGAACAAGATTGTCAATTATCAACTGAAGAAATTGTGGTGTTAAAGAAAGAATTGGAGGATTTTCAAAAAAAATATTATGAGTTGGTTCATTCATGAAGATGTTTTGAAGGAAAAGGCTCAATTGGCTGAAGAGTGTGAGAAAGCCAAGGCTGAAGCGTTAGACGCAACTCAAGATTTTGAGAACTTGTTTGAGAAGAGTTATCCTGTTCAGCAAAAGTATGAAGAGGCTACTGCACTTATTGCAAAGACTGCTGTTACAGTTAAAAAACTTCAAAATAAGATTTCTATGCTTCAAGATGAGAATGTTTTGTACCGGGACAAGAATGAAGTATTGACTAAAGATGTTGAGATCTATAAACAAAAGAGAGAAAGTGTTCTTCAAGAACTGTTTGCAGAGTGTGAGATCAGAAAGTTACAGACTTATGAATATGATGATCTCAATGCAAAGTTCATCAAGTCACAACAAGAGGTGTTTGAAGGTCAACAGAAGATTAATGACTTGAAATTGGAGATTTTGGAGTTGAAACGACAAGTTAAGAATTGCAATTTGTCACCAACATTGCTTAATTTCTTATACAAGCAGGATCAGAGTTCAGAAAGTTCTAAGAAGGATGATGTTCACTTGGTTCCTCAACCAGTGGATTTAATTGAAGTTACTGCTGCTCAGATTGATCCAGAAGATGAATTGCATGATTATTCCAAGTTTGCCACTCCATCCAAGAAGAACAAGTCTAAATCTAAAAAGAAAGGGAAGCCTTTGGGTGAAGCTCCCAAATTTGTGTCAAAGTCTGTTTTACTGGAACATGAGAAAGTATTTGATAAGGTTGCGTCCAGTTCTTCATCTGCAACTGAAGAAGAGAAAGTTTTGATTGAAAAGAACAGGCTGAGGGATATCAAAGCCAAATTCACTAGTGATGCTAAGTCAAGAGGAGCATCAATTTTTTCTTCAGGTTCTTCAAAGACTCCAGGTTTGGGTTTTGTTGTGAAGGAAGTTCCAGTTGTAGTGTAGAAACCAATGAAGGTTGATAACACTGAGAAAGCTAAGGTTACAAAGAAATCACCAATTCCGAAGGAATTTACTTATTATTCTGGAAGATCATCATCTTCAAGGAGTCCATCTCCTAGGTATGACTCTTCTGATGGTTTCTTTGATAACTTTCATTCTGAACATTCTTCTGACTCTCAAAAATCAAAACAATTTTCAAATATTTTTAGAGAGCGACTTTGTTATATATGTCGTCAACCGGGACATCTCGCTGCTGAGTGTCCGACGACTGCATATATCCACAAAACTGCCAAATATGTGGATAACAACGGCCAAATGTTTGATGAACCATGGTCCCCAAAGCTTACGTCAACTCGTAAATCGTCTTGGTCTAAATCAAGTACGTCGGTTGAATTCGATTCAGGTTCCGATCAAAAATTAAAACTTTTACAAATTTGGAAACCAAAAGTTGTTTCCAAGGCCAACAAGGACTTTGTAGAAGAAACCGGGCAACCCGACGCTGTTGAATCGGGTCGATCCCAATGCGACTAATGTTTTATTTGGTGTCAAGCAGGTGTTTCAGGAAGACCTTTCGGTAATTGCAAATATTGCTGATTGTGAAATATCTGTTCTAATTAAATTGAATTTCAAAATCAATTTTGTTTTTCAAAAAAAAAAAGGGCTAAACTGCTAGTATTCGTGTTGGTTGATCAATTTTTCTTGTTTTTCACTTCGTCTCATTCTGAGGGAGAGTTTGTTTTTGCAAAAATACAAACAATAGTGTTTTGTTTTTCAGATCGTGAAAAATGAAAATCTATTAATAGAGTTGTCATTTTTAGGGGGAGAAATTTGATAAAGACAAAAACATTGAAAAATGAGAAATTATATCCAACATGTTTGGGAAATGATGGTACATTGGCTGACAGTGTCTGACTCATGGATAAAGTAGATGAAAAAGCCATAAGACCATTTGATCGATGTGTAAGGTAGGCTCGGCAAATCAGAAAGTATACAAATGTGATATACACTAAATCTGATGCTTGACCTAGTGGACAACATCTTGATGCATATCTCATGACATATCAAGAAAAAGATATGTGAAAAATAAAATGAGAAGTCACTGTGTATACATGTGTTCATTTTGAAAAGATTTAAACTTGTTTGATTTTCTTTATTTTGTCAAACGATCAGACTTTCTCTACGTGTCGAAAGACCGACCTGATTGTTGTTCGTTTGACGTTCTGCTTTATTTTCTTTGGTGTTTCGTATAACTCATCGGACTTTCTCTGCGTGTACGGGAGTACCGACCTGATTGTTGTTGAGTTATACAATTTCAACTTGTTTTATTTTTCTTGTTTTGTTAAATCCGAGGCCTTATCTACGTATCGAAAGATCGACCTTAAGGTAGACGATTTAACGTTTTATTTCTTTTTGCATGGAACACAGTTGACTATATCATGGTTACAATCATTGTGTGATTACAATCACAAATGAGATCACAAAATGTGATAAACAAAATTATATCACAATCGGCATGGCTTATGTGCTTCTATAATTGAAATTGAAGTGTAGTTCAGCATGTTATGACCAATATGATCCCAAGTTGTGATCTTTCTCACAAAAGACAAAAATAGTGTCTAATTCAGTATTGTTTTACTTTTCTTATCAGAAAATACCAAAAAGATTTTAGGTGTGTTTTGATATAAAGTTTCTAAAAGTCAAAAAAAAAATTGTTTCTTATTTTTTTTCGATTGGTCAACATGAAATACAATATCAATTTTCAAAATCATTCTATCTTGGAGTCTCGAAGAGACATTTTGCACAAAGATTATTTATGTTGACAGGTTTCTAAGTGAGAAGAGAACATCACAACTTCAAGTATTCTGAAGTTTGTTGATAAAGAGATTACACACGATGCAATATCAAGTATTCAAGATTAAACGCATCGTCAAGATCGAGGAAGAGTTTGATTGAAGATACAAGATTCAAGTTTGAATAGAGAAGATGATACTGCACATGCGAGGGGGAGTTTGTTGATACATGGTCCTTGATCGTCATGTGAAGTATCGAATACAAGATGAATCACACAAGAATGCTGAGGTCCGAACTCAGGCCGAACCTGGAGTTCGGACATGGTCGAACGTGTGGTCGAACCTCAGGTTCGGCCGGTCATATTTCAGCACTATAAATGTATTGTCTTATGTAGAATTCAAGTAGTGGTTCATGTGATATCTTCTGAGTGTCTTTGTGTAAACTCTCTGTGGTTAATACAAGTCAGATTTGTATTTACTCTCTGTGTTCTATACGTTTATATTGATTTCGTTATGACTAAGTAGAAGATCCGCACGCTCACGCACTTTCAGTCTTAAGATCAGTTAGGTTTTATAAATTTAAAGGTCATTCTTGCAGAAAAACGTATATACACTTCGTGTGCATCAAGAAGTTTAAAACTTTTCAAGAAAAAAAAAATTGGACAAATTGAAAAGGTTTAAAACTTTATAAAAAAAATACCGTATTATGGATCCTCCGATGTGTCGATGTACGCCCCCGATCAAAACTAGCTCCTCCTCCGTATCCCACTTCGTTTTCCCTTCTGGAGCCTCGGTACCCTCGATCGGTTTTTTTCCTTTTCCTCGTCCCTTTCTTGCCCGACTAGGGACTTGAGTTTCGGGTATTACCTCAACATCATCATCTTTTTCATCGAAAAGTGGCGTTTGGGGATGAAATGGTGCTTGGAATGGAGTGTGGAATGGTGGAGGTTGTTGAACTTGACCCCATTTCGCGTAGTTGTTAAAACCGGGCTCGTATATAATGGGTTTGGTTGAACCGCATACATAGGCATTTGCAACGGGTTTCGCATGTTTGGTTGATTTGGGGGGACCGGGTATTGGTTGCTTGAATGAGATTGGCTTGAACTTTGGTTGGGATATATGATGATTTTAAAAATATATATATATATATATATATATATATAGGGCAAGGATATGGCGAAAACTAGTATTTTTGTAAAAACCTAAAAACTAGCACAATTTATAGAAGGAGGGACCAAAACTGTAAAATTTTTATAACTTCATAAAAAAAACACGGAGGGGTATTTTGTGAAAGAAAATTTACTATATGGGGGGCGGGTTTCATTAAATCAAAAACACACAACATTCCAAAAAAACCCTAACCGCTATTCTCCCGACCGAAGAGCGCGAAGAACGGCGAAAATCAAAACCGATCGCGAAACAGGATCTACGATCAATCTGGAGTTCTGAATCCAGAAATACGCTACTGTTCGATGAAGAAGGTATGTTAAATTAACAATGCTCGTCGATTTTAACTAGATATTGCTTTCGAAACCAAAAAATCGGGAAAACTGTCAATAAATTCTGACGAAAAGCAATCATATCTGTTAGAACTTGTGAATCAGTGTTAGTATAGAGTATAACTTGAATAATAACACTGAATTTCAGTGTTGAATTCATATGATGTCAAAATGATGTCAACTTGAGATTCAGTGTTACATCTGGACATTCAACATTAGTGCACAAGTGTAAGAAACAGATTTATATATAAAATAAAATGTAAGAGTGATGATGAAACAGTTTAGAACAGGACCAGAGCACAGGTGTAATAAAAAATAAGGAGAAGGATTTGTTGTTTCAACACCAGTGAAATTGTGTAAAATAGAAGTGCACAGGTGTATCAAAAACAGTCTAAAAGACTAGTATATATATAACAAGTTTTGACCTACTAGTGCACAGGTGTAATGAAAATAAGAGTTTTACAAGAAAATCATAAACAACAATTAGTGCATATCTGTAATTCATTGTTTTATATGTGTTGTCATACATTTGGGCACATGTATAATTAAATGTCGTATTCGGGTATAATATATCAATATTTATGAAATTTTGGTGCAGATTTGTATTAAAATCAAAACATGACACTATCAATAATAATAATACAGTATTAGAGCATGCATGATTTATTGGTGCACATGTGTAACAAAGCACAAGTTGTCAGAGTTTATGAATAAACAAATTAGTGCACAGGTGTAATAAAGTTAAAATTACAACATAAAAGCATCTGGAAATGTTTATGATGATATAAATAACCAAATTTATGTGTGTTTCAGGAAAAGGCAGGCTTCGAAAAGAGTAAGTTGTTTTTTTTTGTTTTTGTTTTTGTTTTTGTAAAACACAAATTTGTATGGAGATGATTGTTGTCAAATAATGATTACACGTATGGTGTGTTTATCAAACAGAAAGGAAGAGTTCAAGGATCTCTTCCCGATTCGGTTCAAAATATACAAACAAAGAAGCCAGTCCGGATATTATACAAGACAGTGATGAAGAACAACCACATATTAAAGGTTAGATCAAAAGAAACACAACTTTATAATTTACATTATACAAACTAAAATGACTGTCACAAACAAAAATCGCAGCAAAACGTTTGAAGATTGTATTCAATAAAGATAAAGATAAACCAGTGGCAAAAAAAGAAAAATCGACTGAAGAGACAAAAGACAGTGGCAGTAAAGAATCTGAAGAGAGTGGTGGCAGTAAAGAATCTGAAGAGAGTGGTGGCAGTAAAGAACCTGAAGAGAGTGGTGGGGAAGCTAATAGTATCGAATCTGACAAGGTGGAGAGTGAAAATAGCGAAAAGATTGAAAACGACACTTCTGAAGAAACTGAATCTGAAGAGAACACAAATGGTATCAGTTGTGTTAATATTACTAAAGATAGAATAATAGACACAATTCGTGAAATAAGGTATGATATATAATCTGACATCCTTAATATCGTTTCAGATTACAAGTTTGAACGCAGAGGAAAAAATTAGGGGGACGTGACTGAAGATGAAGGTACATTTTAATTAAAAACATAAAGATATATATGAAAACAATATTAGTGCACAGGTGCATTATATATTATGTAATTGAATTGTTGGTGTTGCAGATGGTTTGAATGGTGGTAAAAAAGGAAAGTCTGAGCACAAAATGAAATTAAGAGGGAAGATTAAAAAAATATAAAGAGTCTGATCTGGAAAATGTACTAATCAAGGGTGTTATTAAAGGTAAATTGATTACACATAACTTTATCAACATAATCAATGTTTTTTGTTACACAAAAATGATGTTTGTATAATGTAAACAGTGATATAAAAAACAGTGGAGATGCATAATAAAAAAATATGATTATTACACAGGTGTAATAATAATTAGTGCACAGGTGTAATAATAATTATTACACAGATGTAATAATGATCAATGTAATACAATTTCAATATGTTTTTTATCATGATTACAACATAAGGTATTATTTATATCATTTTGATGGTTGGTGAATACAAACACAAAATATGTGTAAAAAAAACATAAAAACAGTATCATTACACAAGTGTAATAAAGATTATTACACAAGTGTAATAATATTCAGTGTTATACCATATTGATTTAAAATTCAGCCATATTTGTTATAATAACATATTGGATGGTTTAAAGGGATAAAAGCAGAGAGAGGTGCTGGGCTCAAAAGAAAGAAGATGTTGGCAAAAAAAACAAGGAAGATTCCTAAAATACAGAAAGGAGCCAAAACAAAGAAAGCTTCTCAGCCAGAGAAAAAAAGACAGAAGGAAGCTGTTAAAAAGGGTGATGATTTGCCGGGATTGAGGACAAGATCAGCACCAACACAATTATATAAGGCGGTTGTGAAACTGTCAAAGAAACAACGCGAGTCTGTTAGAGAGATGGGATTGGGGAGGATGTTGAAGTTCAGAATGGATGGAATACCATCAAAGATTGCACACTTCGTGGTTGACAAATTCAACCCCAAAAGAATGGAAATTGATTTGGGAAATATTAAGTTGCTGATAGATGAAGAGAAGATTGAAACATTGTTTGGCCTGAAAGACGAAGGTACTATTCTCGAGGTGACAACAAAAAAGAAATTGGGGACAATTGCTAAAGCATGGAAATCACGATATGGAAAATCATACATAACACGTGCTGAAGTTGTAAGCAAGATGAGTGAGGATGCTGATACTCCCGGTGCATTCTTCAAAATAGACTTCATGGCATTGTTTTCGAGTGTTATGGCCGAGTCTGGAAGCAACGAGTATATGAAGCTCGATTTCGTGCCATCCATTATAGACGGAACAGATCTGAACAATATTAACTGGAATAAATATTGTTTGGATGCACTTAGAAGATGCAAGGATTCATGGGTGAGTGGTCACAAAGGACCAAGATTCACGGGACCTCTAGCACTATTAACGGTACGTTTTTTATACAATGTTTCCTTTAGATAATTCGCTCGTTTACAGGAACACTTAAAAAACATTTTTATAATAATATTTGTTTTAAACACATGTAGTTGGTATACGTGGATAGCATAACATGCCCGGGGATATACGTTGAACGAAGCATGAGCCCTCTCAAGTTTTGGACATCAGAATCATTGAAGATAAGGGAGGATTATGAAATTGAAAATGGTGGGTTTGGTCTGGGAGAGTTGAGAGAACATATGTTGACAATGAAGGAGACGCAAGCGATGTAGAAATGTCAAAAGGAAGGGAGGTGACTGAAAAAAAGCAAAAAGAGGTCAGAGAAAAAAGTAATTTGAAGGTAAAAATTCAACCTTAAATACTTTCGGGTGATATAATAGATAGTTATATATTAGCGGGGATGTATAAAGTTTATGAAATCATGATTAGTGCACATGTGTAACAAAAAAAAAATATTAGTGCACATGTGCACTAATAAAAATTAGTAACAAATACATATGCACAAATGTTTATGTAATTTTTTTTGGAAAGTGTACATAATTTATGCATGCTATGATGATTGTATATTTGAAACATGCAATTGTTATATTAAAAGATATCATATAAATGATCTGTGCACATGTGTAATAATACAAATACTATAATTATCGTGACAATAACACACATCTTGTGTACACCAGGATCATATCGATGGTTTGGAAGATTTGTTTGCCTTGATGCAACAACATAAAAAGGTAACAGAAGAGGCTTTACAGGATGCATGGTCGTTATTTCCAAACAACGGCGAGCTGATGGTGTACATAGAACGGTACAAGTCGTTTTATAAAACAGTGGTGCAGTTTAGTCAAAAAGAGAAAGAAAATGAAGATGCCGGGGATACCAATGAAGATATGGAAACTGTAATAAGCAATTCCACGGGAATCAAAAGCGTTAGTTGGACGAAACATGACAAATCATACTTCATCATTTTCCATCATTCGGCAGGATAAACCGCACGTGCTTTCCAGGTCCGATTTCTCCCCCACCATGCTTTCCTGCAGCTTCATTTCTTATCACTTCCAAATCTTTCTCAACTTTTTCATACTCGCTTTGCAGCCTTTTCAAAAACTCCACATCCCTGTTTTTACCTCTCTTGCTTTTTCCTGCATGTTGTGTCAGCCTTTTGTTCATGATCTCTGCTTCCTTCATTACATATTCCCTGTAATTGTTTGCTTGCGTGGTCAACAGCTTTGTTGCGTACCTCATACGGAGGTTATTCACTTGCGATTCTTGTTTTTCATTTTCATCACTAAACCCGCTATCGAATTCCTTTTTTCTTCCTCTATACACTTCCATATGCCTCATTGCAAACAACCCACAATCTGTGTAGTTGTTCTTTGTTGCCCAGCTAAGATTCATCCTCCTTGGCGTTGCCAATTCCATCACAGCAGCCTTAGGGTGCTTTACATGTCGCAAATAACTGCATACTATGTCCTTCTGCAAAATATAATTGGTCATTTATACATGAATTGCATATATTACATAAGTGTAATAATTAACATTTATTCTACAAACATTATATCCCATTCTGACCTCGTAATTGTTTTTTACCTAAGAAATTGTATATGCGTATGGTTGACTTACCACTTTGAATGGTGTTCCTTTCTTTTGGTATGCATTTGCATCTTTCATTCTGATTGGCGTTGTAGCTTCATCCATGTTGTCGATCACTGCTATTCCAGGTGCGTCCAGATCAAAACACACCAAATAAAAATGTTGATTCTCCAACATTGGTATAACAATCGTGTCGAACGATTTTAGATCCAACAGCTTTTTATTCCATGACAGCACATGTTTCAGATCGCCTGCAAACTTCTCCAACCTTTGTTTCTTTGTGGTGTTGGTTTTATACATCCATTCGATCTGAAACAACAATTTGAATTCAAAAAAATATATATATATTACACATGTGTAATATAAATATATATGTAACATAATATCAACTAAAACTGTGTAAAAAAGTTTATATATATATTACCACTGTTGTGTAACAACATAGGTGCTTTGGTGCATTATTTGTTGTACACTTCTCTTCAATGTTTTGTACTGCAGCCCAACAGTCTACAACCTCTGCAAATACTTCTTTCCCTGGTTCTAAAGTTGCTAAAAAGAATGGTTTTGTTTGCACCCCTGATGCAGTCTTAAAAAAATCTTGACTACATATTTGAGAAAAAATAGAAAAAACATCAACACAACAACATAATATTATAATTGACTGCAAAAGAAAACATAATACAACTTAATTTGCTTTTTATTAAATTAGTGCACATGTGTAATATTCCACCTCTGTAATATAAACTGTCATATGTCGTGACACCTTTGCACAACTTTTTACTGTTATGGTAGTGATGTGCATTTATCACAAATTTTTAAATAACAGGTTACTTACTTGAATACGGCTGCCACCTCAGCTTTTTCTTTCTCCTCCATTTTCTTTTTCTCTTCTTCATCTCTTTCTTCATTTGTCATCTTCTTTAATTCTTCTTCTTCCTTCTGCTTTTCCTTTGGGGTTCCCTTATTCAAATCCTCCACAAATGACATCAGATGCTGCCACATGATACGTTCTTCCTCATTCATATGGGTGTTGATCTCAACTGGTTTCCTTTCATATATCACGTTTTCATCCGATTCTCCCCCGTTGCCATTCTTGCTGTCAACTGTCAATGTCACAACCGCTGCTTCTCCACTGTTATCATCTCTACTTGTGTCATCAACCTTTGTGCTTTCAGGACCTTCAACGATTTCTTTATTAGTATCTTCACTAGATTTGTGTTCTTCCTGCACGGTCTTTCCCACGTTCTCTGTATACATTACCATCATTATGTCTTTTACAACATTCTTTGAAACAGTCTCTGTCTTGTCTGAATCCTGTGTGCTCTGTGACAAATCTATTCCAAAATCGAATGATGGCATCGATTTGTCATGTTTCATCCAACTAACGCTTTTGATTCCCGCAGAATTGCTTATTACAGTTTCCATATCTTCATTGGTATCCCGGGCATCTTCATTTTCTTTCTCTTTTTGACTAAACTGCACCACTGTTTTATAAAACGACTTGTACCGTTCTATGTACACCATCAGCTCGTCGTTGTTTGGAAATAACGACCATGCATCCTGTAAAGCCTCTTCTGTTACCTTTTTATGTTGTTGCATCAAGGCAAACAAATCTTCCAAATCATCGATATGATCCTGGTGTACACAAGATGTGTGTTATTGTCACGATAATTATAGTATTTGTATTATTACACATGTGCATAGATCATTTATATGATATCTTTTAATATAACAATTGCATGTTTCAAATATACAATCATCATAGCATGCATAAATTATGTACACTTTCCCAAAAAAATTACATAAACATTTGTGCATATGTATTTGTTACTAATTTTTATTAGTGCACATGTGCACTAATAAAAAAATAATTTGTTACACATGTGCACTAATCATGATTTCATAAACTTTATACATCCCTGCTAATATATAACTATCTATTATATTACCCGAAAGTATTTAAGGTTGAATTTTTACCTTCAAATTACTTTTTTCTCTGACCTCTTTTTGCTTTTTTCAGTCACCTCCCTTCCTTTTGACATTTCTACATCGCTTGCGTATCCTTCATTGTCAACATATGTTTCTCTCAACTCTCCCAGACCAAACCCACCATTTTCAATTTCATAATCCTCCCTTATCTTCAATGATTCTGATGTCCAAAACTTGAGAGGGCTCATGCTTCGTTCAACGTTTATCCCCGGGCATGTTATGCTATCCACGTATACCAACTACATGTGTTTAAAACAAATATTATTATAAAAATGTTTTTTAAGTGTTCCTGTAAACGAGCGAATTATCTAAAGGAAACATTGTATAAAAAACATACCGTTAATAGTCCTAGAGGTCCCGTGAATCTTGGTCCTTTGTGACCACTCACCCATGAATCCTTGCATCTTCTAAGTGCATCCAAACAATATTTATTCCAGTTAATATTGTTCAGATCTGTTCCGTCTATAATGGATGGCACGAAATCGAGCTTCATATACTCGTTGCTTCCAGACTCGGCCATAACACTCGAAAACAATGCTATGAAGTCTATTTTGAAGAATGCACCGGGAGTATCAGCATCCTCACTCATCTTGCTTACAACTTCAGCACGTGTTATGTATGATTTTCCATATCGTGATTTCCATGCTTTAGCAATTGTCCCCGATTTCTTTTTTGTTGTCACCTCGAGAATAGTACCTTCTTCTTTCAGGCCAAACAATGTTTCAATCTTCTCTTCATCTATCAGCAACTTAATATTTCCCAAATCAATTTCCATTCTTTCGGGGTTGAATTTGTCAACCACGAAGTGTGCAATCTTTGATGGTATTCCATCCATTCTGAACTTCAACATCCTCCCCAATCCCATCTCTCTAACAGACTCGCGTTGTTTCTTTGACAGTTTCACAACCGCCTTATATAATTGTGTTGGTGCTGATCTTGTCCTCAATCCCGGCAAATCATCACCCTTTTTAACAGCTTCCTTCTGTCTTTTTTTCTCTGGCTGAGAAGCTTTCTTTGTTTTGGCTCCTTTCTGTATTTTAGGAATCTTCCTTGTTTTTTTTTGCCAACATCTTCTTTCTTTTGAGCCCAGCACCTCTCTCTGCTTTTATCCCTTTAAACCATCCAATATGTTATTATAACAAATATGGCTGAATTTTAAATCAATATGGTATAACACTGAATATTATTACATGTAGGACCGATGATTACTCAGAGAAATAATCAAAACAAGAACTCTTTACTTGAAGATCACAACCATGCGGAATAAAGTTGTATCATACTTGTTTTTACTTAAGCTTTGTTTTACTTATACTTGTAGTTTGATTGTATTGATTGCATAAACTAGTGAACACAAGATAATAAATTTCTCGGTACTATTTGCATTAACTCAAGTTCAAACTGTTACAAGTGTAAGCACTGAAACGGGTACTTGTGAATGAACTAGCTAACAACTATAAATAGTACTAAGGAGATCAACTACAGCCGTTGATCTCATTCGGGCTAATCTAACCGTACATGAAAGTCAAACAATAAACTTACTAAAAGAACATTAGCAAACATACAAAAGAGGAAATGTGCAAAATGCATTTATCTATAAGTAGGAGACGGCTAGGATGTGACTTTGGAAGAATAGAAGCAGTTGCAGGTCTGAATTCTGCAAAAGTAATCTTTCAGTACTTTTCCGGTTGAACTCTTTATACTGTTGGATAAAAGAGTTCACCCGGAAATGTTCTTCCGGTTGATCGTCCGGTTGATAAATCTTCCGCTTGAGCGTATTCCGCTTGAACATGTCTTCAACCGGAAATCTTCATCTTGAACCGGTTGACTCAGAAATTCATTTCCTTACAATCTCCCCCTAAGATGATGCTGCCAAAATTTATCCTCTGTATGTTGTTCTTCAAAAATTGACTATCTCCAAGAGCTTCACTCTTCTGGAGATTGCGGCCTTTCAAATTGAACTCTTGTTTTGTTCAATTGTCTCATGATCCTTCTGGTTTGAAAATTGAAGGTTGAAAGAAGAGGTCTTTTAGCAATGGACTTCTTTCTTCCAGGTGAAACACCAGTGGCAGGATCAGCAGATGATTTATCAGTTTCAATTGGGACTTTTTATTTCCCTTTATCTGCTTGAGACGATGCTTGAACAGAACTGGTTGCGGCTAACTCATTGGGTTCAGAAGGCTTTGTTGGTGATATGGTGGGTGGTTTCATGGCTTGTGGCTGTGGAGTTGAAGAGGTGGAGTTTTTAGGTGGAGATGAAGGTTGATTATACTTCCAAATAGATGGACAGGGTTTGGGCTTGGCAGGGGTGACATCAGTCCAGTTATCTATCCTAAATTTTGGATGAATATATTTAGGCTTGGTAGATCTGGATCCCCTGGGCCTTGGGTTCATTCCCCTGGGTCTATGAGAGTAAAATCTGGAAGATGGAATGGGAACATGGGAGGCTGGATGCTTGAGTCTTTCCAACAAGTTGGAAGGGAGAGACTCAGCAAGTAGGTCAGAAGCATCAAAAGGTTCAGGTTTAATGTATGTAGATGAGGGGTTACCTGTGACTGTCTCAGATGGCAAAGGCATTTGGAGACTTGGAATCACAGCAAACTCTGCTCCTTTCACTTGTTTGAGCAGCTCATCTACAATTTTGCAAGTATCTTTTTCCTTCATCTTCTCTACTTCAGCAGCAGGCTTGAGACATCTGATGATAGCACATCTCTTGATCCTTTCCAATAGCTCCAGGTTGTCTAAACTTTTGTTCAAGACAGTTGGCATTCTGGAAGCTATGTTGATCAGCCTGTTTTTCTCCTGTTCACTTAATTTAACAAGGTCATAAACCTGCATTCTCCATTCAATCGATCTCTTCCTTGCTTCATCTACCAATCCTTCAACCACAAAGTCATTTGATAGAAAATCCAGGTCTGCCAAAAATTGTTTGTATTGCAAATTTGATTTGGCTTCCTCTGATCTTATCCTGGCTTGATTATCTTCCCAGTCATGGATGAATTCTTCTTCATTCAGGTCATCCATAGTCTCTTGTTCTTCTGACTGGTCAGAATCAACCATAGTATCTATTACCCTTGGTTGAGGAGTTATGCAATCTTCACTCTCCTTCAGTCTGATCATCCTCCTAGGTTTGGTTTGTTTCTTTCTTTTGAAGCTCAAAGGAGGCTCTGAATCGGAGGTGGAGTGCAGTTGGATCAATGTTTCAGCAATCTCAGCTTCTGTTGAGTTTTCCGGTTGAGTCTCTTCCGGTTGAACTTTGTCCGGTTGAGTCTCTTCCGGTTGAACATCAGCTGGAGATTTTGTACTTAGTTCTTTCAGTACAGTGCTGATATCCTCTCCTTCTTTTTCACCTTCAACTTCTTCAGTCTGAGTGACTGAAGCATCATCATCCACATCTTCATGAACCACATCAACAACTGGTTCAGAGACAATGTTAGTTGTGACCTCATCCACTTTAGATTTGGCAAATGCCTCCTCTTGTGGGATAATCACATTGGTCAAGAAGTGCTTGACCTGCAGAATGCTCTCTGGCTGAGCACCTGCAACTAACATTGTTGCTTCAATCATTCCCAACAGGCTTGGATCCTGTGGAAATACCTTCATGAGTGAGCTCATCTTTACCTTGGTTAACCCATCAGCAACTGAAAAGGGATCAACTTTAGCCGATTTGAAGGCTGTATGCCTTACTTCTTCAGGTAAAGGCACTGTTTGATCAAGTTCTTCTTCTTCAGTTGTGGTTGCAGCAGCAGCAGTAATAGGTGTTGGAGGATTAGTTTTCTCCCCCTTTTTGGCAGCATCAGCTTCTACAGCCTGACCTCCAAAAGGAAATGGGTTCAAAGAACTAACCTCAGTAGTATGTTGTGCAACTGGTTGAAACTTTGGTGCAGGGGAAGTTTCCGGTTAAGCAGTTGAGGATTCAACAGGAACTTCTTGAGCTTGAGCAGCAGCAGGTCATTACAAGGCTGGCAACAGTCGAATTGAGACTGGTTACCTGAGCCTGTAGTGATTTGTACAATGCCGTCAATTCTGTAAGTGTTAAACTATCCTCAACTGGAGTTTTACCAGTATCATAGGATAAAGATGGACCATCAACCCTATGTTGATCAAGTCCACCACCCTGGTTTTCTTGGTGCCTGGGATTCCCCTTAACTACAGTTTTCCCTTTAGGATCCACTAAGGGATCTTCCGATTGAACTATAGTATGGGTTGCCATGGATTGGGTCTTATGAATGTTACCACCATCATCAAAGTTCAATGAGAAACTTTGAGTGGCAGCAGCCCTTTCCACATGAATCTCATCTAAACTCCTGAGATTCACCTCCTGGGGTGAATGTGGGTTAGATGTAGCAGTGTGAGTGTCACTCAGAATGTTCCCATGTAATGTGGTGTGTGGGTTAATAACACCATCATCTGTGACATCTCTTTCTACATCATCATTCACATGTGAAAAGTGTGAAGTGTAGGGTGAGAAAGTGGATGGGGATTGTACATCCATATGAAATGACTCCCCCTCAGAAGAAGGTTCATCAACAAGTTTAAATCCCAATTTGGTTGACCCAGTTGGCTTTGTGCCAAGGGTTGGTTCAGAGCTGGAGGCAATGGGTTGCAAGAGAGGAGTAGGCTCTTGCACAACCTTTTTGAGCCTTTTGAGCTTTGTAGGCTTTGGGGAAGGGGGGATGGTGGGAATTGATGGTGGGTCTGAATCTCTTCTCCTTTTTCTTTTAAAAAATATGGTTGAAGTATAAGAAGGAGAAGGTGGTTGATCAGTGGTGGGTTCAACTACTGTGGATGGTACAGTGTTGTCCACTGGAGCAAGTTGCTCTTCAGAAGCATGTGTTTCCGGTTGAGAACTAGGTTCTCCTTGTTCAACCGGAATCACCCTTTGGATTGGCATGGGATGGTCAGTGTCCCTCCCAAGGAATGGCTTCTTGTTGGTGGTTAACTTGGAAAATGAGTTTTCAGATAATGCTCTTGGAACCAGCATCATGTTTCCATCCAAATTAATTTTGGGGTATTTTTCTTGCAAAATGTAAGTTAAAAATCTAGGGTACATGTAAAAAGCAAAGTTCTTTGCATTACCCTTTAAAGCATTAAAAATTAAAGCAGAAAAATTGTATACCTCCCCTTTCACCACAGCATAGAAGGCAGAAACTTGCTCAACAGCCATTTCATCAAATCCTGATTTCTTTGGCGACAGGCACACCATGATGGTGTGAGCCAGAAATCTCCATTTGTAGGGCATTTGACCCTTGTTAACAGTGGCAGTTCCTTCAGTAGCACCACCATAGCCAATTGCTTTGAGCAGAGCCATGTACTGCTTGGGGGTTCTGCGAACATACCCATTCTTGTCATTCAATTTCAGCAATTCCCTAATCATGGATTCAGTGATGAGAACAGTTTCCCCTTTTACAGTTGACTTCAGCGTATCCTCCTCTACATCGTCTACATCCTTCTCGAGCAGTTGGATGTTCTTCCAGAATTCAGAGAGAATTTCCTCATATAAATAAACCACAACAGTGAGTGCGTGATTCAGATATGAAGTTTTGAGGAAATTGATCATCTCGGTGAAGGTTTCAGCATGTGTAGAGTTCACTGGTTTGTCAAGAAACGCAACTAAGTTGTATTCAAGTGGGAAAGGATCATTCTTCACTGGTTGTTTCCCCTTTGCTTTGGACTTCGGTGACATTGTTGATTTACTATGAGAGAATTTTGAGAGTAGAAAGAAATGGTTCTGAAAATTTCTAGGTTTTCGGATTTTGAACGATTTCTTGCTTTTGGATTATGAGGAGTGTTGAAGGGGTTGTGGGTATTTAACTGGTGGGTTTAAAGATGGGTGACAGTTATCAGCGATGGGATAAAGTACGCTGAGTCACAGGAGAGAGAAAGAAAAAGTGCAAGTGGGTCCGCAAAAAGTGTGCTTCAGGTGGTTGTACAATACAACTCCCTGTTGCGTGTCTTTTGAATTTAATTCGGACAATAAATTAAAACACTTTAAATGCACAATCCGCTTGAAAATATGTGCCTCAACTGGTGAATTAAATGATTCATTTAAGACAAAATATTTTTCCGGTTGAGATTCAAGCGGAGAGTTTTTCTCTCCAAACAACAAAATTTCTTTCCGTTTGAAAGTTGAACCGGACAGATTTTGCCGGTTGAAAATTTTTCCGGTTGAGGTTGTCAACAGGAAATAAAATTTCCGTTTGAAAATTTTTCAATTTTAATGTGAACTTTCTAATAAAGAATTGTTGTGCCTTTTACCAGTTTCAGAAATTTGGATGGTGTGATCAAAAATTGAGTTTCCGGTTGAAGATGACTTTCCGGTTGAGATTCAACCGGATGTGTTGAACTGGAAAGTTCAACCGGAAGACAGAAAAACACTTGACTTTGAAAAATTACATGTATCAGTTATCATAGTTTAACAGTATGACCTGACTATGATTGAAAAGGTGTCTAACTGATACAGAAACTTTTTCTTTTTCTTTTTCTTTTTGTATCAAGAGACGGGCTCTTTGACACAAAATGGTCTCTTTTATTAAGTTTGTGAAAACAGTTTAATCAGTCAAAGTTCATCATACCAATGGCACTAATGAGATAGAAAAATCTAGCTTCATCAAATGCTTTGGTAAACAAATCAGCCAATTGTTGATTTGTATGAACTTTAACCATTCTAATTAAATGTTTCTCAGCACAATCTCTAATAAAATGGTACCTGATATCAATGTGTTTTGCTTTTGAGTGTTGAACAGGATTGTTTGTGATTGATATAGCACTGTTGTTGTCTGCTAGAATTGGAGTCTCCATGAACTTGATTCCATAATCCAACATTTGATTCTGAATCCATAAGACTTGACTGCAGCAGCTTGATGCAGCAATATATTCAGCCTCAGCAGTAGAAGTAGATACACAGGTTTGCTTCTTGCATTGCCAAGACACAAGTCTTTCTCCCAAAAATTGGCATCCTCCAGTAGTAGACTTTTTATCCAAGTTGCAGCCAGCATAATCACTATCAGTGTAAGCTTTGAAGGAGAAATCTGAATTCTTTGGATACCACAACCCAAGCTTTGGTTGTCCTTTAAGATATCTAAAGATTCTCTTCACTGCAAACATGTGTGATTCCTTTGGTTGACACTGGTATCTAGCACATAAACAGACACTAAACATGATGTCAGGTCTGCTAGCTGTGAGATAGAGCAGTGATCCAATCATTGCCCTGTAGAGATGAACATCCACTGGTTTTCCACTTGAGTCACTGTTTAACTTGTGGGAAGTGGAGATAGGAGTTCTTGAGGTTGAAACAGACAGCATATCAAACCTTTTTAGCATATCTTGAATATATTTTGACTGATTCAAGAAAATTCCATTGGCAGTCTGTTTCACTTGTAGGCCTAAGAAGAAATTCAGTTCACCCATTGAACTCATTTCAAACTTAGATTGCATCAATCCCTCAAACTCTTTGCATAAGGCAGCATTGGATGAACCAAAGATGATGTCATCAACGTAGATTTGTACCATCAATGTATCTTTGCCATCAGATTTCACAAACAGTGTTTTGTCAATAGCTCCTCTCTTGTAGCCATTCTCTAGGAGATAGTTTGAAAGTGTTTCATACCATGTCCTAGGAGCTTGCTTTAGACCATATAAAGCCTTAATTAGCTTGCATACCTTGTTGGGGTAATGAGGGTCTTCAAAGCCAGGAGGTTGCTTGACATACACGTCTTGTTCCAAAAGACCATACAGAAAAGCACATTTGACATCCATTTGAAATACCAGAAAGTTTTTGAATGCAGCATAGGCAAGAAATATTCTGATTGCTTCAAGCCTGGCCACAGGAGCAAAAACTTCATCATAATCAATGCCTTCTTCCTGTGTGTAGCCTTGAAGCTACAAGTCTGGCCTTGTTTTTTATCACAATTCCTCTGTCATCCTTCTTGTTTCTGAATACCCATTTGGTTCCAATTGGTTCTTCACCTTCAGGTAGGTCTACCAATTCCCAAACCTTCTGTTTATTGATCTGAAACAATTCCTCTTGCATTGCCTCTACCCAGCTTTCATCTTCCAATGCATCATTGATCTTTGTGGGTACTTCTTGAGACAGAAATGCAGCATGAAGGCAAATGTTTGCATCAATAGACTTGCTTCTTGTCAGCACAGGAGCTGACAAGTCTCCTATAATATTCTCCCTTGGATGATTCTTACTGACTCTTCTATCAGTAAACATTGGAAATTCATGGCTTCTTCCATTATGAGGAATATTGAGTTGAGGTAATAACTCAATATTTTTGGCTTGTGAAACAGGTTCTGAAGCTTCAGTTGGTTCTTGAGAACTAGGGACTGAATCTGAGATTAGATGCTCAAAACTGTACTCATTTGAACCATCATCAGTTGAATCATTGGATTCATTGTTCTCAAAATTTTCTGAAAAATTGTTTTCCGGTTGAGTCTCAACCGGAGATTCGACTGCTACAGGATCCGTTTGAACTTCAACCAGAAGTTCAACCGGATGAACTTCTGCATCAGCAAGAACAATTTCAGAGGCTTTCTTTGAAGTGTTGGATTTCACAGGCTTGGTGCTGATGGATGAAAAGAAGGTAGGTTGCATTTGCAATCCTTTGGTGTTCATCTGCCAGATATTATCAGCTGACCTCATGTGATTCTGCTTAAGTTCCTGTTCCTGCACTGTTGAACTCAATGGCTTCTCAATGGTAAAATTGAAAGCAGTGGTTAGTGCATCTATATCAAATAACCAATCTGGTTGAGATACAAAATTGTTAAGAGATTTCTCATTAAAAGTTACATTAATGGTTTCCTCAACAATTTTAGTACTTTTATTGTATACCCTGAATGCTTTTGACACACCAGAATATCCAACAAAATATCCTTCATCTGCCTTTTCAGCAAACTTAGGCAACAACCTATTAGTTATCAAAATAGTAACAGGACAGCCAAATGATTTAAAGAAGTAAATGTTAGGTTTTCTACCTCTCCAAAGCTCATAAGCAGTTTTATTTTTACCCTTAACAATCAAAGTCCTGTTTTGGACATAGCAAGCAGTGTTTACTGCTTCTGCCCAAAATATCACAGGTAACTTAGAATCTGCTAGCATTGCTCTAGCAGCCTCAATTAATGTCCTATTTCTCCTTTCAGCAACACCATTTTGCTGTGGAGTTCTAGGAGCACTGAATTGTCTAAGAATTCCCTTTTCCTCACAAAATGAGTTCAAAACATGATTTTTAAACTCAGTGCCATTGTCACTTCTGATTGTCTTAACTTTCAATTTTACTTGATTTTCTAAAGATACAATTAGTGTTTTTAACAATTCAGCAGTTTCATCTTTTGTTTTTAAGAAAAACACCCAAGTATATCTTGTGAAATCATCAATAATGACAAAACAATATGACCTTTTTCCTAAGCTCATCACTCTAGTTGGACCAAACAAATCCATATGCAAGAGTTCTAGAGGTTGAGTGATAGAAGACTCAGTTTTTGGCTTGAAGGAGGTCTTGTGTTGCTTACCCTATTGAGGCAAGAAACACAGTGTTCAGAACAATTGAACTGCTTGTTAGGAAGACCCTTAACCAAGCCAAGATTCACTATTCTGTTCATGTTCTTGTAGTTAACATGACATAACCTCCTATGCCATAAATCAGATTCATCCACTGAGGCTTTGGATATAAAGCATGCAATTCCACTTGCTGGAGTGGCAGCAGATAAATCCAAAATATATAGTCCTTCTCTCCTAGGTGCTCTGAGCAATACAAGTTCCTCGGGGATGTTAACACCAGGTTTTAAGACTATGGCCTCTCTCTCAGTGAACATCAAATTCAAATTCTTGTCACACATTTGTGAGACACTAAGTAAATTGAAATTTAATGTATCAACAAAATTTACCTTGTCAAAGGTAAGCTTCCCATTACTAACAACACCTTGTGCAGTAATGTGTCCTTTAGCACTCCCAAAGGCTACAGGACCTCCGTTTATGTTTTTGGGGTTTTCCAATACATGCTTATTTCCTGTCATGTGGCAAGTGCATCCACTATCAACAACCCATAGGCTTTGTTGGCCTTTATTATGCACCTACACACAAAGAAAGTTGGTTAATTTCTAAAGGGAACCCAAGCCTTTGAGGTCTTGGGCTTGCCAGAAGCATCATAATACTTGTACTCTTTAAGTACTAAAGTATTTTGTATTGGATCCTCATTCAACAGATCATCTTGATCAATGTTCAAGTGTTCAGACTGTTCACTTGATTGACATTGTCTGTTTGTTTTGCTAAGCCTTCTCTCAGCAATCTTCCTCTCTCTGTATTCCCTGTATTTCTTTTGTTTGTTGGTCAAAACCTTTGGCAACTCATTGGGTGAGGTGTAGGTCTGATCAACACTGGTCACTGGTGAGATTCTAGCATTAAAGTTTGAAAATTTGTTTGACTGGCTAGATCTCTCACTGTGAAATGCAACAGTGGCATTTCCATTTGAACTAGAGGGAATTTCCGGTTGAGAGTTGTGCTTGTTTTTCACAAAATTTTCTCTAGAGGTGGTCTTGCCTCTAGATGGGTTTCTCCTTCCTTGACCTTCAAAGTGGTCATACTCATCAGTGAACTGAACCCTGGGTCGTTGTCTAGGTGCAGTAACTGATCTAAGTGTTTTGGAGATTTCCGGTTGAACTTCATTTCCGGTCGAAAATTTTTCCGGTTGAAGTTCAGCCGGAACCCTGTTCGGTTTTAAGATTGAAAAACTTCCATTTTTGTTGTTCCCAATTAAAACTTTGTTTGACTCAGTATCAAAATACTTCAATGTGTTACTTCTTACAGGTGAAGTTCTACCTGTAGATTTTTTCTGAGTAGAAACAGTTTTGGGTTTTAACAAGTTTTGAGTTTTACTCAAAGGATCGAATTTGCACATTGCAGCCATGTGCCCTTTCTCACCACAGAAAACACATTCAAACATTTTTCTTTGGTAAGTGTTTGTGTTTTTGGTTGATTCTTCATTTGTGACCTGGTGATAAGTTAGCTTACCCATTTTCTCAGTTTCACTGGGTTTTGGCTGCTTAGGTAGTTTACCTCCAACTTTTGAGTCTTTGGGCTCATAAATAGTTGGTGGTGGAAAAGCAACTTTTGGTTTTAAAACCTTGGATTGGTCAACAGATGCTGATGTGCTAGCATCTTTGACTTCACAGTTTGATAATGATTCAACAGATTTTGTTTCAGAAGAAGAAGATGTAGTGCTATCAACAGTTAGACTCACACTACACTCCTTCTGAAGTGCTTGGATTGGAGCAATAACAGGTGAGTATTCCTTGGGTGGTTCAACATTGTTGTACCCAATACCTGTTTTCCCATGCATTACCCCATTCCAAAGTTTCTCAGCTTTCTTGTTAGCTGTTTGGAATTTGTCACAGGTGAACAAGGCATCTTTTAACTTAATTTCAAGAACATCATTTTCTGCTTTTGCATCTTTTGTTTCTTGTCTTGAAATAGTTAGTTTGTTCAACAGATCCTCCAATTGTGTTTCCAAAATAGAGTTAGTTAGCTTCAAAGCATCAAATTCTTTGTTTAAACTTTCAATTTTGGTGATGTATGCATTTTCAGTTTTCTTAAAGCAATTCTTTAACTCATTCAAATTAG
This sequence comes from Deinandra increscens subsp. villosa, assembly GCA_039602395.1. Classification (NCBI taxonomy): domain Eukaryota; kingdom Viridiplantae; phylum Streptophyta; class Magnoliopsida; order Asterales; family Asteraceae; genus Deinandra; species Deinandra increscens. The sequence goes on along the minus strand of JBCNJP010000010.1, from coordinate 5,952,900 downwards.
AAACTTCATCAATTAGATCAGTGTTATGTTTCCTGTATTTTGACACTTGTTCTATGCATGCAGGGCTGCATAGATTTTCCAAAACCTTTTCAGGAATCTCATTTTCCTGTTCAGTTGAATCTTCTTTGGCCATCAAAGCATGGTTGATTGGCTCAAACTCAGTGACAAAGTCATCCCACTCATAGCATTCAGTCTGGTTAGCTACAGCTGCCACCACATTTTGATTTCCAAGTGGTTTTGGTTGTGTTGGCTGTTGGTTGCTGTTGTTGTTATTTTGTTGACTGCTGCTGTTGTTGCTTCCATGGTTTGATCTCTGTTGGACATTGTTGTTATTGTTATGTCCATCTCTCCTTGGTTGCTTGCATTCCCTGGCAAAATGACCAAGTTGGTGACAATTATAACATTTAGCTTTAGATTTATCCAACCCAATTGATGATCCCTTTGACCCTTTATAAATTCTTCCAGTTCTTTTATAAAATCTTTGGGCCCTTACAGAAACCATAGCTAATTGAGTTAAAATGTCCATTTCTTCTAGATCATCTGCCCCTATACATTCCAAGTCTTCACGTGTGAATCCTTGAGATGAGTCAGTTGCCACATAGGCAGAGTGAGAGTTGTCAAACAGTGTTGAAGAACTCTCTGAGCATCTAGGTGACTCATTGAAACTGACTGAGGGTGAGTGATATTGAGAAGAATTTGAAATCTTTTGAAAATCAGTTGTAACCAAAGCAGTGGTTTGCAACTGTGGTGATGCTTCAGGAAAGTTGTTTTGCTTAAGATTAAGCTCCATTTCATAAGCACTAAGGACTCCATGGAGTTCACTTAGTTTAAGCCTTTTGAGGTCCTTGCACTCCCTAATGCTTACTGTATAGACAGTCCACATTGGAGGTAAGGATCTCAAGAACTTCCTGTTGGCATCAGCCTGTTCTGTTGTTACTTCTACCTTTTACAATTCATCAAGAAGTGAAACAAATCTAAGATACTGGTTGGTCATAGATTCACCAGTTTTGTAAGTGAAATTTTCATATCTTTGTTTCAAAACATCCTTTTTGTTTTCCTTAACCTCACTAGACCCTTCATACATCTCACTGAGAGCATTCCACAAGCCATGTGCTGTCTTATATCCCTTGAACCCTACCAGTATAGAGTTGGGTAATGCAGCCTGGAGTGTCCAGTAGGCCTTGTGATCATATTCAAGCTCAGTATAATCAGCTTCAACATATCTGTCTAGTGGTTTTGGTATGTACACTTCGGCATCATCAGCAGATTGAACAGTTGGACTGTAAGGACCTACAGTCAACCTGTTCCAAATGCGTCTGTCTAGGCTTCTAACAAAACCTTCCATCCTGAGTTTCCAAGTATCAAAGTCATCAGGAGTGAAAATTGGTGGTTTGTTAGAGCTACCATTTAGTGAACCAAGAGTTAAGTCAGTCATTGTGAAAAATAGTTTGTAAAACAGAAAAGCTTATAGAAACTCAAGTGAGCAAGTAAAGTATCAACTTTGAAGCACTAGAAGTCTTCAAAGTGGAGAGACAAAGCTCTGATACCACTTGTAGGACCGATGATTACTCAGAGAAATAATCAAAACAAGAACTCTTTACTTGAAGATCACAACCATGCGGAATAAAGTTGTATCATACTTGTTTTTACTTAAGCTTTGTTTTACTTATACTTGTAGTTTGATTGTATTGATTGCATAAACTAGTGAACACAAGATAATAAATTTCTCGGTACTATTTGCATTAACTCAAGTTCAAACTGTTACAAGTGTAAGCACTGAAACGGGTACTTGTGAATGAACTAGCTAACAACTATAAATAGTACTAAGGAGATCAACTACAGCCGTTGATCTCATTCGGGCTAATCTAACCGTACATGAAAGTCAAACAATAAACTTACTAAAAGAACATTAGCAAACATACAAAAGAGGAAATGTGCAAAATGCATTTATCTATAAGTAGGAGACGGCTAGGATGTGACTTTGGAAGAATAGAAGCAGTTGCAGGTCTGAATTCTGCAAAAGTAATCTTTCAGTACTTTTCCGGTTGAACTCTTTATACTGTTGGATAAAAGAGTTCACCCGGAAATGTTCTTCCGGTTGATCTTCCAGTTGATAAATCTTCCGCTTGAGCGTCTTCCGCTTGAACATGTCTTCAACCGGAAATCTTCATCTTGAACCGGTTGACTCAGAAATTCATTTCCTTACATTACACTTGTGTAATAATCTTTATTACACTTGTGTAATGATACTGTATTTATGTTTTTTTTACACATATTTTGTGTTTGTATTCACCAACCATCAAAATGATATAAATAATACCTTATGTTGTAATCATGATCAAAAACATATTGAAATTGTATTACATTGATCATTATTACATCTGTGTAATAATTATTATTACACATGTGCACTAATTATTATTACACCTGTGTAATAATCATATTTTTTTTATTATACATCTCCACTGTTTTTTATATCACTTTTTACATTATACAAACATCATTTTTGTGTAACAAAAAACATTGATTATGTTGATAAAGTTATGTGTAATCAATTTACCTTTAATAACATCCTTGATTAGTACATTTTTCAGATCAGACTCTTCATTTTTTTTAATCTTCCCTCTTAATTTCATTTTGTGCTCAGACTTTCCTTTTTTACCACCATTCAAACCATCTGCAACACCAACAATTCAATTACATAATATATAATGCACCTGTGCACTAATATTGTTTTCATATATATCTTTATGTTTTTAATTAAAATGTACCTTCATCTTCAGTCACATCCCCCTGATTTTTTCCTCTGCGTTCAAACTTGTAATCTGAAACGATATTAAGGATGTCAGATTATATATCATACCTTATTTCACGAATTGTGTCTATTATTCTATCTTTAGTAATATTAACACAACTGATACCATTTGTGTTCTCTTCAGATTCAGTTTCTTCAGAAGTGTCGTTTTCAATCTTGTCGCTATTTTCACTCTCCACCTTGTCAGATTCGGTACTATCAGCTTCCCCACCACTCTCTTCAGGTTCTTTACTGGCACCACTCTCTTCAGATTCTTTACTGCCACCACTCTCTTCAGATTCTTTACTGCCACTGTCTTCTGTCTCTTCAGTCGATTTTTCTTTTTTTGCCACTGGTTTGTCTTTATCTTTATTGAATACAATCTTCAAACGTTTTGCTGCGATTTTTGTTTGTGACAGTCATTTTAGTTTGTATAATGTAAATTATAAAGTTGTGTTTCTTTTGATCTAACCTTTAATATGTGGTTGTTCTTCATCACTGTCTTGCATAATATCCGGACTGGCTTCTTTGTTTGTATATTTTGAACCGAATCGGGAAGAGATCCTTGAACTCTTCCTTTCTGTTTGATAAACACACCATACGTGTAATCATTATCTGACAACAATCATCTCCATACAAATTTGTGTTTTACAAAAACAAAAACAAAACAAAAAAAAAACAACTTACTCTTTTCGAAGCCTGCCTTTTCCTGAAACACACATAAATTTGGTTATTTATATCATCATAAACATTTCCAGATGCTTTTATGTTGTAATTTTAACTTTATTACACCTGTGCACTAATTTGTTTATTCATAAACTGTGACAACTTGTGCTTTGTTACACATGTGCACCAATAAATCATGCATGCTCTAATACTGTATTATTATTATTGATAGTGTCATGTTTTGATTTTAATACAAATCTGCACCAAAATTTCATAAATATTGATATATTATACCCGAATACGACATTTAATTATACATGTGCCCAAATGTATGACAACACATATAAAACAATGAATTACAGATATGCACTAATTGTTGTTTCTGATTTTCTTGTAAAACTCTTATTTTCATTACACCTGTGCACTAGTAGGTCAAAATTTGTTATATATATACTAGTCTTTTAGATTGTTTTTGATACACCTGTGCACTTCTATTTTACACAATTTCACTGGTGTTGAAACTACAAATCCTTCTCCTTATTTTTTATTACACCTGTGCTCTGGTCCTGTTCTAAACTGTTTCATCATCACTCTTACATTTTATTTTGTATATAAATCTGTTTCTTACACTTGTGCACTAATGTTGAATGTCCAGATGTAACACTGAATCTCAAGTTGACATCATTTTGACATCATATGAATTCAACACTGAAATTCAGTGTTATTATTCAAGTTATACTCTATACTAACACTGATTCACAAGTTCTAACAGATATGATTGCTTTTCGTCAGAATTTATTGACAGTTTTCCCGATTTTTTGGTTTCGAAAGCAATATCTAGTTAAAATCGACGAGCATTGTTAATTTAAATACCTTCTTCATCGAACAGTAGCGTATTTCTAGATTCAGAACTCCGGATTGATTGTAGATCCTATTTCGCGATCGGTTTTGATTTTCGCCGTTCTTCGCGCTCTTCGGTCGGGAGAATAGCGGTTAGGGTTTTTTTGGAATATTGTGTGTTTTTGATTTAATGAAACCCGCCCCCCATATAGTAAATTTTCTTTCCCAAAATACCCCTCCGTGTTTTTTTTATGAAGTTATAAAATTTTTACAGTTTTGGTCCCTCCTTCTATAAATTGTGCTAGTTTTTAGGTTTTTACAAAAATACTAGTTTTCGCCATATCCTTGCCCTATATATATAGGGGAAGGATCGTATAAAAACTATGTTTATTTGTAAAAACCTAAAAACTCTTTTAATGAAGGGCATTTTGGTCAGTTCACCAAAATTATAATATATCGCCGCTGTCTGATTTATTAACGATCACAATTAATCGTTCAAACCATCTCCTCCTGCGCACAGAGTCCACGAACATCCTTCTCCTCCTGCGCACATCTCACCAAGGCGATTTCATCAGAATCGCTGTTAAACAACCGGATTTTGTAATTTTTTGACCTAATTTGTATCACAAATCATCCTTTCTTCTTCAATTTCTAACCTAATTTTGTTTTAATTTTTCTATCAGCTTTCAAGCTTCAATCGATCCCATGGATGATAATGCTGTTGCCGATTTGCCGTTCGATTCTGCTCCGGATCGGTCCGAGACCTTTGTTGATGCTAATTCTGATTTCGACATTGATCATATTGATTCTCATCAATTGATCGAACGTTCTGATGAAACCAGTTCTTCTGCTACTTTCATACCTTCGTCGTCTTCATCTGGCAATCCTTATATTCCTGATAATGAACCTGTTCTTAGTTTCCTTCGTGTAGAAGATCGTGGTATGTCGTATTAATGTGTTTAGCATATTTTATGTTTTTTTGCAATATTACACCTGTGCACTAATCTTTCTGGTTATGTACCTTTTATCGTTTGAACTGTATACTAAACATATTATAGACTGTTTTTAATATAATTTTGTTCAATTAGGCATTGGTGCTCTAAATATTCACTATGTACCTTTCTTAATGTTCTGCAATATTACACCTGTGCTATAATCTTTCTGGTTTTGAGTACCTTTTATCATTTGAACTGTATACTAAGCATATTATAAACTATTTGTAATATAATTTTGTGCAATAATCCATTGGTGCACTAAATATTCACTATTTACCTTTGTTAAGTTTTCCATAGCAACCTTTCGTAACAAATTCATATACGTGTTATAATGTCATTGCTGTAATTATGTTTCACATATTTTGATATGCTTGACCTCTGTCCAAACATATACAATTATGAATTCCTTTATATATAATATGTATCTCTTATACATTGTGGTTTTGTTACACGTGTGTAATTTCCAAAACCTTATGATAAACAATGCTTTCTCTTACAACTTACATGTCTTACAAACAATATAATAATGTAATATTTATGTTTCTGACTTCATTATCATTCTGATCTTTGTTTCTTTATGTTTTTTCTTTTTTTTTCTTTTTTGTTAAAGGTGGTGCGACTAGTAAGGTTTATTCGTCACCCGATGGGACTATATTCTGGAAGCCAGATGTTGACCCTACGTTTGTTCCTGTCCTATACTCTGTATATGATTCATGGGAGGCTGTTAGTGATATGTATGAAACATATGATGCGAAAGCTGGCTTTTCAACGAGATTAGGGACACATAGGCATTCTGGAGATGTTACAAAACACCGTTACATTTTGTGCAATCGTGCTGGAAAACCAAAACAGAAGACGATTGATTCTTCGGACAAGAGTTCACTGTCCACTACGAAGACTGTTCGTTCATCCTTAACTGATTGTGATGCATGTATTCGGGTGAAGTTTGATGTTGATACTCGACAGTTTGTGCTATATGTGTTTCGTGAGGCTGACAACCACGAGCTTATTGGTCCTGACTTCATGGATTTCACCAAGAGGCGTCGTAAACTTGACTTTAGCACCCAGCAGTTTATTCATCAGATGAGCCTAAATAAACTTGGTCCTAATATTGCTCACAGGGTGCAGTCATCTCTCAAGGGTGGCCACCACAATGTTCATGGTTCTACAACTGACTTCAAGAATTTTTCCCGATCCATACGTCTCTTTATTGGAAATCGAGATGCAAAACTTGTAATGGACACTCTACAAGCCCGAACTGAGAACCTCCACAACTTGTTTTATGAATGTCTAGTAGTTGGTACGGAACTTAAATCGTTTTTTTGGGCTGATGATGTATCCAGATGCAACTACGAAGTGTTTGGAGATGTTTTGTCATTTGATGCGACTTATAGAACAAATGTGTAAGTTTCTGTTAAATGCATTGTACTTCAAATAAACTTTATCATCTATTTGATACATCATACTTTGTTTATCATATTTTATGATTTTGTGTAATATTACACCTGTGCACTAATCCTGCTGTTTTTTTAAGTACCTGTGTACTATGTTACCCATGTGCACTATTCTTTGTGTATTTATTTTGTTATTATTTAATATTCATCATAATTAACACCTGTGATTTTATTGCCTCAGATATAGGATGATATTTGTGCCTTTCACCGGTGTTGTCCACCATAACAAGTGTGTGTTGTTTGGTGCTGGAATGATATCTGATGAGACCATTGAGTCGTACACCTGGTTGCTTAGTACATTCCTTAAAGCACATTTAAAGCAGCCTGTATTAGTTTTGACCGGTCAAGATTCGTCAATGAAAGAAGCGGTTACTTCTGTATTTAATGAATCTGTTCATCATTTGTGCGCGTGGCACATTATGAGGAAACTTCCGTCTAAGGTACATTGTTACATCCTTAATTACTTTCTGTTTTTTTATCTGCTGCACATGTGTAATAATAACTGCATGTCTTTTCAAACAGATTCTTGGTGAGATTCTAGCCAACACTGACCTTCGTAAATCTATACACAAACTTGTGTGGGATCTGCATATTGACAAAGAAACTTTTGAAGATAGATGGCATGAACTTCTTGCAAAATATGATTTGACTGATCATGAATGGCTATCTCAAATTTATGAAATTCGATCTGAATGGGTTCCTGCTTTCTTTCGAGATGTCCCCATGAGCTGTTTGATGAAAACCACATCAAGATCTGAGAGCTCAAATGCGCATTTCAAGGTCAACTCTAGCTTATCTAACACGTTATTACAGTTTCTTCTGTGTTTTGATACCGCCCTTGATTGGCAACGTAACAACCAACGAAAGATGGAGTTCGAAACCAACACCACTACTCCTGAATTACATACACCACTTCCAATAGAGAGACATGCTGCTGCTGTGTATACGTCATCTCTTTTTAAAAAGGTTCAGAAGGAAATTAAGTTTAGTCTTTTCTATTGTCCTGTTGGTGATACACGCACTGTTGGCAATACGAAGATATATACTGTTTCACATAACAACAAGAACTTTGTAACTGTCAACAGATATGAGGTACTTATGTCATACTACTGTTTTTTCTGTAATATTACACTTGTGCACTAATCTTACTGTTTTGTAAGTATCTGTCATCATTCTAACTGTATTATGTTTTGTAATAGTGCACCCATGCTGCATTATTCCAAAGTTGTCTTTAATACACACTTATGAATAGTTTTCTGTAATATGAGGTACTTATGTCATACTACTGTTTTTTCTGTAATATTACACCTGTGCACTAATCTTACTGTTTTGTAAGTTCCTGTCATCATTTTAACTGTATTATGTTTTTTTAATAGTGCACACATGCTGCATTATTCCAAAGTTGTCTTTAATACACACTTCTGAATAGTTTTCTGATCTCAACCATTTTTTTGCTTTGTAACAGGTTTCATTCAATGTTGCCGATCAGAGTGTAATGTGCTCATGTTTGCTGTTTCCGCGTATTGGGTATCTGTGTCGGCATGTTTATCATGTTTTTAGGTTCTATGACACCAACCGAATTCCTGATCGATACATTAACCGCCGCTGGACTCGTAATGCTTTGCCGGCAAGAGTATATGCTATTTCAAACCGTTATTCGGTTGATAACAGCGAGACTGGAATACTCAGAAACGAGATTATTGATACTGTGTCGCAATGCATAGACCATTTACGACGTCAGCCGGAACAGCTTGCCAATGTTTTCAAATGAACTTAAAGAGATTAAAAGGCGTATTTTCCTTGAAGTGCCACGTAACCCTGAACAAGAGAGGACGTCTGCAATTATTAGTGACATTTTGCGCCAACCTGAGTTTGGCAGTTCTTCTTTTGTTCCAACCCAGGGAATTAGAAACAAGGGTTGTGGTACCGATAAGCGGTTGGTCGGTCCTGTCGAGAAAGCAGTTGAGACGTATAAAAAGGGACCAAGATTTTGCAAAAAATGCAATAAACTCGTTTATGGTCATGATTCACGAAATCATGACAAAGTTATACGTGCTGCTGAGTTGGCTGCTGCTTCTTCCTCTTCTGCTGCTGTTACTAATGCTTGTAGCTCTTCTGGTGCTTTTCCTAATTCCGATCAAGTGTTAGATGTCCCATGTGTTGAGCCTCCAAATTCATCTGCTACACGACGCCACCCATTCCGTGCTGCTAGGCGTGCTCCGATAACAGATGATGGATCTCCATCTACCCCACCATCTTTCTGATTTTCTATATGTGTTCGATTCATTTTTTACATTTGACATCTGTTGAGTTTTAGTACATTACCTATTTTTTTGTTTGAACTTTGTATGTCATCTTTGGTACTTTTGAGATTGATGAATAATCATGGATACATTGATCATTATTACACTAATCATTATTGTACTTGTGTAATAATCATTATTACACTTGTGTAATAATCATTATTACACTTGTGTAATAATCGTACTTTCTATTATGCATCATCACTGTATATGCAATACTATGGAGTTTTATGAATGACTCTTAACTTTTATATGTCCATCTTTTTATGATTGCTTTATCATTATGTATTTAAACATAATTTGTATTAGTGCACATGTGCACTAAAACACCTTTAAATTTAAATTAACTATGCCTTCATGATATTATTTGTATACATGCTTTAATTACCCCCAAATGTTCTTCATCTTTTACAACAAAACATTATACAACTGCACATGTTATTTTCATAAACTTAAACACAACAGTACACATGTGTACTGTTGTTCCTTTTGGCTTTATGTCATACATTACACCTGCTTAAGTCGAATTTGACGTATAATGCAATTGTCTTGCATGTTATTTTCATATATATATATATACATATATATGATTGTTTACATTAATGTTGTTATGATTTTTTTATTTTACTGTGTACATTCATGTTCTATTACACACATACATACCAGTGCACAAGTGCACTAAAACATGCTATATATCAGACAACTCATCTACCTGTATAAATATTCTTATCACATACATACCAGTGCACAAGTGCTCAAAAAGATACTATATATCAGATATTCATCTACCTGTATTATATTTTTCCAAAACTCAATATTTGATCAACAAACCATGACCACCGATCCATACATTCCAGTGCACAAGTGCACTTAAATGTCAAATTTTTACATTTGTTCAGCAAACGATGGTTTATACTAACAACTACTTAATAAGTTTACTACCAGCATATACTAGAACATAATCCAATATTAACAGGCATTAATCTACGACACTGTGACGCTTGTTATCATATACCAAACCATACTTCATCATTTTCCATCATTCAGCAGGATAAACCGCACGTGCTTTCCAGGTCCGATTTCTCCCCCACCATGCTTTCCTGCAGCTTCATTTCTTAACACTTCCAAATCTTTCTCAACTTTTTCATACTCGCTTTGCAGCCTTTTCAAAAACTCCACATCCCTGTTTTTACCTCTCTTGCTTTTTCCTGCATGTTGTGTCCGCCTTTTGTTCATGATCTCTGCTTCCTTCATTACATATTCCCGGTAATTGTTTGCTTGCGTGGTCAACAGCTTTGTTGCGTACCTCATACGGAAGTTATTCACTTGCGATTCTTGTTTTTCATTTTCATCACTAAACCCGCAATCGAATTCCTTTTTTCTTCCTCTATACACTTCCATATGCCTCATTGCAAACAACCCGCAATCTGTGTAGTTGTTCTTTGTTGCCCAGCTAAGATTCATCCTCCTTGGCGTTGCCAATTCCATCACAGCAGCCTTAGGGTGCTTTACATGTCGCAAATAACTGCATACTATGTCCTTCTGCAAAATATAATTGGTCATTTATACATGAATTGCATATATAACATAAGTGTAATAATTAACATTTATTCTACAAACATTATATCCCATTCTGACCTCGTAATTGTTTTTTACCTAAGAAATTGTATATGCGTATGGTTGACTTACCACTTTGAATGGTGTTCCTTTCTTTTGGTATGCATTTGCATCTTTCATTCTAATTGGCGTTGTAGCTTCATCCATGTTGTCGATCACTGCTATTCCAGTTGCGTCTAGATCAAAACACACCAAATAAAAATGTTGATTCTCCAACATTGGTATAACAATCGTGTCGAACGATTTTAGATCCAACAGCTTTTTATTCCATGACAGCACATGTTTCAGATTGCCTGCAAACTTCTCCAACCTTTGTTTCTTTGTGGTGTTGGTTTTATACATCCATTCGATCTGAAACAACAATTTGAATTCAAAAATATATATATATATTACACATGTGTAATATAAATATATATGTAACATAATATCAACTAAAACTGTGTAAAAAAGTTTATATATATATTACCACTGTTGTGTAACAACATAGGTGCTTTGGTGCATTATTTGTTGTCCACTTCTCTTCAATATTTTGTACTGCAGCCCAACAGTCTACAACCTCTGCAAATACTTCTTTCCCTGGTTCTAAAGTTGCTAAAAGGAATGGTTTTGTTTGCACCCCTGATGCAGTCTTAAAAAAATCTTGACTACATATTTGAGAAAAAATAGAAAAAACATCAACACAACAACATAATATTATAATTGACTGCAAAAGAAAACATAATACAACTTAATTTGCTTTTTATTAAATTAGTGCACATGTGTAATATTCCACCTCTGTAATATAAACTGTCATATGTCGTGACACCTTTGCATAACTTTTTGCTGTTATGGTAGTGATGTGCATTTATCACAAATTTTTAAATAACAGGTTACTTACTTGAATACGGCTGCCACCTCAGCTTTTTCTTTCTCCTCCATTTTCTTTTTCTCTTCTTCATCTCTTTCTTCATTTGTCATCATCTTCAATTCTTCTTCTTCCTTCTGCTTTTCCTTTGGGGTTCCCTTATTCAAATCCTCCACAAATGACATCAGATACTGCCACATGATACGTTCTTCCTCATTCATAGGGGTGTTGATCTCAACTGGTTTCCTTTCATATATCACGTTTTCATCCGATTCTCCCCCGTTGCCATTCTTGCTGTCAACTGTCGATGTCACAACCGCTGCTTCTCCACTGTTATCATCTCTACTTGTGTCATCAACCTTTGTGCTTTCAGGACCTTCAACGATTTCTTTATTAGTATCTTCACTAGATTTGTGTTCTTCCTGCACGGTCTTTCCCACGTTCTCTGTATACATTACCATCATTATGTCTTTTACAACATTCTTTGAAACAGTCTCTGTCTTGTCTGAATCCTGTGTGCTCTGTGACAAATCTATTCCAAAATCGAATGATGGCATCGATTTGTCATGTTTCATCCAACTAACGCTTTTGATTCCCGCGGAATTGCTTATTACAGTTTCCATATCTTCATTGGTATCCCCGGCATCTTCATTTTCTTTCTCTTTTTGACTAAACTGCACCACTGTTTTATAAAACGACTTGTACCGTTCTCTGTACACCATCAGCTCGTCGTTGTTTGGAAATAACGACCATGCATCCTGTAAAGCCTCTTCTGTTACCTTTTTATGTTGTTGCATCAAGGCAAACAAATCTTCCAAACCATCGATATGATCCTGGTGTACACAAGATGTGTGTTATTGTCACGATAATTATAGTATTTGTATTATTACACATGTGCACAGATCATTTATATGATATCTTTTAATATAACAATTGCATGTTTCAAATATACAATCATCATAGCATGCATAAATTATGTACACTTTCCAAAAAAAATTACATAAACATTTGTGCATATGTATTTGTTACTAATTTTTATTAGTGCACATATGCACTAATAATTTTTTTTTTGTTACACATGTGCACTAATCATGATTTCATAAACTTTATACATCCCTGCTAATATATAACTATCTATTATATTACCCGAAAGTATTTAAGGTTGAATTTTTACCTTCAAATTACTTTTTTCTCTGACCTCTTTTTGCTTTTTTTCAGTCATCTCCCTTCCTTTTGACATTTCTACATCGCTTGCGTCTCCTTCATTGTCAACATATGTTTCTCTCAACTCTCCCAGACCAAACCCACCATTTTCAATTTCATAATCCTCCCTTATCTTCAATGATTCTGATGTCCAAAACTTGAGAGGGCTAATGCTTCGTTCAACGTTTATCCCCCGGCATGTTATGCTATCCACGTATACCAACTACATGTGTTTAAAACAAATATTATTATAAAAATGTTTTTTAAGTGTTCCTGTACACGAGCGAATTATCTAAAGGAAACATTGTATAAAAAACGTACCGTTAATAGTGCTAGAGGTCCCGTGAATCTTGGTCCTTTGTGACCACTCACCCATGAATCCTTGCATCTTCTAAGTGCATCCAAACAATATTTATTCCAGTTAATATTGTTCAGATCTGTTCCGTATATAATGGATGGCACGAAATCGAGCTTCATATACTCGTTGCTTCCAGACTCGGCCATAACACTCGAAAACAATGATATGAAGTCTATTTTGAAGAATGCACCGGGAGTATCAGCATCCTCACTCATCTTGCTTACAACTTCAGCACGTGTTATGTATGATTTTCCATATCGTGATTTCCATGCTTTAGCAATTGTCCCCAATTTCTTTTTTGTTGTCACCTCGAGAATAGTACCTTCGTCTTTCAGGCCAAACAATGTTTCAATCTTCTCTTCATCTATCAGCAACTTAATATTTCCCAAATCAATTTCCATTCTTTCGGGGTTGAATTTGTCAACCACGAAGTGTGCAATCTTTGATGGTATTCCATCCATTCTGAACTTCAACATCCTCCCCAATCCCATCTCTCTAACAGACTCGCGTTGTTCTTTGACAGTTTCACAACCGCCTTATATAATTGTGTTGGTGCTGATCTTGTCCTCAATCCCGGCAAATCATCACCCTTTTTAACAGCTTCCTTCTGTCTTTTTTTCTCTGGCTGAGAAGCTTTCTTTGTTTTGGCTCCTTTCTGTATTTTAGGAATCTTCCTTGTTTTTTTTTGTCAACATCTTCTTTCTTTTGAGCCCAGCACCTCTCTCTGCTTTTATCCCTTTAAACCATCCAATATGTTATTATAACAAATATGGCTGAATTTTAAATCAATATGGTATAACACTGAATATTATTACACTTGTGTAATAATCTTTATTACATTTGTGTAATGATAATGTTTTTATGTTTTTTTTACACATATTTTGTGTTTGTATTCACCAACCATCAAAATGATATAAATAATACCTTATGTTGTAATCATGATCAAAAACATATTGAAATTGTATTACATTGATCATTATTACACCTGTGTAATAATTATTATTACACCTGTGCACTAATTATTATTACACCTGTGTAATAATCATATTTTTTTTTATTATGCATCTCCACTGTTTTTTATATCACTGTTTACATTATACAAACATCATTTTTGTATAACAAAAAACATTGATTATGTTGATAAAGTTATGTGTAATCAATTTACCTTTAATAACACCCTTGATTAGTACATTTTCCAGATCAGACTCTTCATTTTTTTTAATCTTCCCTCTTAATTTCATTTTGTGCTCAGAATTTCCTTTTTTACCACCATTCAAACCATCTGCAACACCAACAATTCAATTACATAATATATAATGCACCTGTGCACTAATATTGTTTTCATATATATCTTTATGTTTTTAATTAAAATGTACCTTCATCTTCAGTCACATCCCCCTGATTTTTTCCTCTGCGTTCAAACTTGTAATCTGAAACGATATTAAGGATGTCAGATTATATATCATACCTTATTTCTCGAATTGTGTCTATTATTCTATCTTTAGTAATATTAACACAACTGATACCATTTGTGTTCTCTTCAGATTCAGTTTCTTCAGAAGTGTCGTTTTCAATCTTGTCGCTATTTTCACTCTCCGCCTTGTCAGATTCGATACTATCAGCTTCCCCACCACTCTCTTCAGGTTCTTTACTGCCACCACTCTCTTCAGATTCTTTACTGCCACCACTCTCTTCAGATTCTTTACTGCCACTGTCTTCTGTCTCTTCAGTCGATTTTTCTTTTTTTGCCACTGGTTTGTCTTTATCTTTATTGAATACAATCTTCAAACGTTTTGCTGCGATTTTTGTTTGTGACAGTCATTTTAGTTTGTATAATGTAAATTATAAAGTTGTGTTTCTTTTGATCTAACCTTTAATATGTGGTTGTTCTTCATCACTGTCTTGTATAATATCCGGACTGGCTTCTTTGTTTGTATATTTTGAACCGAATCGGGAAGAGATCCTTGAACTCTTCCTTTCTGTTTGATAAACACACCATACGTGTAATCATTATTTGACAACAATCATCTCCATACAAATTTGTGTTTTACAAAAACAAAAACAAAACAAAAAAAACAACTTACTCTTTTCGAAGCCTGCCTTTTCCTGAAACACACATAAATTTGGTTATTTATATCATCATAAACATTTCCAGATGCTTTTATGTTGTAATTTTAACTTTATTACACCTGTGCACTAATTTGTTTATTCATAAACTGTGACAACTTGTGCTTTGTTACACATGTGCACCAATAAATCATGCATGCTCTAATACTGTATTATTATTATTGATAGTGTCATGTTTTGATTTTAATACAAATCTGCATCAAAATTTCATAAATATTGATATATTATACCCGAATACGACATCTAATTATACATGTGCCCAAATGTATGACAACACATATAAAACAATGAATTACAGATATGCACTAATTGTTGTTTCTGATTTTCTTGTAAAACTCTTATTTTCATTACACCTGTGCACTAGTAGGTCAAAACTTGTTATATATATACTAGTCTTTTAGACTGTTTTTGATACACCTGTGCACTTCTATTTTACACAATTTCACTGGTGTTGAAACAGCAAATCCTTCTCCTTATTTTTTATTACACCTGTGCTCTGGTCCTGTTCTAAACTGTTTCATCATCACTCTTACATTTTATTTTGTATATAAATCTGTTTCTTACACTTGTGCACTAATGTTGAATGTCCAGATGTAACACTGAATCTCAAGTTGACATCATTTTGACATCATATGAATTCAACACTGAAATTCAGTGTTATTATTCAAGTTATACTCTATACTAACACTGATTCACAAGTTCTAACAGATATGATTGCTTTTCGTCGGAATTTATTGTCAGTTTTCCCGATTTTTTGGTTTCGAAAGCAATATCTAGTTAAAATCGACGAGCATTGTTAATTTAACATACCTTCTTCATCGAACAGTAGCGTATTTCTGGATTCAGAATTCCGGATTGATCGTAGATCCTGTTTCGCGATCGGTTTTGATTTTCGCCGTTCTTCGCGCTCTTCGGTCGGGAGAATAGCGGTTAGGGTTTTTTTGGAATGTTGTGTGTTTTTGATTTAATGAAACCCGCCCCCCATATAGTAAATTTTCTTTATCAAAATACCCCTCCGTGTTTTTTTTTATGAAGTTATAAAATTTTTACAGTTTTGGTCCCTCCTTCTATAAATTGTGCTAGTTTTTAGGTTTTTACAAAAATACTAGTTTTCACCATATCCTTGCCCTATATATATATATATATATATATATATATATATATATATATAAAAGATGGATAAGTGTAGAAGAAGAGATGTAAAAAAAGTATAAAATATAGTATATATAGGAGAAAAAGGGACAAAGAATTATTAATTGTTTTTACCTAAATTGACCTCAACGGTCAAAAATTTAATTTCTAGCCGTTACCCCCTTGAAATTCTCCCCACTGCGCGTGTGAAAGATTTGGCGCCAATCCACCGCTCCGGTGGATCGCGCAGAGGGAAGGGCAGTGTCTGCACAGTGATGGCGCCGTGGTGTGCCTATCGCGCACAATATACCATGTGCTCTAATGCTAAATTTTTTTATCTATTTAATAGGTTGTTATGCTGACGTGACATTACTTTTCTTATTTTTTTTATTTAATTAAATAATCCATATTGGAATGATGTTGGATTTTTTTTAGTTTTGATATGAATGATTTTTGATAAAATTTAGAAATTTTTAATGAATATTATAAATTCTACTCAATTGCATAGTTACGTAAGCTCTTTGAATTAATAAGAAAATCATTGGTAGAGCAATTCAGAAGAAAAAAGAACTTTCAATCTCTGACTTCCTTCAACGCTTTTGTGAACAGCGGCGATTAAAAAAATATTTAAAATATTTCTTTTGAATATTATATCGAAATAAATTTTTGATAGCTGATTTTGATTTTAAAAAGCTATAGTTTATAAATCTAAATAATTAGACATAATTTTACATCATTATTAATTAAATAAATAAAAAAGTAATGCCAAATCAGCTGACAACTTATTGAATAAGCTGACAACATCAAATGAAATTGAGATATTTAATTGGAAAAGAAAAAAAGTATGAGGTATTTAATTGGAACAAATTTGAAATTTAGTTATATCTCTATAAATTTTTCTCTTTATTAACTATACATTTTATTACCTCTTTTACATACATATAATTTTTTATATTTACAATTTCGGGTATTCTTAGTGATTACCTCTTTTACATGAGTTAACATTATAACCACGAACTTCAATATTTTTTTTTATTTCGAATTTAGTTTTATATTATATTTCATTCCATAATCTTTATGTTACAATCTCGGGTATTTACCCGGGTCATTGGCTAATATAACAATAAACATAAGAAATGTCTAATGTTAAAATGATATTCTTAATAGTTAAGAGACAAATCGTACAGACCTACTATTTTAATAGCAAATTTATTGATAAAGTCTTTATATTTTATAATAAATATAAAAACTTTTGAAATATATAAACCCGTAAAATAACACACCATTTTCCATGTCATATCTCGCATATACTCAGGGCTTAGCGAACCCTCAAAGTTATAAATTCTTAAGGAATGAGATTAAACAAAATAAACCATAATAATAATAGTAATAATAAAATAATAATTATTATAATTAAAAAATAACCAATCCCCATCTCACATCTTTTTTAATATTACAATTATTTCCACAATCACTTCTTTAAAGAAATAAATTACATGGCAACTACAGACGACCCTATTTGTTGGGCTACCACCGGAGACGCCGTCACCTCCGTCGTGGGGGTGGACACCTCCGATGCACCCGTATTTGTCGTCCTTCGAATATCCTCCACCAATTTCACCACCTCCGCCATCTTCGGCCTCTGCTCCGGCGACCTTGCCACACATTGCATCCCTATTTGCAACATCTCAACCATCTCCTCTTCTATGTTAGGATATCTCAACAGCTCCACGTCAAACACCTCCGCCGTCCATTCCTCCCGGACCACCGAGTGAACCCATCTCACCAAATGCACCACCTCTTCACCACCCGTCGCATGAGAAGGTGACTTCCCTGTCAGAAGTTCAAGTAGCACAACTCCAAAAGAGTAGACATCTGATGCTTGGTACACTTTCCGAGTGTCTCCTACTTCTGGTGCCCGGTAGCCGCCAATCCGCATTACCGGTGGTGTTAACGGAGTCATCACTGCCGCCAGGCCGACATCACTTATGCAACCGTACCGCTGCGTGTTTAGAAAGATGTTGGAGGCTTTGATGTTTCCATGAACAAGTTTTCCTCCGGATTGTGCATGGATATAAGCAATCCCTCTTGCGGCTCCAATGGCTATTTGCAACCGACTGTTCCAATCTAATGGTGTCCTGTTTTCATCTCTTTTTGCTGTAAAATATAAAATAGATTATGTACGACCCATTATTCAACTAGGAGCCGCAATTTCTTACACGACATGAGAATAGTCATGCCTTGGGTTGTCATGTCTAACCCGTTTAATAAACAGGTCATGTTCTCATAGGCATGTTTAGATAAATGAGGTGTGTTCGAATAGACATATTTAGATATAATAGTTCATTTTTTTTGGTTGATTAGGATAATCCGTTTAAATAAACATGCAAAAGTTAAGACCCGTTAACCCATTTACAACAACCCACCAAGTGTAGTAACATGTTTACAACTTGATTACTACTTGTCAACCTGTTTAACACGTTTTACGTTATTAGATAAAGCGTGCTATAATCCGTACCCCATTTTCAACTTTTTCACTTGGTGCACCCCTCTTCTAACTTCTTAAATGAATACAATTGAAACCTTTTTGTTTATTTTAGAAAAATTAAATTTTCGTATGAAAAATATCCACACCTTAATTTAAAACCTTTTAATTTTGATTTATATATTCATCATAATAAAATTTATAATTCCAAATTAAAAAGAAAAACTAATAACCTAAACTTTTATTTAAAAAATTAAAAAAGATTTATAGTTTTTTATAAAAAATGTTTTGTTATTAGTTTTTTAAATGTAGTTATAGAAATTTAAAATACTAGTTAGAGAAAGTGTTTTTAAAAGTAATTTTTAAGTTTTTAGAGAAAGTGTTTTTTTTAATTCATATTTTTAATAGCAACAGTTTTATTTATTATTTTAAAAAGCATCATTATTTTTACGTAAATTTAAAAAAAAAATATTATATGGTTAAAAGACATTTTCCGTTTTTAAAGAAAATAGTTTTCAATAACTTTTTTATAAAATTTGTATTTTAATAAGTTTTAGAGAAGCATATTTAAAATATTGATTTTTGTAACAGGGTAAATATGGCCAGGTTTAATATTGTTTTTCTAGGGGAGGTGGTATGACAAGTAAGAAGGGGAAGCAAATTGCCTACCCTTGGATAAATTGGTTAAACAAGTTATGTTTAGGGAACATGATTTTAAGTGTGTATGGATTAGGCTGATGCTTTTGACCAAAATAAAAATATAGTTCGTGTTTGGGTTGATGGTTCAACCAAACAACTCAACATAATTGACACCCCTTTATTCAGCCCCCATCATTTTGCCTCCTAGAATCAACATAAACGTACCATGTAACACTGAAGAAACACTCCCTTGATCAAAATAGTCATACACCATCAACTTTTCGTCTTTCGAGTAGTAATACGCCCTTAGAGTAACAACATTCTCGTGTCGAATGTTTCCCACGAGTTCCATTTGGAGCTCAAAATCTTTTTTTGCTGCAGCAACTTCCTTCAGTCTCTTGACAACAACAATGCTTGTATCCTCCAATGCTGCTTTATAAGTGGTACCAAATGTTCCCTTACCGAGCACCTCAGCCGAAGCTCTAAACAGATCCTCTAAATCAAATGCAAGGCTGCTGCCTTCAAAGAACACAAGGCTTCCATTCCCGTTGACATTTTGACTTCCGGATCTCAGTTTTGTTACCTTTTCTTCTTTCTGTGGTCTCTCTGAAACCTCCTTTTCGTCTTTCGAGTACCGGAGTATCATTATCAATGCAAGTAGTACAAACACTAAAGCACAACCTCCGATTGCAATTCCAAGAATTGCAGGTTCGCCGAGTTTTGTACTTTTCTTCTTCGATGGTTGGCTGGTGGGAGAAAGAACTGGTGGCATTGAACTAAACGGAGAAAGATCGTTTCCAGCAAAAGCTGAGCTGGGAAATCTTTCAAGAGGTTGAGGTACAGGTCCAGTGAGATTGTTGTTTGACAAATCAAGAGCTTGCAAACTTGGGATATTAAGATTTGGGATTTCACCAGAAAACGAGTTGTTGGCGAGGTTTAAAGCCGTAAGGTGACTCAAATTTGAAATGGAAATAGGAATACTTCCATTGAAACCATTATTTGACAGATCAAGTATTGAAAGATTGTTCCAGTTAGCGAAACTTAAAGGCAACGGGCCATAAAATCCATTTGATTGAAGGTAGAGAGCTGTTAAGTTTCGAAGGTTTGAGAAATCAGATGGAAACGGGCCTGTTAACCCGTTAGATCTCAGACTCAAGATTTGAAGATCCGATAACTGGCTAAGAGTGTTGGGGGGAATAGGACCATGAAGACTAAAAGCTGGTAAACGGAGAGCTGTAATTCTTGAACCATCAGGACTACATGTTATCCCAGTCCAGTTAGCACAAGCTGAAGAGCCCATATCCCAATTGATAGCTCGATTATGTGGAATGCTTTGAATGAAATTAATCAAAATCTGCTTATCTTCAACGGGCTCTGCTGTAACTATTGATACAATTGTTCTAAAGAAGAAAATTACAAAGAATAGTAACATATTCTTATTCTTGTTCAAGTTCTTTCCCATCTTCTTCATTTTGGATTTAGTCAAAAACAGCAAAAGCTACATGAACTTTCTGCTCATCTGATGAAGAACATGATGAAAATGAATGATATAGTACTATGCAGGTCAAGAGATGATGATATTCATAAATAAATAACTGCCATAATGACTTTATGAGGTGAATATTGAATGTAAATCTAATTAAATTGAGTACAGCTAACTTTGTATGTCAGCAAACGTTTTAGTCAAACTAAAACAAAGAAACATTCCAGTAAAATCAAACAACAAGGTCAGACAAGAAACGTAAATGAATTCCATTCTATTGGTGAATTATTACTTTAATTTATTTATCTTCTACCGTACTTCAATTGTTTGTTGCCTAATTGTTGCGAAATTAGATATATTATATAAAGTTACAAAATGAAAATATCCAACAACGAGGTAGAAATTGAAAGGAAATTGGACTTATAGGTATCAGATTTCAATGAAGATAAGCTAAATCCATCGAGTTATTCATGATGCTCATCAGAATATACTCAATCAGGTAAATAAAGAATATGACAAAATTGTAATCGAGTACCAATTTTAGGTGAAAACTAACACAAAATTACGAAATAGCGCAATTTCATCAACAAATAGTAGAAACACCAGATTGAAAGCTAGAGACTAACGAATCTAAAGGACTCACCGCATCCAGATATCAGTGATGATAAGCTAAAATCGCCATCTAAATGTACGTGAGGTACTTGAGAATCTACAAGCAATGACTTCACCGACGCTCAGGAACGCCAGAATGAAAGAGACTAAATGAATCTAATAGCTGGAGAGAGAGAGAGAGATATTTTGAAGGTAGGGGAAGAAATTAATGGAGGTAAGGTGGAGAACAATAAATGGAGAGAGAGAGAGAGAGAAATAGATGGGGTAGAACAATCAATGAGATTGCAGAGATAAGCGGAAGATGCACGTGGTGGTGAATAGCAGTACGTAAAGACGAATGAAGAACTCAAGTGAGCGTAATAATCAACCAAATTCAACAGTCAACTGCACCTGACCTAACAAATCAGTACGTGATGTGGCGGAAGAAGAGATTCGAACCTAGCACAAAATGTTACGGTGGCTCCGGCAGCGCGTGGAGATGATAAAAGGTGTTCCGCCGTTTCCGGAGGAGGAGGTCAGGTAATCACCGCCAACGCCGCTCCTGTAGTAAACCCTCCCCTCGTGAATTTGACTTATTTTGTGTGCACTCCCCGCGCTTCTGATACATTGTCAATTTTGTCCCATTGCCTTTTTCGTATTAATGCCAAGAATTAATGAAATCCTCAAAATTGAATTTGATACTTTTCTTTTTTTAAATTTTCTTTTACATGTAAAATATGTATATATGATTTTTTTTATGTTCAAAAATCCAAAGGGATGGACGATATAAATCTCAAAGTTTGGTGAAAAAACTGTAATATACGTTACATATAAATATAAAAATTTTATAAAAATAGTTCATCCACACCCTATGCAATGAATTTGTCCATAAGGATAAAGTAGTTTGATTATTCCGCTTCATTCAATTCAATGATATACTATTATCTCTAGATAATATTCTCCTACTTACTTTGAGGAGTAATAATTCTTATGATATTGACATTAAGTAATCTAGTGGGGTTAGGTTTATAAAGCCATATGTGTTAGAGTGTTAGAGTGGTAAAAATTCTTTCTAAGGTAGTAAAATTAATGGTTCAGAGTCTTTTCTATAACAAGCTGATGTAATTTAGTTTGGTGTATAGACGTGTAATCAATTGAGATTTGAGAACCAAGGAAATAACATTTGATTTAATTATATTTCTAAACGGTCCATATTCTACTTCATTTAAGTCGGCTTTACGCCCAGTAGCGGACCTAGCATAGGAGCAGGGGTAGGTTTCCGTTACCCCTAAACTTTCACCGCGTAGTGAAAAAACTTGATGTCGTCTAGTGGAAAAAAATTTATGTATTTCGTTACCCTTAATATGATATTTTCACTAAACGTTACCATTGAAATAAAATCTCAATTTCGCCGCTATATACACCTCAAAGTGAGTTTGAACCAAACAGGTCGATGAAACATATGCATATTTACTGTGAGGCTGAACTGTTTAAATTAAATCAATAAATAGATAAGAATTATTGGAGTGAGACAGTACGCCTATCATATTCAATTGGCGGTGAACATATAAGTAATTACGTGTAAATATGCATATTAGCCGATAAAACAAGTCATGTATGAATTAGCCGATAAAGAAAAAGATTCTCTCAAGATGCCGGTCACCACCGGCAACTGGACAACCGTACACAACCGGAAAAATAGACCCAACCAACCCTCCTCGTCAAACTCTTCCCCCATCGACTCCATCACCTTCTTCGTCTCCGGCATTCCACCGGATGTCTCCAGCTCTAATCTTTGGAACACCTTTCAACCATTCGGCTTGGTCTCGGAGGCTTTCGTCGTCAAACCTAAGTCAGCCACGGCCGATCGCTTCGGCTTTGTCCGAATGCTGGGAGTCCTGAATTACTTCGCATTGGAAAAAACTCTCAATGACCTCATCTACTGGGGCCATAAGAAGTTGGGAGTCAAATTAGCCAGATTCGATAAGCAAAAAAATCCGATCGTTCTTCCGCCTCTCCCTCGCGTTTCCCCCTCTTCTGATCTGCCTCCCCCGCCACCCCTTCCGGCGCATCACCCTATGACGTTTCCGGGATCCTCCGCTGTCCCCGCTAACTCTTTCCGTGATGCTGTAGTCGGTCTTCCTCCTCGCCGGAAAAGGACTGTCGACATCCCACCGGTGTCGGCTGGGAATCCTGATCTCCGTCTAGGCATCTCCCTTCTGGGTAGATGCTTAAACCTCAATTCCCTAATCAATGCTAAACAGTTTCTTGTCGGCGAAGGCCTGAACAATTTCGAGTTCTACCATATTGGGGGTCTCGACTCTCTTCTCTCCTTCCCCTGTGCTTCGTCTGCCTCGGATTTTTTGACAAATGGGACTGCCTCCTGGAGGCAGGTTTTCGATACTCTAGTTTTTTGGACTGGCCAAGCCGTCCCTTTCAGCCGGATTGTGAACCTCAAAATCCACGGTGTGCCGATTCTCGCTCGCGAGGCTGATACTTACAACCGGATAGGTGGATGCTTTGGGAAAATTATCCGGCCATCGGACTTCGGATGGCACGACGAAGCGGTGGCTTGCGGACAGGTCTTCGTGGTCTCTGATCTACGCCGGAAGGTTGATGAGGAAATCATCGTCAACTGGAAAAACAACTCCTTTCCGGTGTGGGTCACCGAAGATAGCTTTGATCCTTGGGCCAGATCTGTGTCGTACAACGATGAGGACGACGGAGAATTTTCTGACATAATCTCCTCCGATTCTGACTTGGAAGAAGGGGAACTTGACCCGTCGTCGGACAATCTCGAAAAATCGCCGGAAAAATTTGAATCCACCGGACCTTCTGCCTCCGCTCCGGCTGACGGTGACTTTGGGAACGCCAACCTGGATTCTGTCAGGGATTCTGTTGACTTAGCTGAAAATTCCCAACATGAGGCTCTGCACAATGTGGGAAGGGGGTCAGACAACATCCCTTTTGATAAACCGAGTTCTGACCCTACTGAATATGTTGCTTCCCAAGACACCTCTCAAGACTTTTCTGATCCGATTCCTTCCTCCCAGTTCCACGTTTTGGGCTCTTCTAGCCTTGGGCCTGATAACACCTTATCTTCTCCTCTCTCCACTGGGCCGCTTCCCCCCATTCAGGCTTTCGGGCCTTTCCCTTCCCAGGTTGGGCCGATTTCTGCCCCCTGCGTTCTTCCTGACCCATCTGATCCCTTCATGGGTTCTGATCCCCCCGCTGAAACTTCGATCAGTCTCCAACATCCCCCTCGTTCCTCCAAAAAAGGAAAAAAAGGGAAACAATCCCTCACCCCTTCCAGACAACTTCCGTTTGGTGGGTACAAACCCACCTTGTTGAATAAGGTTTTACACTCCAACCAGCCTCCCTCGAGCAGAAAGTTCTTCAATGCTGTTGCGGGTAAAAAACCTCAAGTGAACCATGGCGCTTATTCCCCTGAGCTCGATCCCCTTCTTCCAACAGAGATTGGCGATCTCCTTGGCTTCAATCATCAATCGGGTATCGAATCAAACCTTGGTTTTTAATGAATTGTCTATCCCTTAACATTAGGGGGTTAAGGAGCTCCTCTAAACATTCCTGGATTCGCTCTCTTAAACGTGATCATAAACTCTCTCTTATTGCCTTACAAGAAACCCAAATTTCGGATGCCTCCTCCATTCGTGTCAATAGTCTTTGGGATGATACCCCCTTCGGGTTTTTTGCTTCTGATGCCCAGGGCCGATCGGGCGGGCTTATTTGCCTCTGGGATCCTTCTGTTTTCATTTTGTATGAGGCCTCTAACTTTGCAGACTTTATCCTGCTTAAAGGCCTTATTAGAGGGTGTCATGAATTCTGTTTTGTGGTTAACTTATACGGCCCAAAACTTGCCTCTTCAAAACGTCAACTCTGGGAGCAGATTCTTTCCCTCATGTCCTCCTACGGTGGCCTTTGGATTATCATGGGCGATTTCAATGCTGTGAGGTATGCTCATGAACGGTTCAATTCGGGCTTCAACCGCTCCGAAGCTGCGGATTTAAACCGTTTCATTCTCGACGGTGAGCTTATTGATCTTAACATGGGGGGTAGGCGCTATACCTATTTGTCCGCTAGTGGTGATTCTCTCAGCAAGTTAGACCGAATCTTGATTTGCAACCGCTATTTAAACTTGTGGCCTTCCTCCTCCATCCATGCCTTGCCTAGAGTTTGGTCTGATCATTGCCCGATTGTCCTTAAGTCTGTCGGTGTGGACTTTGGACCTCGTCCTTTCAAGTGCTTTAACTCCTGGCTTGACTGTGCTGATTTTGACACTGTGGTTAACAATGCGGCTGGTTTACCTACGGGCGATGGTAGGGCGGACAAGCGCTTCCTCTCCAAATTAAAAAATATCAAAGAGGCCATCAAAGTGTGGAACGTCTTACGTCTTGACTCGTCTGCCCTCCAGCGATCCTCCCTTCTTGCAGATATCGATAGACTGGAATTGGTGGCTGAAAATCGTCCCCTCTCGGATCTTGAAAAGGCCAACCGCCTTCTTTGGAAGAAAGATGTCGCTGATATCGAGGCCGCTTCCTTAAAGGATCTCCACCAAAAGGCTCGCGTCAAGTGGGCTATTGAGGGGGACGAAAACTCCAAGTTCTTTCATGGCTTGATTAATTCTTCTAACTCCAAGAGAAGGATTAATGGGTTGGTCTTGGGGGGTGATTGGATTTCCGACCCTGCCTTGATCAAATCGGAGGCTGCCTCTCACTTTGCTAACCGGTTTCTGGAACCTTGTAATGATCGCCCTCCTCTTCCCTCTGAAGGTTTCCATAGGCTCAATGATTTGGAGGCTTCCTCTCTCGTCATTCCTTTTTCCCTCGAGGAAATTAAACTCGCCATTTGGGACTGCCATGGGGATAAAAGCCCGGGCCCAGACGGATTTAATTTCCGGTTCCTCAAACGTTTTTGGCACCTATTCTGTGATGACCTCAAGGCTGTCCTTGACGATTTCTTCATGTCCGGTAACATAAGTAGAGGATGTAACTGCTCTTTCATCGCCCTTATCCCCAAGGTCCATGACCCTCTTAACCTTGATGACTTCCGCCCGATTAGTCTTATTGGCTCCTTATATAAGATCATTGCCAAGGTGTTAGCTAATCGCTTGCGAGGGGTGATTGGCTCGGTCATTAGTGATACTCAATTTGCTTTCATCAAGGATCGCCAAATCCTTGAAGGCCCTCTTATTCTCAACGAGACGTTGGCTTGGTTAAAGCATGTGAAAAAAGAAGCTTGCTTCTTCAAGATCGACTTCGCGAAAGCCTTCGACTCGGTTAATTGGAACTTCCTCCTTCGGCTTCTTAGCATCCTTGGGTTCCCGGATCGGTGGTGCCTTTGGATTCGGGGATGTCTTGCCTCTGGTAGAGCGTCGGTTCTCATTAATGGCTCTCCTTCCAAGGAGTTTCCTTTCTCTCGTGGGCTTAGGCAAGGTGATCCCCTATCTCCCTTCCTCTTCATCATTGTCATGGAGGCCTTACACGTTCTTTTGGTGAAAGCCAAAGGTTTGGGTCTTATTAAGGGCATCCAACTCCCTAATGATGGTCCTAGCCTTTCTCACCTTTTTTTCGCCGATGATGCTATCTTCCTTAGTGAGCCTTCGCTTTTCTCTATTTCTAATCTCGCCAATGTGCTCCGATGGTTCAACCTCTCCTCCGGCTTGACCATCAATCTCAACAAAAGCAATCTCTATGGTGTGGGCTTCCATGGGACTCGTCTAAACTTCTTGTCTTCTTCCATCCATTGCCATCCGGGTTTCATCCCTTTTATTCACTTGGGCCTCCCAATCGGCTTAAACATGAATCGCATATCAAATTGGGATCGGGTGGTTACAAAGATTAAGACGAGGCTCTCTTCTTGGAAAGAGAAATCTCTCTCCTTCGGGGGACGTTCTACTCTTATCAAATCGGTCCTTGGCTCCATTCCTATCTACTACCTCTCACTTTTTCGTGCTCCGCTTCATTCCTTGCGGATGATGGAGTCGCTTCGTAGGAAGTTTTGTTGGGGGGGAGAGAAAAAAATCTCTTGGGTCTCTTGGAAGGTTATGTGTGCGGCTAAGAGAAAGGGGGGGATGGGGTTTGGGTCTTTACTTGCAATGAATCTTGGGTTACTTTCCAAATGGCTCTTCAAATTTAAATCCGAGCCTTCAAAACTTTGGGTTAAGGTTATTCATTCGATTCATCATTCGAATCACACGTGGAACACTTTTCCTTGCAAGGGCTCCATTGTGGGGCCTTGGAAGAACATCATGAAGGCGGCTAAAGATTTAAATGATTTGGGGGTGGACGTTGAAAAAAGAATTCGCTGCTGGATTGGGGGCGGCTTTTCCACTCGGTTTTGGGTGGACAATTGGACTGGGCTGGGCCCCTTGCGGTTACTGTTTCCCATGCTTTTTCTTCTCGAACGGGATAAGCTTTGCATGGTGGCTGATCGGCTTCCAGCCCACACTTCAGGAGGCTTTCGTTGGGCCTGGTATGGGCCGACGGTGCCCGCTGTCGCCAACTCTTCAATTAACCAACTGGAGAATTTTTTGTCTAGCTTTACAGGTACTAATGTCGATGACTTCTGGGGCTGGGATGTTGGCACGAGGTCGGATTTTTCGGTTAAATTGGTCAGAACTGAAGTGGAAGGCTTAGTGCTCGGGTCTTCAAGCTCTTCTTTTCCTTGGTGCAATTGGCTTCCCCTCAAGGTTAATGCTTTTGCTTGGCGTGCGGGTCTTAACAAAATTGCGTCGAAGGAGAACCTTGCCTTCCGTGGTATCTCTTTGGATCCGTCTTGTGAAGGGTGCTCCTTCAACTTAGAGACCACGGATCACCTCCTTCTTCATTGTCCGCGGGTTAAATTAATTTGGAGCATCGTCCTTCAATGGTGTAAGGTCCCTCCGGACATTCCTCTTTCGGTTGGTGAGATCCTAACTATGCACAACTTGTCGGGTCCCTCCAAAAAGATGAATCGTTGCCTCCATTGTATCTTCGTCACCACTCTTTGGGTCATTTGGAAGTCGAGGAACGAAAAACATTTCATCAATCGGTTCAAGAGTTTGGATGAAAACATCGCCGACGTAAAACTTTGGTCATTTACTTGGATCAAGTCTAGGGGTCACTTTAGGTCACTTGATTGGTCGAATTGGTGTAATTTCAATTTCGCTTTGTAATTTTTTCTAGCGTCTTGCTAGCTTCTTTTTAATCTGCCGTTCAAAAAAAAAAAATTACGTGTGATATTTAAATATTCAGAGTTGACCAAGGTAAGGGTAACATGCTACTAACTAATTAATTATTAAATCAAGGCATGCTACGTTACGTACCGTGATTTAATTATGTGTAGCAGTTGATGCCCTCGTTACGTCCATTTCATATATTTTGTCTTGATGCTAATAGTCGCAACGTGCTTGGAAATGGAATAAATACGAGGTTAATTAATTTTTCTTTTTCTGAAATAAGTTTTTTTTTTTTTTTTTTTTTTTTGAACGGCGCTTTCATAAAAAACCAACGGAACACCCGGCAAGCAAGACGCAAACCGGGCCCGCACACAACAAACAAGAAAACTTACATGGGAAAGGAAAATTTACACCAATCAACCCACTCTACCCCCCATCCCTTGGCTCTACAATTGACCCAGAAAAAACTACAAGCCTTTATCTCCGACATCATCTCGCTAAGGGAGTGTTTGCGGCCTTTAAAAATACGATCGTTCCTCGCTTTCCAGATGACCCAAACCGCCGCGCGAGTCACCACATCCATCATTCTCAGTTTAGAGTTGGGGGCCAAATCATCTTGAATATCCAACAGCAGGTCTTTAGGATCGAAGACGACGCCGTTCGAAATGCCGCACCATTGAGAAATAAGCGCCCAAATGATCGATGAGAGACCGCAACCTGTGAACAAATGATGCACCGTTTCGACCGCTTCTTCACAAACCGGGCACAAGTCCGAGTGAATGGGGACACCTCTTTTCACAAGCTCCGATCTAGTAGGTAATCTGCCCAACATTAACCTCCAGAAAAGTATGTTCACCTTGGGGGGGATTAATTTGCACCATTTCACCCTTGTTTCCTCACTAACAGTAGCCGATTCTTGAATTAATTGTCTAAGGCACTTCACCGTGAACCGTCCCGACGAATCTCCTCTCCACTCCCACTTGTCCCTTTCCTGCACAATCAAGTTAGACAGGGAGATCCCCTTCTTTAGCAACTCCTTTTGCACTTTAACAATGTTCACCCAAACACCCGACCCCCCCTTTTTAACCGGAACCAGCCCCGAGGCAGCTCCACCACCATGAAAGCCATCAATTACTCTCCTCCACAACCTCTCCGGCTCGTCTAGATACCTCCACAACCACTTAGCATTCAAAGCAAGATTCATGATTTGCAGGGGAACCAACCCCAACCCACCTTTATTGATCGGTTTCATAAGAACATCCTTGCTAATCCAATGAATTTTCTTCTTGTTCTCTTTCCCTCCCCATAGAAAATTAAGACGAATGCTCTCAAGCTTTTGCAAAACTTTCATCGGGGCTCTATACAACGAGAAGAAATACAAGGGAATACTATCCAGAACCGATTTAACCAAGACAAGCCTCCCCGCTAGGGATAAACTAGAAGCCTTCCAGCTAGAAAGTCTACTAGAAAAAGCCTCAATAACTGGATTCCAGCTAATAATACGGTTGAGGTTAACACCAACAGCGAGACCGAGGTGCACGAAGGGAGGAGCAGCCCCGTTACACCTTAGGATCGCTGCCATATTCGCCACTTCCCCGTCGTCACAATTCAGCCCATACAGATTGCATTTATGCAAATTAACTTTCAGCCCGGACACGAGAAAAAAAGCCCTCAGCAGCCTAGATAAATTCAACACATTACCCTTGGACCACAATCCAACAATCAACGCATCATCAGCAAACAAAATGTTCGAGATCGTAGGCCCCCCGTTAGGGATCGGAAGACCATTAAAAATACCCAACCGGCCAGCCCTTTCCATCAACCATGAGAGGGCTTCCATCACAGTCAAGAATAAGAACGGGGAGAGCGGATCGCCTTGCCGGAGACCTTTAGAAGCTTGGAATTCCCACGAGGGCGAGCCATTAATCAAAACGGAAGCCCTAAAGGAGTTGAGGCAACCCCTAACCCACAGGCACCACTTTTCTGAAATAAGTTCTTCCAAGAATTCTTTTTCTATAATAGGATTCCAAGAAAATATTTATTTTGGATTATCTAACAGTGGAACATGTATCTTTTGTTGGACGATATAATATAATAAACATCTATACTACTATTAAACACAAGTTTTTAAAGTATAAATATTATTTTTTAAAGTGTGCCACATAGGATAAATCATATGTGTCAATTTGTGAGATTTTTAAATTAAATAATTTAATATAAATTTAAATTCTTTTCACATAAAAACTATCCATATATATATTTATTTTTAAAATAACACAACTTTAATTCATCATATCTCTTTTATTTCTCAACAAAAAATCGATCCGTAAATTGCTTTAGATTCGTGACAGAAAACCAACAAAACTAGATCCATATTACTTAGGTTTTAATCAACGAATGATGGTGAACAAATCAAAAAACAAAGTCACAGCCTCGGGTATTTACCCGGGTTACTGACTAGTGATATACTAAACGTTATTTGGGACACCGGTGATTTCCGTCATGCTTGTAGAAAACATCCTAATCTGATCGGGTTTCTGTTTAGAATATATGGTGTCAGAATTTGAGAACCAAATGAAGACGAACCCAATCTATCGTGTATTAACCCAGAATCAACAAGAAAACACAAATTTGAGAACAAACAACAGATCTCAAAAATGCAAATCTGAAACAATCATCACAAGATGATCTATACAAATCTCTACACCAAAATAACCACTAGACCACATGATGTAACGGCAAAGAGGAAGATGCACCAGAGCTGAGAAGAATAATACATGCATAAAATAAGCAGCTGAACACTCCTTAATACCTTAACACCCGGATGACCGACTCGGGTTCTTGAATCCAAGCCCAACTACCAGCAACCTATCCTTTCTTCAAGCCCAGTAGCACCTCAGCCCAATATGAAAAACACATTAAAACTTAATCAGAACTTAACTTCATTAAATTGAAGAAATGCGATAGAACATTGATCAAAATACAACCCCCCCCCCCCACCCCACCCCCCCACCCCCCACACACACAATTTAACTAAGAAAAAACATAAAAAAGTTCTAACTATTTACAGAAATTCTCATGTTGAGTTACAAGTAACCCTTTAGTAAAAATGTCAGTTATTTGATTTTTTGAGTCAACTCCAGCAGCCTTTATACACCCTTTAGCAATTTGATCTCTTATGAAAAATACATCTATTTCAAAATGTTGGGTCCGTTCAGGAAACACTGGATTTTGAGCTATAGACAAAGCAGCATTGTTATCACATAAAAGACTAACAGGTAAATAAATCTGCACATTTAGTTCTTGTAACAAATTTATTAGCCACATTATGTCACAAGAAGCTGTACACATTGACCGGTATTCAGCCTTAGCAGTCGACCAAGAAACAGTCAACTCTTGTTTACTTCTCCACGTGACCAAGGAATTTCCCAAAAGAATGCAATATCCAGTAACAGACCTCCTAGTATGTAAACATCTACCCCAATCAGAATCCGAATATGCTCTAAGTTCAAGTGTATCAGTTTTACTAAATAATATTCTCTGTCCAGGTGCCTTTTTTAAGTACCTAAGTAGTCTCATAGCTATTGCAAAATGAGAATGAGTAGGACTTTACATATGTCGGCTTAAAAAATGAACAGAGTAGGATATATCCGTCGAGTATGTAATATTCTTGTTACTGTAAATAGTGTGTTTGAATTTGAACATGTGAAAATCCTGCTAAAGTCCAAGTTCATGATTAAAGACTTAGGAGAGTTAAAATATTTTTTGGGCTTTGAAGTGATTAGGACTGATTATGGTATTTATTGATCTCAAAGAAAGTATTGCCTTGAGTTGCTTGTTGAATTTGATATGCTTGTAAGTAAATGTTCTAGTTGAGCAAAACTATGTGTTAACTGCTTTGTGTAAAGAAAATGAACAGGTGTTATCTAATATTATCTAATATTAGTGGTTATCAAAAATTGATAGAAAAATTAATATACTTATTACATTCATCAACATACACAATTAATACCAGAAACACATCGTCACTTTGTTTTACAAACATTGAATAATCACATTTACTTTGTTGAAACCCCAATTCAATTAAAACACCTACTAGCTTCTCATTTAACATTCAGGGAGCTTGCTTAAGTCCATACAAGGACTCCTTTACACACTCTAGCCTCATATATAGAATAATACCCTTCAGGCAAGGACATATACACATATTCATTTAGATCACCATACGAAAAAGCATTATTAATGTCAAACTGAAAAGCAGGCCAATCATTGTTAACAGATAAGGTAATAACAGTCCTAACAGTTATCATTTAACTACAGGAGAGAATGTCTCATCACAATCATTTCCCTCCTTTTGACTATAACCTTTAGTAACCAGCCTAGCTTTATATCTATCTATCTCTCCCGAAGACTTATATTTAACTTTATAAACCTATTTACACCCAATTGTTTTCCTACCAGGTGGTAACTCCACCAAATCCCAAGCGTCATTATATGCAATGCCTCTATCTCATCATTCATTGCAGACACCCGATTGAGATCATTAACAACTTGTTTATAATGTTTAAGTTCACTAGTTTTATTTAAAAGAGAAGTAAAGCACATATTTTCAACAGACAAATTTGCATAATTCACAACCTTTTCAACACCATATTTGACGTTTCCATCTATAACAAAGTCGTTTAGTCTATTTGGTATTCCAACACTCCTAGTGGACCACCTAAAGGGAACTGGTTCAGTTTCTTGGAAAACATGTGTTCCCTCAGAATTACTAGTTTTTTCCTTCTGATGGTCCCCACCCTCAGCCATGCCTAAGGTAGGATTAGAAGTCCTAGGAACCTGACTCTCACTCCCACCAGCATCTGTTCTATTAACCTGTTGAGAGCCAGATGTTTCACTAGCAACTTCTTCTCCTACACTTGGCGACCGAATCCCATGAGAACCACTATCTGATTTCTTTGTAGTGTTCTTATCATTTGGACCAGTCCCTTTAGAAGTCCCCACTTCAGTAGTGTCAAACATATCAAAAAGTTTAAAGTATCTAATTTTTTATCACTTAAGACAACAGAAGCATTTCTTTCTTCTTTATCCTTATAAGGAAAAATATTTTCAAAAAATTTAACATCTCTTGAAAAATTAATAACTTTATTGTCTAGAGACCACAATTTATAACCCTTTTTCTGGTTGGAGTATCCAACTAAAACACATTTCTCAGCATTACTTTCAATTTTTTCTTGTTTGTTTAACACACTTCTAAAACAGAGACAACCAACCAATCTAAGGTGACCAATAACAGGTTTAAAAACATAGACAACTTCATATGGAGACTTTCCATTTAAAAGAAGGAATATTGTTAATCAAATGTGGCAGTAAGAATACACTTAGACAAAAACCTTAGAGGAAACCCTCCTTGAAACAAAATAACTCTAGCAACATTCAACAAATGCCTATGTTTTCTTTCAGCTATTCCATTTTGTTGTGGAGTATATGCACAAGTGGTTTGATGTATGATTCCATTTTCAACAAAAAAAATTCACTCATTTGTTTATTTACAAACTCAGTTCCATTACCACTCCTAAACACCTTGACACATTTTTCAAACTGAGTTTTAACTAGACTAACAAAACCTTGAATGTTAAAAGTTTAAAAGCCACTTCACTTTTATGTTTCATTAGATAAACCCAAACAACTCTTGAATAATCATCAACAGTGGTGAGAAAAAAACCTGAACCCTTCTCTACTTGGAACTCTGTATGGGCCCCACACATCTAGGTGAACCAATTCACCTATACTTTTAGATGAGTGTTCACTTAAAGGGAATGGATCCCTATTATGGAACCAATCTACAGGTACACGGTTTGATACATGGTTCCTGATCGTCATGTGAAGTATCGAATTCAAGACAAAGACATGCAAGATTGTTGGTGTCCGAACCTTCCGAACATGTCCGAACCTGAGGTTCGGCTAAGCGTGTTTGTGTTCAGTATAAATAATATGTCTTGTGTTGTATTTAGAAGGGATTGAACTTTCTGTGTCAGATCATAAGTGTGTGTACTCTGTGGTTCTCTGTGGTCTAATACAAGTCTTTGTATTTACTCTCGTGTTCATTCTCGTTTTACATTGATTTCGATACGACCGAGTAGACGATCCACCGCTCACGCATTTTCATTCACTCTTGCTAACTCTCTCTTTTCATCCAACAATTTTTCCATATCAACCTGATATTGTGCAACTTGAGCAGCTTGTTCATCATAAGTCTTATTAAGCATATCAAGCTTAATTTTTTGATTTTTCAAACAAATTATAAAATCAGTCACAGCATCCTCAGCTTCATCCTTCCATTTCTTCACTTCCTTCACTAACTAATAAAACGTTAAGTATCAAAATCTCTCTTGAGGAAGAAGTGAATGACATCAAGAAAGAGTCGTCAATTAACTATCGTCATAGACTTATATTATGGAACCAATTGGAAATGGAAAATATTGATGAGACTTAACGATTCTCAATTGCGGCTATGCTGGAGAATTCTTGGAAGAACAAGCCAACAGATTCCATCTTCCCCCTATCTGGCAATTCTTCTTCTCACAAATCCAACTTTGCTTCTCCCCCCACATCAATAACCATCATCTTGCTGACCATGACACCCAAATGGTAATGCATGCTCTGATTCAGAGATTAAACATGAATTTCTCTCACTATCTGCTACAGAACATGAAAAATAACTGCTACATTCCTATAGAAGAGAGAGTAATTCTGTATCCCTGATTTGTGATAAGAATGTTATGCCAGGCCAAACCGTGGCACGGAATCCCTTGTGGTTTTGACACTAAACTCCTACCCTCTCAAAGACGTCTTGGCCTTCATCTCACTAGTCTTCTAAATGATAAAATAGAGGAAGAAGAAGAGGGCTTAAGACCCATCTCTCACAACCACATCCCTCTTCAACTCGAAGCCAGAGCACATCCACCAGAATCAGTATCAACTGGCGTACTTGATTTAGACCAAGACGACTTACGAGTTGATTTGATATTTGGAGACCATGGTTCATCATAAATTTGACCTTTGTTATCAATATATATAGCAGTGTTGTGGATATATGCAGTCGTTGGACAATCAGCAGCAAGATGTCCAGGCTGACGACATGAATAAGAATCATACCTAGGAGATGGACTCCTTGAAGATGATGACCCTCCAGAATAATAAGATTTGTCATTTGAAGGAGGTGATTTCTTTGGAACTTTAACTTTTGAAATCTTCTTAGCTTTTTCTGGCTTCGGAGCTTTAACCGGTGCTTCCATCACTTCATAACTCAAGCCTTTGTTCTTATCTGGAGTCTTTGATGAACCTAAAGAAGAACTAGAAGCTTCTCTTCCCTTAGCTTCTCTAGTAAATATAGCTTTGATGTCTTTTAGTTTGTTATTTTCAACCAAAACTTTTTCTTCTTCAGTTCCAGACGAAGTACTCGAAACAACCTTATCAAACACTTGTTCATTTTCCAAGAAAATAGACTTTGAATTAAACTTCGGAGCTTCTCCCAAAGTTTTTTGCTTTTTCTCATATTTGGTCTTCTTTTTCTTTGCTGGAGTGGCAAACTTTGAATAATCATGTAATTCGTCTTTAGGATCCAGTGGAGCAGATGTAACTTCAGATAAATCCACTGGTTGAGGAACCATGTGAATATCATTCTTCTTTGAACTATCCTCACTCCGATCCTATTTGTACAAGAAATTCAGTAATGTCCGCGACAAATTACAATTCTTCACTTGCCTTTATAACTCCAAAATTTCCAATTTCAATTTAGAGATTTTCTGTTGAGCATCGAACACTTCTTTTGTGACTTGATGAACTTTGCATTGAGATCATCATATTCGTACGTTTGCAACTTCTAAATCTCACATTCAGCAAACAATTCCTCAATTACACTTTCTCGTTTCTTCTTGTAAATCTCAACATCTTTTGTCAAAACTTCATTCTTATCTCGAAAAATAACATTTTCATCTCGAAAAGGAACATTTTCATCTTGAAGTGTAGAGATCTTGTTTTGAAGCTTTTCAATTGTAGCAGCTGATTCAACAACAAGTGCATTAGCTTTTTCATATTTTTGTTGAACCGGATAACTCTTTTCAAATAGATTCTTAAAATCTTGTGCTGCATCTTATGCTTCAGCTTTGGCTTTCTCACACTCTTCAACCAATATACTCTTTTCTTTTATCACATCTTCATGAACATGAACTAAATCATAATACTTTTTCTGAAATTCTTCCAAGTCTTTCTTTAAAATCACAATTTCTTCAGACAATAATTCAGAATCTTCTCAAGACTTGCATTCTTCTTACCCAACCTTAGACATTCAAGACATTTTGATTCTTCGACTTTAACTTCTTTGATCATTGATATTGTCGAATTGAAATCAGAATCAGTCAGAATACTATCATCATCATCATGACGAGCAGTCAATGCAACAGTCAATGGAGCATGTTTCATTGATGCTTCAGAATCTGCATTCCAGGCAAATTCATCTGGATGCCAAAACATTTCAGTCGGTTTTTCATCAAAAGAAACAATTTTTCTCTCAACCTTGTGAACTTCATTTGGTGAATGAATAACCAAATGAGCATGTTGACCAGACTTCAATTTATTTGCAGTTGAACTTGGACATTCTCATGCAAAATGTCCATATATAGAACACTTATAACACTTAACCTTTGACTTATCAAGTCCAATTTTTCCATCCTGATTCAATCTCTTCTTTCCAGTTCTATTGAAAATTTTCTTCGTTCTTCGAACCAACATAGCATACTACCAGTTCAAATCCATTTCTTCCAAATGATCATAATCAATTTGATCATAATCTTCATTGGTTAATTCTGCGTTACTTACCGAACCAGTAATAACACAAAAATATGAAGATACCAATGCAGACATTAAAGCATTATAATCATCGGTAGTTTGAGCAGACAAAACATTCTGAGTTGAAGAACTAGGAACAGAAACAGTACAACGAGCAGAATAACTAGGAGTTTCAGATTTACCTGCAATGAATGCTGTAAGAGGTGCGGAACTAAGAATATTAGATTTCCCAGCATTCATGGTTGAATTATTGTCACCATAATACATCGCAGGATTTTGAACTTGTGCAGGAAGTGACTTGTTCACCATTAACTCCATATTCCTTGCTTGGATTCTTTGAATTAGATCATTAAATGACAATCCTGGGTATTCTTTATCATGAGTGATCATCATTACATAATTCTTCCATTTCTCAGGTAGTGCTTCCAAAATCTTTTCTTTCATATCAACTTCTTGCTTTGTAAGACTTACCAAACGCATTTCACTCATTAAGTGAGCAAATATTGCAATCAGATTTGGAATTGATTCGTTTTGATAATGCTTAACTATCAAATTCATTCTTCAAAACCTTTTATCGACTTTTCTTATATTGATCATTCCCCTCACATCTCTTTTCCAATGCATCCCACAAACTCTTTGATGTATAGTCACCCGAGAATTGATGTAACAATTCTTTAGGAATAGCCATAGTCAAAGTACCATAAGCCTTCTTCTCAGCTTGATATGCTTTCTTTTGTTCAGATGTAAGCTTCCTTTGAGGAATTGGCTCCCCGGTTTCATCCTTAAGATAGACATATTGATCAGTGAAGGATAACCACATATCAATATCATTTGTGTCAACATACGCTTCAAATCGTTAAACCCAACTATGATAATCTTCCAATTTGAGCAATTTGGGAACTTTCTGACTTGTTCCGATTTCATTATCCGAACCTGTTCTGAACTTAATCCGAACTCCGTCCGAACCTTATCCGAACAGAAATGAGTCGAACTCACTCCGAATCTCAACTTCGGAGGATCTAACGAAACCTGAACCAAACTTGTTCCGAACGTTGTACGAACCTTTGCCGAACTATGTCCGAACGTGACTCGAACCTTGACCGAACCACGAGAACAACCGAACGTCGTCCGCACCTGGAGTTCGGAGCAGTTATTTTTTAGTTACAGGCGAACGTCAGACGAACTCGAACACTCTCGACACCATTTTTGCGATTTTTAGTGTTTTCGGATGAATTTTTGAACAGAAACTCAGATAAACTCTATAGAAACGATTTAGAAAAAGATTTTTCAGGAAAAACACACTCGAGATGATCAAACGAACTCAAAAACTTGAAGACTTTTCAAAAACCCCCACTCTTTGACTCAAAACTCCGAAAAATAGTAATCTCCAACCAGTAGAAAGAACCGAAAGCTCTGATACCACTTGAAAATGCGTGAGCGGTGGATCGTCTACTCGGTCGTATCGAAATCAATGTAAAACGGGAATGAACACGAGAGTAAATACAAAGAAACTTGTATTAGACCACAGAGAACCACAGAGTACACACACTTATGTTCTGACATAAAAA
The DNA here is from genome assembly GCA_039602395.1 of Deinandra increscens subsp. villosa. Lineage (NCBI taxonomy): Eukaryota > Viridiplantae > Streptophyta > Magnoliopsida > Asterales > Asteraceae > Deinandra > Deinandra increscens. The sequence continues at coordinate 5,913,775 of JBCNJP010000010.1, read as the reverse complement.
GTTCAAGCCCTTCTGAATACAACACAAGACATACTATTTATACTAAACACAAACACGCTCAGCCGAACCTCAGGTTTGGACATGTTCGGACGTGTCCAAACTTGGAGTTCGCCAAAGGTTCGGACACCAACAATCTTGCATGCCTTTGCCTTGAATTCGATACTTCACATGACGATCAGGAATCATGTATCAACAGTGAATAAACTGCAAAATGCAAATCTTGAAATTTAGAAAAGAAACGAAGACAAATGGAAGAAAGAATTATTTGCTGAGCTTGATAATCTTAGAATGCAAAAATATGAAACAAACAAGGTTGCGAATAGGTTGATTGCAATAGAAAAGGAATTGGCTGAAGCACAACAGATGATTTCCGATTTGAAGATTCAAGTGATTGATGCAAATCATCTTTTGAACAATGTAACTAATTCACAATCTTTCACAAGCTTCTTAGCAAAAGATGCAAATTTTAAAAGAATGTTTGATAAGTCGGTGTCACCTCCGGGAAGTATCAAAGAGGCTGTTAATGAGGTGAAGGAAAAAGTAGAAGATTGTGATTATTCTAACTGTGACAACCCGTAAAAATTTCCAAGTCAAACCCGTTACTTTGACTTTTATCATTACCGCTAATACGTGCATTATCTGTTAATTATCTGATCATTGTTTGTTAACTAGAATATATATATCCGTCTAAATAATTCCCGAGTTTGTATCAACGTTCTTTGTCCGATTTAAAAAAACAAGCAAACCCACTAAAGACTTAGTGGAATTTTAATAACAAGAAAAATATATAAAATATGACTTTTATATATTCTCCGCCCAGTGTCCGAACTGAATGTTCGACGCGTCAAAAATTTAAGTAATTTTTACATTATCAAAAGTTTGATCAAGACTTGGATTCCTCAACCCGTTTCAGTCAGAAAAATCCGAACGTCAACCGAACCTCGAACCCGTAACCCCGTTAGGCCCCGTTAGGCCCCGTTAGGCCCAGTCAGGCCCAACCACCTCAAAACTTATCACATATTTTCACTTGAAAATACTTATATAATTATTTTGCCAAATAATTATAAAAGGTTTAAGTCATGACATATAAATATTGATTTCGTATATTTAGTTGATCAATAAATATATTCAATCGGACTATCCAAAACAAATACAAACGGGATATTATATCAAGATTTGACCGGTATCGTTTGGGTGACATTATTGTTACTCAATAACCAAATACCTTATATATATATATACACATTGTCTCATTATTATTAGGACGTTACTTGCATACCTTGTTTCCGGATTTGTATACTTGTCCTTATTTCGCCTCGATCAGGTGAGTTTCACGGCCCCTTTTTCTTTTAACTGTTTTATACTTTGGGGGAGAATTCATGAAACATTAAACTTTATACATTCTTTTGACTTGTATATGATGCCCCTTTCTTTTAAAACTGCTTTAAATATCTTGGGGGATTATTCCTGAATCAAACAAACAAACTTTTAATTGACATTATGGCTACTGTACCGAGGTAATGGTTACATATTATTTTCCGTATCACATACTATGGTACATTATCGTTATAAACGATTGTACAACCGAATCCCACTATTAATTGAATTCGATTAGTTCTGTACGAAACGATAACTAATGAATAGATCTATTTGGGTTGACAACCCTGCCCAGTTTGGTCGCTCCAAACCTGACACCGGTAATTGTCGAGGGGTACATGTCAGTTATTCTGCTCTGTTCGGTATTTCTCGGGATAGAATGCCATGAGTGGGTAAACCGTTAGTATTCGAATTTGAGGTTCATGTGAGACCATAACAACAACTACAACAGTAAGTCGAATAATGACAAGCCGTGCAAACCTTGATCGTGCACACATAATTCAACAAACCGTGCAAACCTTGATCGTGCACAAATCATTCATTAAACTGTGTAAACCTTGATGTGCACAAGCCATTCATTAAACTGTGTAAAACTTGACTTACACGACTCTGTTACTACATGTTTTTGTATGCCTTAAACTGTTTATAAACCATTTGTAGAATCATCAAACCTGTGAACTCACCAACTTTATGTTGACTTTTTAAGCTCATGAATTCTCAGGTATTTAACTGCTGCTTGCTTGGATTGACATTCATCATTAGGACCTGCATGTTGTTTGGTGTCATAGTCAACACTTAGCGCATTTGGAGTTTTCATCAGCATCACATCAACTTGGAAACGTCATACTTTTTAAACATCGACTTTGTACCGTACAATCATTGTTTTACTATCACTACTTTCCGCTGCATCTTGTAAGACATTTTGTATAAATCAAGACGTTCCTTTTGTTTTAATCTTTTAGAGGTCGTTCAATGTATCCACGACTATGACTCCATGACGTCACACGCCTCCATTCCCGAAAGTTTAGGGTGTGACAGATTGGTATCAGAGCCGTGGTTATAGCGAACTAGGTTGCATCTGTAGGACCTAGACTATAACCCTGCTCTCTTGAACGCATTTGCGTATGCATTTCATGTTGCTTGCTTGTATACGTGCTTACTTGCTTAACTGCTTTATGACGCTGGAAATTTGTCACAACCTTGCTTACCCCTACCACTATTCTGTATGACACACGAGGATGAGTACGAACACACACTGAGACACGAACGTCTCCTCAGTACACGACAGCCTTCGACGATGACGTCAACAAACGAACAGACGCATGTGGGCCACAGACTGGCTAGTTACACAACTGCCGATGTTGTTGCACATACTGAAGTTGTCACTGCTGTACTTGCTTTATATAAAACATCTCCGTACATATCCGATGCATCACATCCTATTGAACAACACATTAGTGATGATCGCGCCTAGGAAGTCAGCCTTCATACTACATCAAGAAGCGGTATTTCTCTCTCTCTCCTTCCTCTCTCTTTCTTTCTTCCTCTTTCTATCTCTCTCCTGCTGAGGCCGCTAAGCGAAAGAAACTGGCCAAGGTCCGCCATAGAGATTGGATACTTGGATCCCCGCCAAGAGAAGAAAAATACTCCAAGCATTCACGAGATTTGGAAAACTCGTCAACGGTCTACGTCATAGCCTGGATATCGAGGCATTTAAGGACGCATTTCTGAGAGAAGGATTATGTCTAGTTGGTAGACCAACACCTCTAGCACGAGGCATGCTTGCGTGATGAACTCACAAGATAAAACCACTTTTCTTGCTCTTACGCACGAAATGGATTAAGTAGCATGTCGCTATGACTAAGTAACCCCCGCTTGCCATTTAGGAAAATCACCAATTTATCGTACATCTAGAGTCGCCATCACGATTAGGAAGAATCTCTCGCATGAGAGTACCAATACCATCCAACTATAGCGACGCTCAAGAATGCTTGTTGTCTGACACTTGATCAGACTTATCAAGCTATGCGTCAGGAGAAAAGCCTACAACAAGGAAGTTGTACAAAGAGAACCTACATCAGTTTGGCTGTAATGGTGACGAGCAACCACCCTGTTGAGCAACATCAAACGTCGGAAGCAATGGCCGATGTTTACGCATCTAGAACTTAACGCATATAGACTTACAAGTCAACTCAGGAAGGATCGGAAATGCTAAGGAAGCTCGAAGTAGAGCATTTGTCATCAACATAGGAGGTGCCTTACGATACCCCGACCTAGTCACGGGTACGTGTCCTCTTAATCGATTGACATTCTTAGAACTTACTCAAGACGCTAGAATATTTTGCCTATTGATTTTAGTCCCTTAACTAAAATTTTCCCTCCTACCCTAGACACTAAGTACTTCGTAGGGCTAGTTGTCGATAAGCTTACTAAAGCCACAGAGAACACACGAACCTAATTCCCTAGGACTGTTAGATCATTCGTTCGACATCTACTTGTTGCCTGTCAAACTAGAAGCCATGGCCTCTCTATAATGCAATGATTATCAACGACCCGCGCATAGATTGTTGCTTTAGGAAGGAGCACGGGATACTGCTAGTAAAGGGTAAAACTCTAAAGAGCGAAGCCAAGATAAACGTTATTCCTAGCATAAGTCCTAGAAGGATGTCATGTTGCTGAGAAGAAAATCGAAGAAGATGTTACTATTTGTTTGGGAACTTCTTAGAGTCTTCCCTTAAGAATTTTTCCTCGCCTACCCCGCCTAGACAAGTGGAACCCCATATCAAATTAGGTTCCTAGAGCCACACCGGGTTTCCCATACGTGGTCACACCGACCGTGATACAAGAAATTGTCTAGCTTGGAGCTACCAGAAAAAGGATTCATTAGGTAGAACCTATCCTTGTGCGAGGCCCCTAATCGGTGACAGATAGACCTTTTCGGAAATATTTCGATTGTCATAAGTGGAACAAACTAACGGTGAAGAACTGTTGTCCACTCCTTAGATTCACAATCGACTCGACCACTTGCAAAAGTCAAGTTTATACTCATAGGACTAATGAGAATTATGCTACCACCAGATTTGATGTTGTGAAGAAGACATTGCCAAGAAGACATTTAGGACTTTTTATAGTCGCTAATAGTTTCTAGTACGCCTTCTGATTAGATGAACGTACCTACCATGTCCATAGACTAGTGAACCTCAAGTGCAGACCCTTATAGGAATAGAATCGTTATCATCAAAGATATTCAAACCTACTCCTATAGTAAGGATGAACATAAGCAACATTTAAGGCTTTCACCATAGTTACTTAGAAATAGAAATCGTACGCGAAATTCTCCAGATATAGCATTTTGGATTCACGAGGTACATTTCTTAGGAGATGTGATCAACGATCGAGTTATTTAAGTCGATCCGTATCTGAGTCAAAGCCATAAGCACTCCCTCTACACCGTCAAAAATCCGAACCACTTAGGTCTCGGTAGCCAGTACCGTAGATCCATGAAGAATCCCTTCAAAATGGCCCAAAACCATTTTGACTTAGAAAGAAATTCATTTCCTGCGCCCCTCGACAACTGGAGATTCATGAGAAGAATCGTACGACCCACGACTTAGAGCATGGAGCTGTAGTGCTTACCCTAAGGGCTAAAAGACACTACCTTAGGCAACGAAGTGTACCGTATACACTGATCCTAAGAACGCTCAGTACGACCATTCATAATGACCTCATCTACTAGAGTTGTGATAGACTCACCCTAGTTACGCTACACTTAATACAAAGCTCCCAAGGACAGGAATCCAAGGAAGAGTGACTGCACGGCAGAGAGAGTCAAACTATAGAAAAATTCATTGGAGTTTATTACTTCACGAATGAAATTTGGGGTGCCTAGCAATAAAAGCGTGAAGAGCTTAGTTTTAGATAAGGCACACAAATCTAGATACTTTCTCCATCTCGCATTTGACAATACGTATCATGGTTTACGAGAAAGTTATTAGTGGTCTGACGTGAGGAACTGAAATCTCTATCCATGTCAACAAATGACGTATTCGATACCGGAGAATTTTCGATGTACTAATATAACCCTAGATATCCAATGGAAATGGGAACTCAACTCTAAGGAATTTGTCGTAAAGCCTCCAAAGGACTCGTTCCAGTTGAGATACTATTTGGATAATAGTTGATCAACTAATGGGATCCGCTCATCCCTATGGATAATGGTATGACTTACCAAGAGCCCACCTGAAACGGGTTAAGCGATGCGACGTCCCATTTCCCAATCAACTCTGAGCAAGATAATCATTTAACTTCAAGATTCTGACAGTCATCGTAGAAAGCTTTGAGAACTCACTCGATATGAGTATTGCCTACCATCCCTAGGATGATGGCCAAAGCAATAGGACTAATTCAACAATGGAAGATATGTTGTTTTCCGGATGTTGATTTTGGGAATGGTTAGGAAAATCATATGTCACCAGCTAAACCTCTTACATCAGTAGTTATCGCATAAGGCATCGAACTACACCCTTTTGATGTCACGTCATGAAAGGAAGTATCATTCATCTACTTTTCGGACTAAGGTTGGAAGGAACCAACCTACTAGTCTGAAGTATCCTCCTATGTATTGCAAGCAAGTTACCTCTAATTTGCAATAGACCTGCGGACACACGCGACCATTAGAAAGACTATGCTGACGCATGACGCGAACCCTTAGAAATTTAAGGGGGTTCAAAACCTTATAACATGTATTGCCTTGGACATGCGATAATTAGGGATGAAAGATCTTTGTTCGCATTGGAACTTTCGGGATTCAATGAAGGATCTGTTCGAAAGATAATCAACCCGAACTACTCCGTAAGACCAATGGAGTCCCCGACACATTTCATTTTCTGACAAGCCGAAAATAAGTAAAGCTTAGGCTGATCATGTAAGCCAAATTACAATTGTGGGTGCACACATAATTGTAATTTGAACTGCATGAAAATCCTGGTAGCACCCATTCATGAGTAATCATGACTTGTCCAGAAACCTTCAAACTCAAAACCTCGTTCATCCGTGTGTCAATCCTCATTCTTTTATCAGACTATTGGGATTTATCTACCGACTTCATTGATAAACCATAACAATCCAGGATCCGATGATCCGAACATCAAACCAGAGTCGCACTCCCGACGTGATAGATCACTGAAAACTATTATCAACGATCAAAAGGTCACATGGCTAAGCGATAACCAGATTTGATAAAAATTACCCTTAAATTTGTCTGTCGATGCAGTTCCATCAATCGACATTGTCTGAATTTCGGGACGAAATTCTCTTAAGAGGGGGAGAATGTGACAACCCGTAAAAATTTCCAAGTCAAACCCGTTACTTTGACTTTTATCATTACCGCTAATACGTGCATTATCTGTTAATTATCTGATCATTGCCTGTTAACTAGAATATATATATCCGTCTAAATATTCCGAGTTTGTATCAACTATCTTTGTCCGATTTAAAAAACAAGCAAACCCACTAAAGACTTAGTGGAATTTTAATAACAAGAAAAATATATAAAATATGACTTTTATATATTCTCCGCCCGGTGTCCGAAGTGACTGATCGACGCGTCAAAAATTTAAGTAATTTTTACATTATCAAAAGTTTTATCAAGACTTGGATTCCTCAACCCGTTTCACTCAAAAAAATCCGAACGTCAACCGAACCCCAACCCCGTTAGGCCCCGTTAGGCCCAGTCAGGCCCAACCACCTCAAAACTTATCCGTTTGACCCGAAAATTTTATCGATGACCCTGTGTAACCCAATGAGTGTTTTGACCCAACCCGCCGACCCGTAACCTGACCCGATCCCCGGCCCAATGACCCAAGCATGGACCGATCCGGCCCGGCTTCCGGCCCGATCTTCGACCCATTTTCGGCCCACTATAACCGGCCCAATTATATATATCTTTTATGTATTTTTCGGCCCAACTATTTAAACTCAAGTTTTTATAGTTTAAGCCCAATGCTAATTTTATTTAAATGGTCCAACACCTTTGTAGTTTTTATAAAAAAACAAAAAAAAAAACAAAAAATTAATGTTTATTTTCCAAAATTTTTATAAACATTAATCTACTATGTTTATACCAACCCATGGACTTTTATAAGATTATTGAATCTTAATAAATATCCATCTTTTATAAAAAAAGTCTCCATCTTTTTTTAGAGTCACCTACTTCTTAATTTTGATGATTATTTTGAATCATAATATAAATCAATTAAAGGTTGGCATTTGGGTATTACCCAAAGGATTAAGAACCCACTTTTTAGTATAAATAGGAGTGCTTGGGTTCACTTTTACTTGCACCTCCCCACACTTCTATCTCCCTCAAACACCCCCTCAAGCCTTCCCTCTCCTCCCCATTTTTGGCCCTAGCCGCCGGCCACCACCACTAAACCACCGCTCCACCACCGCCGGCCACCACTCCACCACCGTGAGCCGCCGCCAACCGCCACTCAACCTCCTTTTTCCTTCCCTTGGTGAGTCTTTTTTCATACTTTTCCTATACTTAGATTATCACCCAACAACCTACAAGTCTTGATATATACTTAAAACAATTCTTTCTCTAATCCTCTAAAAACCAACACTTGGGTTAAATAATACAAGTGACTTGATCTAACACATTATTTGGTGCCTTAAGGCTTAATGTTACCAAGATGTGGGGTTGTACACTAAAGAAACCAAATTTGGGCGTATTGTGTATCAAAACCTAGATCATTTATATTCTCTTGAATTAAATTACTTGTCATTTAATATCTTGCAATTTATTTATTTATTTACTTGTTATTTAATTATCTTGGTCCTAACACTAATGTGTTAGTAGATTTGTCCTAATACTTCAAGTATTAGTAGATTTGTTCAATATTTTTGAACATAAAGGTCCTAGCTTTTACTAGTAGATTTATTTACTTACTTGTTATATTAATAACTAACTCATGACTTAAACAAATGATCTAACAACATTAACTTGTTATGAACAAACCCATGACTTAATCCTAACACTTATGTGTTAGTAGAAATCTTGATAAGTCATGAAAATATAAAACATAATCACTTAACAAGTTAGATGACCAACTAAAACCATTGAATTAATTTTGATAAACAAAGACTTGTTTAAAAATTAATAAATAAGATATTCCTAAAGACATGGAATAATTAGATTTTTGGACTTTAAAAAGACTTGGATTCTATTAAATAATCTCAAGTCAACTTGTTATAAAAATATTTAAACGCTTTCGACGTTTTAAACGTCAAATAATTATATTGAACATATAATTATTTTAACACTCATACTTTTAAAAAGACGGTCATCTTAACTTAACATGATTATGACTTTTTTCAAATGAATTTATAAAATCCTTTATAAATGTATAAGTATAAATACAAAGGTATGTATTTTTTTTTATTTATACTATTTCAATAAACCTTGTCACATATTTTCACTTGAAAATATTTATATGATTATTTTGCCAAATAATTATAAAAGGTTTAAGTCATGACATATATATATTGATTTCGTATATTTAGTTGATCAATAAATATATTCAATCGGACTCTCCAAAACAAATACAAACGGGATATTATATCAAGACTTGACCGATATCGTTTGGGTGACATTATTGTTACTCAATAACCAAATACCTTATATATATATATATACACATTGTCTCATTATTATTAGGACGTTACTTGCATACCTTGTTTCCGGATTTGCATACTTGTCCTTATTTCGCCTCGATCAGGTGAGTTTCACGGACCCTTTTTCTTTTAATTGTTTTATACTTTGGGGGAGAATTCATGAAACATTAAACTTTATACATTCTTTTGACTTGTATACGATGCCCCTTTCTTTTAAAACTGCTTTAAATATCTTGGGGGATCATTCCTGAATCAAACAAACAAACTTTTACTTGATATTATGGCTACTGTACCGAGGTAATGGTTACATGTTATTTTTCGTATCCCAAACTATGGTACATTATCGCTATAAACGATTGTACAACCGAATCCCACTATTAATTGAATTCGATTAGTTATGTACGAAATGATAACTAATGAATAGATCTATTTGGGTTGACAACCCTGTCCAGTTTGGTCGCTCCAAACCTGACACCGGTAATTGTCGAGGGGTACATGTCAGTTATTCTGCTCTGTTCGGTATTTCTCGGGATAGAGTGCCATGAGTGGGTAAACCGTTAGTATTCGAATTTGAGGTTCATGTGAGACCATAACAACAACTACAACAGTAAGTCGAATAATGACAAGCCGTGCAAACCTTGATCGTACACACATAATTCAACAAACCGTGCAAACCTTGATCGTGCACAAATCATTCATTAAACTGTGTAAACCTTGATGTGCACAAGCCATTCATTAAACTGTGTAAAACTTGACTTACAAGACTCTGTTACTACATGTTTTTGTATGCGTTAAACTGTTTACAAACCATTTATAGAATCATCAAACCTGTGAACTCACCAACTTTATGTTGACTTTTTAAGCTCATGAATTCTCAGGTATTTAACTGCTGCTTGCTTGGATTGACATTCATCATTAGGACCTGCATGTTGTTTGGTGTCATAGTCAACACTTAGCGCATTTGAAGTTTTCATCACCATCACATCAACTTGGAAACGTCATACTTTCTAAACATCGACTTTGTACCGTACAATCATTGTTTTATTATCACTACTTTCCGCTGCATCTTGTAAGACATTTTGTATAAATCAAGACGTTCCTTTTGTTCTAATCTTTTAGAGGTCGTTCAATGTGTCCACGACTATGACTCCATGACGTCACACGCCTCCGTTCCCGAAAGTTTAGGGTGTGACACTAAGTTTGCTGATTCCAAATCTGATGAAGAAAAGATTGTGAAGAAAAAGAGAAACAAAAAGAATAAAAAGAAGAAAGCTGAAAGTTCTCAAGTTCCAAAGTTTGTGCCTGGTTTGTCATCTGCTGAAGAAGGAAAATCTGCCATTCCGTTTGAGAAAATTTGTTTCTCATACTGACATTGATGAGACGCTTTTCTATGCTAAGAAGGGTGTTGATCAAATGAAAGCAGAGTTTTCTCGTCTTGCAAGGAACGGGCATAACTCATCTAGTTTTGAAGAGAAGGCTTTAGGTAAACATGTTGGTTTGGGTTTCGAGCACAGAGCGACTAATATTGGTTCTTCTATTAATCAAAAGACACAGAATTTGAAAAAGGTTAACTTGAAGAAAGCTAAAAAAGAGGTGTTCAAGGCTGATAAAGTTCAACTCGAGAGGTATTATAAGCTCAAGGGTTCGGAACAATATTTTCTGACAAAGAACTTCCGCTTCATTACGTGGATGCCCAGAAAATATCAGAAGTTTTTGTAAAGACCGATGCTCCAATATCCAAAAAGAAGCAACCTACTAATTTTTCTTCTGAAGGATCGGGCTTTACTCCAAAGAGCCCAACATCAAAATGGGTTTATGATCATGGCCATCAGGTATATGATACATTTTATGATCATTTTGGAGATGTACATTTTTGTGAAAATTTGCAGGTTCCTAAACGATGGAGCAAAAACGATCGTTTGTGTTACAATTATCGCCGAAAGGGACATATGGCACAGGATTGTCCAGTTCCAAATGATTTTATGCAAAGGAGAAAGGAAAAGGTTCCAGTTGCTAGTAAATCTGCCAAACCAAGGTTCATTGATGAACGTGGCAGAGTTTTTAATGAATTTTAAACTACATTCTTTAAAAGGCAAGAAAGATTTATTCCAAAATTTTCAAAAGTTACAAATGTAGGTTGTTCGTCATAGTCACATGTGCTTGATTCATCAAAAACTCATTTACCAAAACAACATCAACAATGGAAACCTAAGGTGGTTTCAAGCAAAATTAGGACACTGGTCGACCAGAAGCACTTCGCTTCGAGTCATTTATAAACTGATGTGTTTGACCAGTGTGCAAGTACTTCTAGAAGACCTATCGGTGATTCAAGTTGCTGATGGAGGAGTATTTTACTTAATTTAAATTCATGATTCATCTTACTAATTTGAAAGTTTTCTGACACTTAAAACTGACAGGTATCCGTGTCGTTTGATCAATTTTATTTATTTACATTTCGTCCGTCGTTTAGAGGGAGAAAATTGAAAAAGTAAAAAAAAGTGCATTGCTTTTATAAAAGGAAAAATGGACGTAAATAATCCCAACTATTGAGTATTGTACAATAATAATCCCAACTTCACTTTTGTATGAGAACAGTCTAAACTCTATACACTGTTTTTTTAAATAAACTTTCCGTCCATTTTTTTAACCACCGTTAAATGACGCTGACGTGGATGCATACGTGTCAAAAAAGAACCTCATTTTCCTACTTGGCTTTTTTTATCCCTTTATTTTAACTCCTCTTTATTTTTCTAAAAAAAAAACCCTAAATAATAAAACCCCCAAATCTGATTTGCATTACGTATTTCTCATTCCAGCCCTAATTCATGAAATCCCACCCTCGTTCTCCCTGTACTTCCTGAAATCAAACCCCAAATCAGTATCGCAACCCATCTTCATGATCCAACACTAAACGATTTCAGCAATGGTTGATCGTGTTCTCACAAATCTGTACTATGGAGGTGAAATTGTGTATCAACCGACGATGAGGTACGCTGGAGGTTTATCAACGGCATTGAACATTGAAGTGGACAAGATGTCCTTTTTCGAGATATCTGATTACGCGGTGGAGTATGGAAAGTATAAAAAAGGAAGCTTTTCACTTCATTGGGTTGTCCCAGGTATGGATTTTGAAGGTGGATTGTTACCATTGTCTAATGATAGTGATGTTGCTAGTATGTTAGACATACTAGGACCTAGATTCACTGGTGTTGTTAGTTTGTTTGTCAATCCCATGACACAAGAGGTGGAGCCCATAATAAATGTGAGCCCAAAAGCCCAGCCTAACCCATCTGAAGCCCATTTAGGGGCTGATTCTGTGATTGATAACCTACATCAGAAGGATGAGGTAGCTGGAAGTGGTTGTGACAGTGAAGGAATTGACATTGAAGAAGATACAAGATCCGTTGGTTTGAAAAAGGATGAAGTGCCAAAAGAAAAGAAACCAAGAGGTAGGCCAAAGAAGATTGCAAAGACAACTGAAGGGGCTGGAACTTTAAGTGGGAAACCTGTGGAGAAACCTAAGAGAGGCAGGCCAAGGAAAGTAGCTCCTCAACTTAGCCAATCATCTCAAGTGATTCAAGCATCTGTTCTTGACCCATGATGTTTATTTTAGCAAGTTTATTCCCCATGATGTAGTTTGGTTGTTAGCTTTTGGATTATTAGCTTTTGGATGTTTGTTGGTTTGACTTTGGTGCTATTTTGGATCATGGGATGAATTTAGTGTAATTAACTGATGTCAAAACTGTCTATAAAAGTGCAGTTTTTTTCATGCCAAAACTGTTTTTTAAGTGCAGGAATTTGGTGCGGTTTTTACTTGCCAAAACAGTCTACAAAAGTGCAGTTTTTTACATGCCAAACCTGTTTTTTAAGTGCAGGAATTAGGTGCAGTTTTTACTTGCCAAAACAGTCTACAAAAGTGTAGTCTTTTACATGCCAAAACAGTCTATAAAACTGCAGTTTTTACTTGCCAAACCTGTTATTTAAGTGCAGTTTTTTTATGCCAAAAGTATGACAATAATATGTAACCAAAACACAATTCATTGCATAAGCTTTAATCAATTCAGAATACATTGCAATCATCCAATACATAGAGACTTCTAACTAATGCTAAGCCTCACTTTCCAAACATAAACCAACATAATACAAGTACAACAATCCATCTTTGCAGCTTCAATTTCATGACTTGAGACTTCAATTTTTTGATGTCTCCTTCCAATTCCATCTTTGCAGCTTCTAATTCCAACTCCCTTTTTTTACCAACTCCAAGCACTTTGACAACATCACTTTTCCACATAAAGAATTTGCAGTCATAATCCTAAATCACAGAAATTGGTAAATTAATGAAGAACAACAACATATTCATGACACTAAATCATAGAAATTGATGAATTAATGAAGAACAACAACATATGCTTTGGGATTAAAGACTTACAGGCCATAGCGAACATCCATAAAATTCGGCTCCGGGTCTTGTAGTCGTTCATCCAGCAACCCTTGGAATAGAGACTGAATCGTGGTAACAGTAAACACTCCCATCGATTCCCACTCTAAAAATCTTGGCTTTCCTAGAAGACGAAGAAGATGAAACAGATGATGAACTCATATTGGTAATAGTTAGTCAAAATATGAAGAACAAGAAGAAGAAGAAAGAAGAACGATCGTGTGGGATTTCTTGATTTAGTGTTCGATTTCAGGAAGAACAGGAAGAACGAGGTGAGGAATTAGGGCTCCAAAGAAAAATACGAAGAGGAATTCAGATTTGGGGGTTTTATTTAGGGTTTTTTTAGAAAAATAAAGAGGAGTTAAAATAAAGGTATTAAAAAAGCCACGTAGGAAAAAAATGGACACGTATGCATCCACGTCAGCGTCATTTAACAGTGGTTAAAAAAATAGACAGAAAGTTTATTGAAAAAAACAGGGTATAGAGTTTAGACTGTTCTCATACAAAAGTAAAGTTGGGATTATTATTGTACAATACCCAATAGTTGGGATTATTTACGTCCATTTTTCCTTTATAAAATGAAAAATCTAAAAATAGAGTTTTTTTTTTATGGAGAGAAGGTGAATACATGCAAAATATATAGTGAAGGTGACTACATGCAAAATATATAAAATTTTGAGAAATTGATCATTGGGAAATGATGGTACATTGGCTTACGCATCTAACTCATGGATAGAGTAGATGAAAAAGCTATCAGATCATTGTTTGATATGCTTGGTAGGCTCGGCAAATCAGAAAGTATTCAGATGTGATATACATTAAATGTTATGCTTGACCATGTGGATAACATCTTGAAGCGTATTTAATGACAAAGGAAGAAGAATTTGTAAATAACAAAAAATGAGAACTCATTGTGTATACATGTGTTCATTTTGCAAAAATTTAAACTTGTTTGATTTTCTTTATTTTCTCAAACGATCGGACTTTCTCTGCGTATCGAAAGATCGACCTGATTGTTGTTCGTTTGAGGTTCTGCTTTATTTTATTTGGTGTTTCGTATAATTCATCGGACTTTCTCTGCGTATACATGAGTACCGACCTGATTGTTGTTAAATTATACAATTTCAACTTGTTTTTATCTTTCTTATTTTGTTAAATCCGAGGCCTTATCTGCGTATTGAAAGACCGACCTAAGGTAGATGATTTAACGTTCTTATTTCTTTTTGCATGGAACACAGTTGACGATATCTTGAATACAATATACTTTGTGATAATCACAAGTGTAATCATACAAGAAAAAGAAAATGTCTGAATATGTCTGATATTGTGGGATACACTGGTCAAAGCAAATCTAATCAATACCTTAACATATCCAGATGTTATGAGTATGATTATGTCTGAGTTTAGGATGGACAAATTATATAAGCAATCAACATGCTTGTGTGCTTCAATTAGTTGAAATTGAAGTGTAGTTCAGTACGATATGACCAATATGATCTCAGATGGTGATCTTCCTCATACCAAAAATAGTGTTTGATTTTGTATTGCAATTTCTTTTCATTTCAGAAAATACAAAAAAAAAAGATTTTCAGTGTGTTTTAGCATAAGTTTGAAAAATCAAAAAGATTTTAAGTTTGTTTTGATATAAACTTTCTAAAAGCAAAAAAGATTTTGTTTCTGTTTTGTTTTCGATCTAATCAACACGTGATACAAATCAAATTTTCAAAATCAATATCTTGGAGTCTCAAAGAGACGTTTTGCACCAAGATTATTTATATCTGAACATGTTACTAAGTGAAGAAGATATCACAACTTCAAGACTTCTGAAGCTGCTGATAAAGAAGAGAACACACCGTGCTTCGTCAAGTATTTAAGATCAAGATACCATCAAGTTAAGGGGGAGTTTGTTCGAAGATATGTTTTAATTGGATGAACAGATACTGCACATGCCGAGGGGGAGTTTGTTGGTGCATATACGGTTCGTCATGTGAAGTATCTAAACAAGTCGAAGTTACAAGATTGCAGATGCACGAACTTGTGTCATCCGAACTGCTAGTTCGAACGGGTTCGGATCAGACGAACTGACAGTTCGTCTGAGTTCGAACAGCTGTTGTAACACCCCAAAATTTCATAACTCAAATTCTGTACGTGTAATGTAGCTAAAACATATATTGATATGGTTTATGGATTGATAAATGAGTAAAGGGAAATAAATTGCAATGCTATACGTGTTGATATTAAAAATACATATGATATATGTGTTAGATAGCTAAACGTGATGAAACGTATGAAAAATGCATGTTTACCTATTAATGGGTAATAAATCGGTAAAGGATAGGATTTATATGAATGATACACGTATTGATAGATGAAATAAGATAAATACATATTTTATAAGAAGGATAATTGATATACATGATATTAAAATGAAATATGTGTTTAGAAGTTGATATGATAGAAATAAATGATAACCGGAGAAAAATACGTGTACATAATTGTATTCAATATATGTGTAAGTATATACATATGCATATCCTAATGGCTTAAACGCATGTGAAATATTCATTTGATGAATATATATGTAGGAATACATGTTAGAATAGTTAAACATGTGAAAAATAAATAAGAACGTATCCTTACGTTGAAATAATAGTTAAAAATGAAGAAATACATAACATATACGAGTATTATACGTATTTATATGAACCCGAGGCTTAGGAGTTATTATAAATATGTCCTAAGATGATTTGGAGCATGAAATGATAAGTATGTGAAAGTAGAAGGGCTTAAATGTAAATTGATGAAAAATATATATAAATATATATTTAAATATGCGAAAGTATATAAACCTTATCAAAGGTATCCCGAGCCCTAAAGACATTAGAATTATGTCCCATAATGTTTTGATACATAAAATGATAAAGAAATAAAAGTATGAGGGGCTAAAGTGCAAAATTGTGAAATATATATACATATAAAGAAATATATATATACGTATGTATACGTATATCATCGAGCATGTCCCGAGCCTTAGAAACCTTTATAAATATGCCCCGTAATGTTTTAATAGCATAAAATAATAGTTTGGTAGAAGTCTGGGGGCTGAATTGTAAATAAAACAGTAGAGGGACCAATACTGTCATTTGCCTAAACTTGCTAGGCGGTATCGCGAGGGAGACAGGGGCAGTCCTGCGCGATACGCGACCCACCTCTGACGCAGAAAATGCCACGTACTCGACTTGGAGCATACGTTTGATCCATATACGTGTTAGATTCGGCCGAATACTCATCAGAACACGCGTCTATACCCTTGGGCGACTTCGATGGCTATAAAACGGGGCTGAATCCATTCAATTATAGGTACCAATTCACGATTCCATTCATAGAAAACCCTTAAACCACGTCCGTATGTTCTTCTGCAAAATTCGAGCAATCCTCTCGAAGTTAGGAGCTGACCTCCAGCAGTCCACCGTTTCTTGGTATGCTCTTTAAAAGCCCCTTATCAATTTCTGTTAAAATCATGCCTAAGATCGAGTTCTAAATCTATGCATAAATTAGGGTTCTTAGACTTATTTTATCAAATTCGAACAATCGGGTGGGAATTAGGGTCTGAATTTTTGTAGGTAATCCTAATTTAATGTATTTTAAGAAAGCCCTAAGTTTATTTCACAATTGGAAAAGGTTTGGTAAAGGTTTTGTAAACGGGTCAAAATTAGGGTTTTCATGTCGTTGTTCTGCCCAAATCGAGTAAACGGTTTTGAATTAAGCTTTGCCATTTTAAAGGATATTATAAAATGTTATAATGGATAATACCCTAAGTTTGTTTTGAATAAAAATGAGTTTTGATAATAAAACGAGAATTTCATGAAATTAGGGTTTTGAAATAAGAATATTTAATATAAAATAATCTGGAGGGTTTGGGGACTTGAATTTTGATATGGTAACATGTTTATACATATAATAAGTGTATATGAAGTTAAAATGAATAAATAATGAAGTATTGAAAATACCGAGTTAATCGGATATTAGAAGTTCGTGCGGACCGGAAGGGTAGGCGCCTGTACACTGGGGTTTCTGGCATAGCGGGGGTGTCGCCATCCCATCTGGGCAATGGCATCCCAACACTGGGCGACCCCGGAGTGAGTGTCTACTTATAGGAATGCACGTCTTCATAATTATCAATAAAAGCAGATAATATGCCTCCAGGGGCATTTTGGTCATTTTGACCCTTAAAAAGTATATGAACTTAATAATATACATTATTAAGTAGATAAGGTGTTAATATAAACATAAGAAGTGTTTATTATATAAAACATTGCGTTAACGTCATACAATACGCAATTAGGTTAATTGGAAAGCTTATCAGAAGTATTGCCTGAATAATCGCTTAAGAGAATAAGGTGAGTTCTATGAGCCCACTCTTTAAATGTTTTAAATGTTTTACTGTTTTCGGGCTGATATACATACAAATGCTGTGAAAATATCTTCAAATGGTTTATAACTGAAATATTACATGTTAGAACTATTAAAAGGTTTTTGATTAATATATACGTGAAAGATTATGAAAATGTTATGATAATGATTTCTGATAAAATGTTTTACAGTATTAAACTGTTAAAGGATTGTTGAATTAAAGTATAAGTGAAAAGGTTATAATAGTATTTACGGGAGAAATGTCGTAAACTCCTAAATTACTTTAGAAATGTTATATATGAGGAATGTTAAGGAAATATGTTTAAATGCCTTTTACATGTTTTGTGCCGATACACATACGTGAAATGTTTTAAGGCCTATAACTGTTTGAATGATGATTACCTGTTATAAACTGTTCACGGGAAAGTTATAATAAACGGGTAATGTAAAGGATGGAACTTTTATATAAAGTTTTAAGAAACGGAAAAATGTGAATGTTTGGTCTAAGCTTGTGTATGTGAATAAGTGTCGGATAAATATAATATTATTAGCCTTGTTGTGATTGTAAGATGTAATCTATACTAGAATGACTCTATATCATATCCGTTTGTATTTAAGGTGTGGTGGATACGCTGCGGTACTTCCTATATATAAACACCTGTAATACAATAGGAAATGTTATAGATGCAGTCCAGTATAGGTTTCACTGAGATTTAACAAGACCCATAACATTATATTGATGAAACGCTTATTTCCATATACGGGTGATGGACCGGTGTTGAAAAGGTTATGAGTCCAAATACAGAGGTTATTAAATGGACTTTTGAAAATGTTGAAAAAGGTTGAAAAGGTTTTAATCTAAGCGGATATTGTCTAGAGAAAAGGGAGACTGTGGTTGTACAACTAGAAGCGGGGAACGACGGTTCTCCGGGGTAGCGACGGCTGCTTACTTAGAAAAGGTATTCGGGTGGCGACGGTTGCCCGAGGAACTAACGTGGTTCCAATAGACAATGCTTAGTAAGTAAATGAATGACTGCTTATAATATTTCGTATAACTCTTTTATGTTTTATACTTAATGATTATTTGCACAAGAGAGGGTCTGGGAGACCCAGAGTGCTTAAAGTAGTAAACGGTTTAAAGGTTATGTTTTGATATAACACTGTTATGTTTATACCTGTTAAAAGGTTAATCGGTTAAAAGGTTCAACGGTTAATCGGGTAAATGGTAAACTGGAGAAATGGTTAAATGATTAACTGAATGAATGTTTTGGTATAACTCTGTTTTATGCCTGATAAATGTTTAAAGGTTATATTTTGATATAATACTTATATCTGATAAATGTTTAATAATGGTTTTAAAGTTATAGTATAATTCTGTTATGTTTTATACTTGATAAATGTTTGTTAAAAGGGGGCCGTTAGGCCCAAGCGTTGGAATAAACTTTCGAGGTAAAGG
Source organism: Deinandra increscens subsp. villosa (assembly GCA_039602395.1). Taxonomy (NCBI): domain Eukaryota; kingdom Viridiplantae; phylum Streptophyta; class Magnoliopsida; order Asterales; family Asteraceae; genus Deinandra; species Deinandra increscens. Next base: position 5,894,414 of record JBCNJP010000010.1, on the reverse strand, counting down.
TAACGCTTTTTGAAAAATGTAGAACTCACCAGCGTAAGCTGACCTTTCCAAAAATATGTGTATGTCAGGTGATGACAATGGTTAAGGTAGCAAGGAAAGGACTCTGGTGAGATCAGATTAGATGGGCAAGCTATCAGGAAAGGACTCGGTAGTAGACTGGCAATAGACATAGATAAGACCTAATTATTAGATTATGTTGTATCTTCCTTACTGTTGTACTTGGCATATATATATAAATGAAAAGTTTTTAATTTCCGCTGCTTAGTTATCTCTGTTGTACCATGTGTTCATGAGTAAATCCGACACGTGACCCCTCCTGGAGCCAAGACTGGGAGTGGGCGTCACAAGTTGGTATCAGAGCCTTGGTTTAAGAGATTTAGATACTAGCACGGTATCTAGACTTAAACTAGGACTCTTGGTAAACAAAGTAAGGTAAGATAGGGAATGTAAATGCCAGTCAGGATAGTCATGCCCATAGGAAAAAGGTTGCACGAGGAACATAGGAGGTAGGACTTAGGGTATGCAAGTACGGAGAATACCCGATTGCAATTAGCTACTGCAATTTGGTATTTTACCCAAATGAACATATCATAGGTTCTAACTGTTGTGTGGCCTAGTGCGGGGTAGGTTAATTGACAGTGAGATACGTGGTCAATAACTTGTAAAGAATGCCTAGAGAAAGGTAGTTTTAAAGGACCGGTTTTAAAATTTCCGGTAAAGAATAATAGGAATAGTACGGACACCAGGGATGACTGTGATGAGAATAACTGGGTTTTGAACGCATCATAATTATATAAGTGCACGTATATAATTATCATGAATTCAAAATTTGGAGACTTCACGTCACATGAGTTCTGAAGTGTCAGACTATTTTGATCATAGGATCAGAAGATTAGAAATCATAGTCATGATAGGAATGCGAATAGAACATCCGATACGAAATCTGATGTAGCAAAATGTAAAGACGAGTACCTTCAGCAAAGAAATGAAAGCCGTTATGTTAGAAATAGTGGCAGAAGCATTGAAGGTTACGTTGCTATCGATTGCTAATCAACTTCCGGAAGCTTTGACGAGAAGAATGTCCAAAAGAGCGACCGCTGGTAGGAGCTGGTCCCGAGGAAGCTTTTGGTAGAAATAGATTCTCGATGAAAGGTAAACGGAAGCGGTACGAGAATGAAGAAGGTCTTGAAGACAATGACGGTGGATTCCACAAGAAGGCTAAAGGAGCTTCTGAACAAAGAAGGCCAATATGCCAGATGTGCAAGAAACGTCATCATAGGAATCACATTGGAGAACTCAGGAACCGTTGAAGATGAAAAAGAGGTATAGACAAGCCTAAATGCCACCTTAAGCAAGGAAACTGTAGACATGATAGACGTTGTCACGGTAAAGTAGAAATGAGAATTGCTATGGCGAGAATAGTGGAAACGACGTTCCAAGCTACGTTGCTACCTTCAGAAGACCATCACTATAAGTGCTTGGCCGGAAGGCTCGAAGCCGAAGCTAGCAGTTGAAGTTAAGAATGGCTCAAAGGAGAATGACGAAGGTTACCACAAGGTGGATCAAGAATCTACGAGCTTAGGAGTATGGAAGTCCGGAGTAAGCCAAGAAGAACTTACGTCCTGAGGGATGTTGTTTCTTCAAATGGCAGGATGAAAGCACACGATGATTGGATGAGCTACACGAAGAAGAATTCCAACATAAGGAGAGGAGAAGCATTGTCAAGGAATCCCGTAGTCAAGCTACCTTAGACAGCTTAGGATTACGTCTTCCTTAGGACAAATGCAAAAACGTCAAGATAGACGACCTCAAGACGAATGTTGATACGCGGACGAGCCTGACGATTCGATATTAGCAGCAATGGCAAACTTAGAAGTCTGAATTCGATATTAGGAATTGTCACACGGTGTATTACACCGATGCGAGTAAATGATCAGTATTTGACAAATGATCGTCTTAAGATCAATGCCCAGCTAGGAGTAACGATAGATAAATTTAGACGTTAAATGAAGTGACTGGCGGGATGCTATGCGCAAACTGGAAGGCTCGACTTCATATGCAAGGATCGTGATGGCCTGGCAGTAAAAGATTACAAAACATGGAAGTACATAAGTCAAGAGGTAAGTCATACTCAACGTATGCCATTGACTCGAAGACAAAACCAAGAAGTTAAAGAACGTACCAGTGACGTGTCAGATCCGAGCAAATTATCCAGAAAATCCAATGAGCAGCACGAAGCAACGCAAGAAGCAAACACTAGAAGCAACGCCCGAAGCAACAACGCCAGAAGTAGAAGCACCGTACCAGCTATCCCCAACCAAAGCAAGAAGATTTCTTTAGACAAAATATATCGCCTTAGGATGCTCCAGCCATTTCACGAAGAAAGACGGAAACTAAGGATATGCGTAGACTGCAAGAAGATAATGAAGTTGTCAATAAGAAGTAGGTATCCTTCGCCAAGGATCAGCAATCATCCAACTAGCTACAAGGAGCAAAACGATTCCCCAAAGATGAGTTGAGATCAGATTAGCACCAGCTAAAGGAGTAAGAATGAAACTAAATCTCGTAACTGAGCATGACGTTCTAAAGTTCTCGAGAATGACAATGAATGCATGAGGCATTGGAAGGAAGAAGCAAACAGATTAACTAAGGCATCGGTACAATCACTACCGATTAGGCCTAATGGAAGATGAATTTGCAGCAGTGTTTACACCCAAGAGATGCAGAACATTAAATGAGGCTGTACACTAGGATTAGTTTCGTGCAAGCAGATATTACGAGCCACTGTAGAAAATGAGTCAGTAGCATTCATGAATATGTACCACTTACTAGTGAGAAGGTGAGGGACGATTGGTGCCCAGAAGTAAAGTTCAAATTTTGCAGCAGACGGATAAATGTCTAACGTACGTAGAAGGTTAAAGTAGAGTAGCAGAAGCTTCAACGATAAATTTCGACCTTGAGAAATTTTGAAGCATATCCCGGTAAGGTTCATAATCAAGCTACCCTATATATAGCTAAAGAATTATCACAGCACCCTGATAATATAAGATTGATTAAAGGAAAAGTTCTTTTATTTTGAGAAACGTATTTCTCTCAATACGTCAGTTCGATAGAAATTCTTTCCTAAAAAGAATTAGTATCTGTTATAGAAATACGGTCCACCTTATAAAGTGGAACGAAATTCCGTGAATAGAATAGTTAAAATATTACCTTATAGGTAATAGAGATATATGATAGTTTGTCATAGAAAGTTAGTTGCGATGTTAAATCGTAACCTAGGAACCAGATGGTTCGTATGAAAAGGATGTATTAAGATGCATGAGAAAAGGTCCCGGATTAATCCAGGAAAGAAAGGTGAAAAGGTAAAGATCTCATTGTGAGTTAAATCACAGTTGAGCAAGTTTCGAGGACGAAACCTTTTTAAGGGGGGTAGAGTTGTAACACCCCAAAATTTCATAACTCAAATTCTGTACATGTGCTATATGTGTAAGTAGCTAAAACATATATTGATATGGTTTATGGATTGATAAATGAGTAAAGGGAAATAAATTGCAATGCTATACGTGTTGATATTAAAAATACATATGATATATGTGTTAGATAGCTAAACGTGATGAAACGTATGAAAAATGCATGTTTACCTATTAATGGGTAATAAATCGGTAAAGGATAGGATTTATATGAATGATACACGTATTGATAGATGAAATAAGATAAATACATATTTTATAAGAAGGATAATTGATATACATGATATCAAAATGAAATATGTGTTTAGAAGTTGATATGATAGAAATAAATGATAACCGGAGAAAAATACGTGTACATAATTGTATTCAATATATGTGTAAGTATATACATATGCATATCCTAATGGCTTAAACGCATGTGAAATATTCATTTGATGAATATATATGTAGGAATACATGTTAGAATAGTTAAACATGTGAAAAATAAATAAGAACGTATCCTTACGTTGAAATAATAGTTAAAAATGAAGAAATACATAACATATACGAGTATTATACGTATTTATATGAACCCGAGGCTTAGGAGTTATTATAAATGTGTCCTAAGATGATTTGGAGCATGAAATGATAAGTATGTGAAAGTAGAAGGGCTTAAATGTAAATTGATGAAAAATATATATAAATATATATTTAAATATGCGAAAGTATATAAACCTTATCAAAGGTATCCCGAGCCCTAAAGACATTAGAATTATGTCCCATAATGTTTTGATACATAAAATGATAAAGAAATAAAAGTATGAGGGGCTAAAGTGCAAAATTGTGAAATATATATACATATAAAGAAATATATATATACGTATGTATACGTATATCATCGAGCATGTCCCGAGCCTTAGAAACCTTTATAAATATGCCCCGTAATGTTTTAATAGCATAAAATAATAGTTTGGTAGAAGTCTGGGGGCTGAAATGTAAATAAAACAGTAGAGGGACCAATACTGTCATTTGCCTAAACTTGCTAGGCGGTATCGCGAGGGAGACAGGGGCAGTCCTGCGCGATACGCGACCCACCTCTGACGCAGAAAATGCCACGTACTCGACTTGGAGCATACGTTTGATCCATATACGTGTTAGATTCGGCCGAATACTCATCAGAACACGCGTCTATACCCTTGGGCGACTTCGATGGCTATAAAACGGGGCTGAATCCATTCAATTATAGGTACCAATTCACGATTCCATTCATAGAAAACCCTTAAACCACGTCCGTATGTTCTTCTGCAAAATTCGAGCAATCCTCTCGAAGTTAGGAGCTGACCTCCAGCAGTCCACCGTTTCTTGGTATGCTCTTTAAAAGCCCCTTATCAATTTCTGTTAAAATCATGCCTAAGATCGAGTTCTAAATCTATGCATAAATTAGGGTTCTTAGACTTATTTTATCAAATTCAAACAATCGGGTGGGAATTAGGGTCTGAATTTTTGTAGGTAATCCTAATTTAATGTATTTTAAGAAAGCCCTAAGTTTATTTCACAATTGGAAAAGGTTTGGTTAAGGTTTTGTAAACAGGTCAAAATTAGGGTTTTCATGTCGTTGTTCTGCCCAAATCGAGTAAACGATTTTGAATTAAGCTTTGCCATTTTAAAGGATATTATAAAATGTTATAATGGATAATACCCTAAGTTTGTTTTGAATAAAAATGAGTTTTGATAATAAAACGAGAATTTCATGAAATTAGGGTTTTGAAATAAGAATATTTAATATAAAATAATCTGGAGGGTTTGGGGACTTGAATTTTGATATGGTAACATGTTTATACATATAATAAGTGTATATGAAGTTAAAATGAATAAATAATGAAGTATTGAAAATACCGAGTTAATCGGATATTAGAAGTTCGTGCGGACCGGAAGGGTAGGCGCCTGTACACTGGGGTTTCTGGCATAGCGGGGGTGTCGCCATCCCATCTGGGCAATGGCATCCCAACACTGGGCGACCCCGGAGTGAGTGTCTACTTATAGGAATGCACGTCTTCATAATTATCAATAAAAGCAGATAATATGCCTCCAGGGGCATTTTGGTCATTTTGACCCTTAAAAAGTATATGAACTTAATAATATACATTATTAAGTAGATAAGGTGTTAATATAAACATAAGAAGTGTTTATTATATAAAACATTGCGTTAACGTCATACAATACGCAATTAGGTTAATTGGAAAGCTTATCAGAAGTATTGCCTGAATAATCGCTTAAGAGAATAAGGTGAGTTCTATGAGCCCACTCTTTAAATGTTTTAAATGTTTTACTGTTTTCGGGCTGATATACATACAAATGCTGTGAAAATATCTTCAAATGGTTTATAACTGAAATATTACATGTTAGAACTATTAAAAGGTTTTTGATTAATATATACGTGAAAGATTATGAAAATGTTATGATAATGATTTCTGATAAAATGTTTTACAGTATTAAACTGTTAAAGGATTGTTGAATTAAAGTATAAGTGAAAAGGTTATAATAGTATTTACGGGAGAAATGTCGTAAACTCCTAACTTACTTTAGAAATGTTATATATGAGGAATGTTAAGGAAATATGTCTAAATGCCTTTTACATGTTTTGTGCCGATACACATACGTGAAATGTTTTAAGGCCTATAACTGTTTGAATGATGATTACCTGTTATAAACTGTTCACGGGAAAGTTATAATAAACGGGTAATGTAAAGGATGGAACTTTTATATAAAGTTTTAAGAAACGGAAAAATGTGAATGTTTGGTCTAAGCTTGTGTATGTGAATAAGTGTCGGATAAATATAATATTATTAGCCTTGTTGTGATTGTAAGATGTAATCTATACTAGGATGACTCTATATCATATCCGTTTGTATTTAAGGTGTGGTGGATACGCTGCGGTACTTCCTATATATAAACACCTGTAATACAATAGGAAATGTTATAAATGCAGTCCAGTATAGGTTTCACTGAGATTTAACAAGACCCATAACATTATATTGATGAAACGCTTATTTCCATATACGGGTGATGGACCGGTGTTGAAAAGGTTATGAGTCCAAATACAGAGGTTATTAAATGGACTTTTGAAAATGTTGAAAAAGGTTGAAAAGGTTTTAATCTAAGCGGATATTGTCTAGAGAAAAGGGAGACTGTGGTTGTACAACTAGAAGCGGGGAACGACGGTTCTCCGGGGTAGCGACGGCTGCTTACTTAGAAAAGGTATTCGGGTAGCGACGGTTGCCCGAGGAACTAACGTGGTTCCAATAGACAATGCTTAGTAAGTAAATGAATGACTGCTTATAATATTTCGTATAACTCTTTTATGTTTTATACTTAATGATTATTTGCACAAGAGAGGGTCTGGGAGACCCAGAGTGCTTAAAGTAGTAAACGGTTTAAAGGTTATGTTTTGATATAACACTGTTATGTTTATACCTGTTAAAAGGTTAATCGGTTAAAAGGTTCAACGGTTAATCGGGTAACTGGTAAACTGGAGAAATGGTTAAATGATTAACTGAATGAATGTTTTGGTATAACTCTGTTTATGCCTGATAAATGTTTAAAGGTTATACTTTGATATAATACTTATATCTGATAAATGTTTAATAATGGTTTTAAAGTTATAGTATAATTCTGTTATGTTTTATACTTGATAAATGTTTGTTAAAAGGGGGCCGATAGGCCCAAGCGTTGGAATAAACTTTCGAGGTAAAGGTAACGCTTTTTGAAAAATGTAGAACTCACCAGCGTAAGCTGACCTTTCCAAAAATATGTGTATGTCAGGTGATGACAATGGTTAAGGTAGCAAGGAAAGGACTCTGGTGAGATCAGATTAGATGGGCAAGCTATTCAGGAAAGGACTCGGTAGTAGACTGGCAATAGACATAGATAAGACCTAATCATTAGATTATGTTGAATATTCCTTACTGTTGTACTTGGCATATATATATAAATGAAAAGATATTTCCGCTGCTTAGTTATCTCTGTTGTACCATGTGTTCATGAGTAAATCCGACACGTGACCCTTCCTAGAGCCAAGACTGGGAGTGGGCGTCACAGCTGTAATATATAAATAGTCGTTTGTGCTTTGTAATTAACACAGTTGAGAGAGTGTCTGAGCTTAAGTGTGTGCTTTCTGAGGTGTTTCTTTGTGATTGTTTTCAGTGAGTTTCTCATTGTAATTGGTTACTTGTGATCGATAAACAATCATTTAGTTACTCGTTTTCTGTAACACCCCAAATTTCATAAATATGTGATAGATATAGTAAATACGTGTTTATATTATCACGACGTGAGTTTGATTGGTAAATGTGGTAAAGTATGCATTAGATGGATTGCATGTGTTAGAAATACGTATTCTATAGCTAAAATGATGAAAAATGCATAAACGGATGTGTTAAACGGTAAAGAAAGTAAAATATGGATATATGGATATATGGATATATGAATAACATGATGATATATGTGTGAATGGATAGATATATACATGTGAATACGTGTATTAATAGTTAATAAAGAAGTAGAAGGGCTAAAAGTGTAATTTATGTAAAGATATAAACGTATACGAATATTATACGTATCTATAATGATTAGAAGTATTTTAAAGCTTAGAATATAGTAAAAATATATCTTAGAATGATCCATAACATGAAATGATAAGTATTGGAAAGTTTGAGGGGCTAAAACGTAATTTAGCAAATAATAAAGAATATATATATATAAATGTATATATATGTTATCGAACGAATCCCGAGCCTTAGAAACCTTATAAAATGTTATAAATATGTCCCATAAGGTTTTGGTACATAAAATGATAAAAGGATAGAAGTTCAGGGGGTTAAAATGCACAAAATAGAAAGATAAGGGCTAATATTGTAAAAAAAAAGAAGTCTGGCCGGAAGCAGCTGGCTCGCGTATCGCGAGCCACTCCTCCCATTACGGCGCGATACGCGAGGGGCGAAGAACAGCAGATTTGTGCCAGGTCCGTTTTTAGCCACGTAAACTCGACTTGGAGCCCAGGTTAGGTCGTAATACGCGTCGATTTTCAAGATGAGTCACCATGGGACGTGTTAGGGACTTGAGACGCATCAAATATTATAAATAGCACCCTTGAATCATCAGAATAACTCGCCAATTCACTGATCTTCAACCCAAAAACCCTCTAAACCCACCAGAAACTTCGTCGGAGCAATACGAGCAATCGGAGAAGAGTTAGAAGCCGAATTTCTGCAGTCACCCCTTATTTGGTATGCTTAACAATAACCTCTTTCAGTTTTATCTAACTCAATTTCTAAGTATGCTTTCTAAAAATGATGTAAAATTAGGGTTCTTGAGGTTATTCTGCTCAAATCGGGTGATCGGGTGGGAATTAGGATCTGAATTTTTATAGGTAATCCTAATTTAATGTGTTTTAAGAAAGCCCTAAGTTTATTTCACAATTGGAAAAGGTTTGGTAAAGGTTTTGTTAACGGGTCAAAATTAGGGTTTTCATAACGTTGTTCTGCCCAAGTTGACTAAACGATGTTGAAATAAGCTTCGATCTTTTGAAGGATATTATAAAATGTTTTAATGGATAATACCCTAAGTTGGTTTTGAATAAAAATGAGTTTTGATAATAAAACGAGAAATTCATGAAATTAGGGTTTTGAAATATGATTATTTAATATAAAATAATCCAAAAGGTATAAAGGCTTGAATTTTGGTATGCTAACATGTTTTCATATAATATAAGAATATATGAAAGTAAAATGGCTATATAATCAAGTATTTAAAATTACCGAGTTAATCGGATATTAGAAGTTCGCACGGACCGGAAGGGTAGACACCTGTACACTGGGGTTTCTGGCAATAGCGGGGGTGTCGCCATCCCATCTGGGCAATGGCATCCCAACACTGGGCGATCCCGGAGTGAGTGTCTACTTATAGGAATGCGCGTCTTCATAATTATCAATAAAAAGAGATATTTTGCCTATAAGGGGTATTCTCACTACTAGAAATAGGGTCTTTCTTGACGCGCAAACGATGACACACAGTTTTTAATGACGCGCAAAAACGAGTGTCATAAAAAAACTGTCAAGAATTGTAAAATCCTAAGACTACACGACGCGCATTTTTGGGCGTCATAAAATTCCTGTCATAATTTTTTTTTAAAAAAAACACGGAGTACACTTAAAAGATGCGCGTCATCTAAAAAGTGTCGTTTTATATTTTTCCCCCCTATTTTTTTCCCCAAAATTTCAATTTCCCGCTGCTATACACTATACACCTAGATTACTTAGTCTCTCCATTACTTCAAAGCCCTAACCGCTCATTTTCTGTGGATTTTAACTTCATCTCAGATCCATAGCCTCCTCTCCTTCGGCTTCGTATCCACATCCTCCTACTTTTATCACTTTTTGCCCTAATTTTCACTCAGATTAGAGCTGGAGAAGCTCACCTCGAAGATCCAGTAGCTTCTTCTATCCATCTCACTATCAGATCCTCTCAAATATGCTGAATCTTTCTTCAGTGATGAAGTGGAGCAACCATATTCAATCTTCTTCGAATATGCCCTAATTCTACGAAATTGCATCTAGAAATCACCGGATTCATCTGCGGCGATGATTTCATGAATGGCGTCTTGCATCTAGAAATCAACCAAACAAGTCGATTCCTCACCGGATTCATCTTCGTCTAATTAGTCTTCTGCGCAAACGACTAGCGTTTCTACGAGTCTCGACCCGCTAATCAGGCGTTTCTAAACGCAAATCCCGCAAATCAGTCGGTTATTTCAAGGTTGAGAATTTGAAAGTTATACTTGAAATTGAGGTCAGATTTTGATTTCTTAACCTTCGTTTTAAAGGCTAGTTTAGATGAATTTCGTTACAGTTAGTATATAGTGTACTATGCAACTTACCATGAATTATTGGTAAGTTATCTGTGTGGTTGATCATTTTGATTAAGATTTCATAGATATTACCTTTTTGCATTAAGTTATCTTGAAATTTCATACTTTATTGATGCTCAGACTTGATTACTATCTTTCAGCATCTTGAGGCAATAATTCTATAGAAGTCTGATGCACCAGCACCTATTTTAGCAAACCCACAAACACAGAGTAATAGGTCATCATCATATGCAAATAATGAAGAAAATGGAAATGAAGCAACTGGATCATCTAAGTTTCCAACCTTGAGGTATATCATATTTCAGTTTCTTGTAGGGAAATATTCAGTCATTTTACATGAGGTATATCATCTGGCTTTGGTGTTTGGTGAGAGGAGAAATTCTTTGCTTCAAGATATTGCCATTGTGACAGGTACATACGGTTCTTTTGCCCTCATTCATCGTACTGTTAGGAGAACATTGATATGCAACACATTTTTGTCCAACATTGTTTTTAACACATGAGTAATATACTTCATATACACACGCACCAGAATGGAATCAAGTGTTTCATCCGATTGTCGGCTTGTCTATTTGATTGCTAAATAACATTCTTGATATTGTTTATGGATAAATGGGTCATATTAGATTTGATGATGTGCTGATTGAATTATCACAGGAGCAATAACATTCTTGATATTAATTGTTTATGGATAAATGGGTCATATTAGATTTGATGATGTGCTGATTGAATTATCACAGGGGAAAATCACCATTGGTTCAAACTCTAAGTCTCAAACCAAGACATGTACTGATTATGCTACAACATAGTCAGTCTGAAAATTTAAGGTTTTATTATTTTATTCTTCATTCTGCTCAACGAAAACCTGATGTCACGATTACATCAGCTGATTCTGATACTGATATTGACGAATCTGATGATGAAAGGTCTGATATATAATTAAAACATTTCTCATATGTTCCAAGATTTTTCATTATTTGTTATTGGTATGTGATCTTTATGAGTTTGCCTTATAGGTATATGACTTTATAACTCAAGTAGTTATAACTCAAGTTGACCCATTTGATCTGATTGAAAAATAACATAATCCAGCTTGACAGTTCTTAAGTAGATGGATTGGAATTCCTTCTCCATGATATTACTTGAAACATTTTTTATTGCCAAAGGACAAGTTCTTGTCATTATTATTCAATTGTCACCCTAATATTTCCAGGTTGGTTGGTGGGTAGGCTACTCAAAAGATTCTATGACCCGTTAGGGAGACTCATACGCATAACACCCGATGTAGGCAGATTTATTGGAAAAAGTTATAACCCAAGGTATCATATAAGGATTGAAAAGCACAAGACTATATCTTTTTGCATTTAGTTCACATAATATTAATGAATGTCGGCGGCTATAATTTGTTTATTATAGACAATTGGTTTCTGCATCTCCTGGAACTCCCCTGTTTGAAATTTTCAACAGGTAGGTGGCCTTTTTAAGAAAAATTGAATAGTTATATCTAGAGCATGTTAATTTAGAAACAATATTAGATGTTATGTTCACTTACTTTGGAGCTAGGTAACAGTTGTTAAAGAAACCTTTACTATCATTTGTCCAACTAATACCTGAAAACTTAACCTGTCACAAAGCAGATGCATCATGTGGAAATCAGCTGGATTATTAGATTGATTCAACTGTAATTAACATCTACTGTACTATTTAATCTGCAAATTCCTCTAAAATTATCTGTTGTTCTTTACCTGGAATCAGTTTCTTTATAATGTGAAACAAGAATTGTGTACTTTTCTATTTCTTTGATAGCCATGCAATCTGCTGAATTGCTTGCAGCAGCAGCTAAGTTAATGGATGGTTAAGATTAATCAACTTTTGCCTCTTGCAAATGGAAAGGGTGTTGCTGGTAAAAGTTTGAAAAGTTTGAAGCAGGTTTCTTGTGCTGCTACACATGTGAGCACAAGGATCATAGAGGAGTTTTTGGATTATTTCCCTCAAGTTGATTTCATTCAGGTAAGGAAATTATCATTCTATCGTGTAGTTCGCATAGTTCATGTGTTAGAGTCATCAAAGTGGTCATTTTGCGCATATTGTACATTTAAGTGCTTGTTTTCAGGGTTATGGCATGAGTGAATCAGCCGCTGTTGGAGCTCGTGGATTTAACACTCATCGACATCATCGACAGTTGATAAGGATTTAACACTCATGGTGGTGCCCCACTATCATCTACAAGAAAGCCCATATCCAACAAATGGAAGATATTGATGCGGGATGCAACCTACAGTCCTTAACAAATGCAAGATAATGCAAGATTTTATTTTGATAATGCAAGTATTTAGATGGAAGAAACTAATGTTACTTGTAGTAGTCCAATGTAACTAAAGTTAACTTTGTAATTCTTAATTATTATTTGTATCAAACTCAATTTGCTATATAAATGAAATACATTATTTTGCTATAAGTATATTTTAATTTTGTAATTATCAGGTTAATTGTCATTTAATGTGGAAATTAGTGATTCTATTAAAAAATATTTTTTTAATTTTTTTTAAAATCCATGACGCGCAAAAATGCGTGTCATAAGAAGATTTATGACGGGGGCTTCCTTGACGCTTATTTTATGACACAAATTTATGACGCTTTTTTGCGCGTCATCGTTTGCGCGTCATAAATGGGATGACGCGCATTTTGCGCGTCAAGAGGCTTCTTGACCCTGCCTTCCTTGACGCTTTTTTGCGCGTCATCTGGGCCCTTTCTTGACGCGCAAAAAGCGTCAAGAAAGGCCATTTTTGTAGTAGTGTCTGGTCATTTTGACCTTAATAGAAGTAAACCTTAATAATTAGATATTATTAAGATAATGTAAGAGATAAATAAACATAGGATATGTTTATAATGTTAAACCTTGCGTTAATGCCATACGATACGCGAATTAGGTTAACCGAAGGATTCTGTCGGAGGTTCTGTCCGAGTTTAACGAGTAAAGAGATAAGGTGAGTTCTGCGAGCCCACTTTTAAATGTTTTAAACGCTTTAATGTTTTCGGGCTGATATACATACAATGTTCAACTGTTGAGTTAAATGCTTTTATCTTAATTGATAAATTGATGAACTGTTTAAAGTAATACGTGTTATGATATGAAGGTGCTTATGAATCATTATACGTGTTAGTATTGTATATGAAATGATGATAATAGAATAATGCATATGAAATGATTATTAGAGTTATGTGCTATATTTGCTTTGAAACTAGGTATCCAAATGATAAGGGTTTGTTAATAAACGTACAAGTGAGAATGTATGATTATATGAGAACAGGTGATGCATTTGCTATATTATTATGTGGTGGATACGCCACTGGTACATCCTGTATACAAGCATGGTAGTATAGTTACCCGATGTATCGAAAGTGTGGAGGATACGCCGCTGGTACATCCTGTATACATACACCTAGGTAAATTGGGGGATGTTCAGTTGTTGCAGTATATGAGTACATTATCATGTTTATTAACACACGTAAGTCACCTGGATATCTAACTAGGGGCGGGTAGTAGTACTGTGGTGGTTAAAGAGATGTTCGATAGAATAGAACGTCTACAGAGTTAAGGTTACGTGAACAGAGGTCGATACTGAGGTTGGGGGCTTCCAGATGAAGTCACCTGAGCGGTATTCGAAACTGGAAGAACGGAATGTAGGACGGTTGTCGTTGCTGAATGGTTGGGGGCTTCGAGATGAAGTCACCCGAGCAGTATTCGAGACCAGAAGGTATAAAGGTATATGGAATTCAGGTCATAGGAGTTAAGGGTTATTGAGGTAGATGTATTCTAGAGAAACGTGTATGATTATGATGTTATGTTATGTATGCCTTGTTATGTGTTATACTTGATAAATGTTGTAAAGGGATTTTGCAGGTTCAAAGGTTTTAACCTCACGAACGAGGTAATATTTTTAAAATGTAGAACTCACCAGCGTAAGCTGACCTTTTCCCAAAAACATATGTATGTCAGGTTTAGGTGAGACGTCTGGAAACAAGGGCGGAGCCCTCGTGATAAGAGACTGATCGGGCAAGCTATTAGAGGAGCTGTTGGAGGTGCTGGCTTAGTGTAGATAAATAAAGACGGATATAGTTAGTCGCTATATAGATTGTAAATTATCTCAGTTACTTTACGTACTTGGCTTTATAATAAATAAAAGTTTTTAAATTTTCCGCTGCTTATCTCTGTTGTGCCACGTGTTCATGAGTAAATCCGATGAGTGACCCCTCCTAGTGCCAAGTCTGGGAGTGGGCGTCACATTTTCTCCCGAAATAGCTAGATCGAGTAGACGATCTGATCCTTCAGCGTTTTCAGTCTACATTCCTTCTACAATTCGCACAAAAACAAGCCTTTGTACCAGATCTTTTACTATATTACCTATATACATTTATCAGAATTGGGACTTATTATTATTTTGCCATTGTTTTTTTTCCAATAATCATTAATGATATCTACAATTTAAATATTTATTTAATTGGAGTTTAAACAATATAAATTTTAACTTATTGATAGATAATAACTTATATTCTGTGATATAACGGATATAGTCGTGTAACATAACTTATAGGTAATAGACTCACTACTTTGAGCCTATTGTTTCTAATTAACGTTGTAACGTAGTCTTTCTATATTTGTGATTGAGTCGCTTAAGCTTGGCAAAGGAGTTTGTGTTTTTCTTTTGTGATGTAATAGATACACATAGATTTTCTTAGGTATAGTAATTTAATATAGTTTTTGGTTTGAAGAGTTTTGGTCATTACATATTTTCTGCATTTAAGTTTTTTTTATGTAACGTTATACAATGCAACGCTTTTATGTGTCAACATTACACCCACAACACACAAGTAGCAAATCAGGTTAGGTTTGAAAATAAAAATGACATGTCAAGGTCTTAGTACACTAAAACTCGGAAAGTACCGAAGTAAAAACCACGCTTGATGGCCAAACCAAACTACGATGTGTTATTATACGTATAAACTAGAACCTGGCTGGCATAAACTTGAATCGACTGGGATATAACGTATAAAGTAGAGTCGGCTTTAATATAACCACCGGTTTTGAATTAAGTTGACTCTCACTCGATGAAAAGTACTTGCTTAAAATCAGTTGACATAATTTTCATTAAGATCCAAGCTAGATCATTTAAAATATCAAGCCAAGTTTAAATGATAAACTTGCTCTTGACCAAATCATGTCTAAAAAAATATTTACATTTTATATCGAGCGGTAAAAGAGTTGACAAAACCTTATTTGCAAGTTACCAGGCGAGGCTAGGTCAAGCCTAGCCGAGCGAAACTAGCTTTAGCTATATCCAAGTGACTCAAGTTTTCAGCTTGGTTGAGTATGTCAAACCAAGCCGGCTCGTATATCTTCAAGCCCAAGCTAACACTGGGCTCGGCCAAAATGATACATGGTGTTAAGGACACTCTAAATTCAATTTACAAAAAGTAACCAGAAGTGAACCATTTTACAACCAGGAAACACAAAATGATACAAGCTGTAAATTCAATAGCATAGTATTTTGGCAGAGGCATATTCAGGATGAAGTGCTCAGAAAATGTGCTGCAGCCTCCTTGTCATTATCATGAGTAAATAAAGCTTCAGCGACACTATTAGCTTCAAACCCCATTTCTCGCAACACCGTGTAGCCATTCACAAATTCCTTAACCTGTAAAAACATGACTGGCATTTCAATGGTATAACAATATATAATCTTTCAAGATTTTAAAGCTATTTTTTTTAATTTGAAAACGGGGACTACTGAATCACTTCTAACCCATGTTAAAAATTTCCGTTTAGACATTAATAGAATTGACATGTACTTTTAAACACTTCTAAGGGAGTGTTGTGCCACATGAACCTTATGTACGCATCCTTATCCCGCATTTCTGCAAGAGGTGGTTTCCACGACTCAAACCCATAACCTCAAAGTCACATGGCGGCAACCTTGCAGTTGCTCCAGTGCACTTTTAAGTATGAATGCTAAAAAGAACATTAAGGTTTAAAATAAAGTAGACAAGTAGATACCTTCATTGGATTATCTCCATATTTGGCAACTGCAATAGGCACCGCATCTCTATTAAGACCTGTCGATATGTATTTAGCCACTACCGGATCTACACCAACACTAGAGTTCTGCATAGATAAATAAGAATTCGGGAATTTTCAAGAAACAGAAATTAACATTTATGTACAGTGCATTAAATAATTTCATTGGACTGTAATCAGCTTACATGGACAAACCAAGAGAATGTTTCCATCCAGAAACATAATATTAACAATGTGTAAGAACCATCAATGGGCACATACCATCTTCTAGCTCACAGCTACAACTTAGTTTTGTTGAACCCAGTTTGACCCAAACCTGTTTTGAGTTTTGACCCACCCGTTTTGCCAGACTTAACTAAAAGATCAATAATTCAAGCTGAAATGCTCTTTAACGTTTCTAAAAGGGTTAAAGAAACGATACGCGAAACGTGGTTTGAAATTGCATGAAATCCAAGCTTCTCACTATATGTGTACAGAATGTACATAGCCTAAAACAGGACTTGGAAAAAGTAAGTTTGTATTATTTGCCTTTAACCCTTCCACAAATTACAATGGGAACATGCCATATATAGTGGTTGTGGGGCAACAAGTATTAGAAAAAGAATATCCTAATCATGTTGTTATGGGCTCTAACACAAAGACGCGATATAATATCCCTAGAAGAAATACAATTGTCTTGAATGGGAATTCACAGCAAAGCAGATGGATGTAATCATCAAAAGATGTGCTTAAATTAGCTTGGGCAAAAGCTTGTGTTAATAAATCCTAGTAGCAAAGAAAAACCAGATTTTTATTCTTAGCATAGGGCCACTACAAAAAATTCCATAAATAACAAGTTTTAAGTTAAACCGTGTATGAGGCATACCGCACGAGATATTGGCTGTGCAGTTTTATGGGAAATGTTTTCCAGCCCAAGCTTGCTCCAATTTGGGTTTTCCTTCTCTGCTTCAGCAAGTATCTTCCTCTCTAGTTCAAAGTCAAACTGAAATGTGCTTCGTGGGATCTCTCCAACATGCGGGGACATTTGAGGCTACAATATAAGCATTTCAATCAAGAACTTAACATAAGAACAAGAGAAAGTTGAAACTTAGTTAAACAAGATCACATATAAAGATGCAAAATCATACAGATAAGTCTAGAATAACCATTAATGAAAAGTCTATGTGGTATTCACAAATCATTAGGCATTAGATAACAAAGAAAAGGATTTCAGGGAATGATAACAAAAAAATAAGTGAATACTTTTCTGACCCGCACAATCAGTTGCTGAAGAAGTCATAAAATTGTAGATGAATCTATAATTCAAGGTAAACTTGATCCAAAAAGTAGAATATTGGAAGGCAATACTAACGGATTTTAATCAAGTACAGAATGTTACCGGTGGAGTAATCCGAAATTCCGGTTTCAAAGTAACCCTAATCCCCATTCCTGCTAAAAGAATCGAAATAGATTAATCAGGAATCAAAAGTAAACCTCGATGAACAGAGATATTGATGCAAAGATCATAAAAACGATCGGAAATCACGATAACTAGTAGAATTCATAAAAATAAAAATAAAAATTAAAAAAAGTTGGTCCGATCTAAACGAACTTCTAAAACAAGAAAACAAGAGATTAAGGATGATTGAGTAGACGGCTAAAATCACTGTAGAACTTACAAGAAGAAGAAGAAGAAGAAGAGGAGGTGGTGTTGGTGTTGTTATTCCGGGCGGGCGGAGGGACGACGGAGTGACCACCGGACGGACCAATCTTAGGGTAGAGCGAGGCTGCTCCGTACATCGGATGAGACGATGGGGGTGTAGGCCTGTTGTTGTAGACGGAGGGTTGTGAATTGTAGGGCGGATTCAGCCTGTTCCTGAAATCGTAATCCATTGATCACGGAGAAACTGGAAGAAGAAGGAGTAAACAATCGAAGAACAATAACGCGTAAAAACAAAGAACCGAGAGTCAGTCGTAGACACGAAAGTATCCGGTTTATATGGCCATTCGACCCGATTTTATGATTATTTGCATTTTTCCTCTTTCAAATCAACTTTTGTTACTCAACTTCTTTTTTTTTCTTTTTTAAAATTGACTCTTATTAATCAAGTTATCAAAGTCGGTAATAATTTTAATTTTGATTTTTTCTCACAATAATCCTAATTATAAACATATTGACTTATATTAATCCGCCGTGTAATAATACCCTCAATCTTTTAAGAAGTTACAAAAAACAGTCCCTTCATATTAAAATTTTCAAAAACAGTCATTCGCCATAAGCCACGTAGCAAATACTAACGGGGTTAGGGTATTCTTAACGGCGGATCAATATAGGTCAATATATCTATAACTGGAATTATTGTGGAGGGAAATCCATACTAAAATTATTATCGGCCAATATGTGATAATTAGAATTAACTAGATGTTGCGATCCGCGCTTCGCGGCGGATTCAAATTGATGATTTTTTTAGAAGCTCGGGTTTGAAACCACTATGGAGAAGAAGACATACATATATAAAAGCACAATTAATCTTGCTTCGAAAAAAAATACAAATAATCGAGCAACAAACACAAAATTCATAAACCAATAATAGTAGTGATTAAAGCAGAGTGCGAGAAGAGTAAACTAATACAACGCACGGAAAAATACAAAACCGATAGAATACCAAGCATAGAATGCGCAATGTCTTGCATAGGTTTTATTTGGTATAGTGTTAGTATGTGAGTGCAATGTCTTGCATATGTTTTATTTTTGTATGATAGTACCTAGGTTGGGGAAGAGTCTTCTTTTTGCATTCACATTTGCATTGTCACTGCTTGCTGAGTTGACCGTATGTTCTTACTGCTGATGTTGAGGCTGTCGTTCCTTTCGATTGTGCCTAGCGGTGTTTGTTGGGAACTGCAGGATGGTGTCACATTTGGACTGTTGTTGCTTTCTCCCGACAACCATTCAAATACAGAAGCTAAATTTGTTGGTAAAAATCATATGCTAAGTATGGCAAGTCAAACGGGTCAGATTTCAAATTCACAAACTAAATATGAAGTTTTATCAAGTAGATCGTCAATTTTACAAATTAAATAGTAAAGACGGACACTGTCCCATATTTTTTAACAAAGCGAACACAATCTCTAACAACTTGTAGAAAAATTAATGGATAGCATATATGCAAGTTCTAAATGTAAACTCTATGAACATATGCAATTTGCAATATGATGCCTTGGTTTTATTTAAAAGCTTTGTAAATCTCACGTGTTGCCTCTTTTTAAACCTTAAAAGCTTTGTAAATCTCATGTGTTGCCTCTTTTTAAACAGTAATTTACATATAAAAACTCAGCATTATCCTAGTTTAATTAACTCTTCCAACTTGTTTTTGCAATCAGAATGCATCAGCAACACTAATGAGGACCAAAATAAATTAGAAGGTGAAACTATTTTACCACACTTTTTGATGAAAGGGTTCCAAGAGATCATAGTGTAGTCACCCTTCTCCATAATCTGCAAATAGATGTCCTAAATCCACACGCTGAACATTACGATTATCATCAAACTCTATAGTCCCACTTGAGGATTCATTTCTTTTAGGCCATGATGCTAATATCCGTGACCCATTAATAAAAAGATGAGTCCAAAGTCCACTGAAAGACCTGCAATGACATAAATGTACACTTGCTTTTAAAATAATTAGGTGTAACAATGAAAATATCAAACAGAAGAATGATTTTACATCACATAAACAAAATCAGAATTATCTAATGCATATGTAAGGTTAGTGATAGGAGCTTAGAAAGGTTGTAAAACAAAACTGCATATCAAATAACGAATCCGAAAGCCATTTCTTAATGATGAGATTCTAGGCTATAACAACGATACCCAAAAAAATTAGTCTCGACCTATTAAACACCACAAATCTGAAGGATATCAGGTACCGTTCAACAAAACTAACCCGCTCTACAAATCTTACACTAACTTAATAAAACTGACCCATTTGATAGAACCAACCCATTTGACCCATTATGAAATTTATATCAACATCTAAACAACTGCACCCCAAAAAAGGACATATAGCCCTTTAAATCTGAGGAAACTAAATATAGCCCCTTCAAAGCTAGAGAAACTAAATAGATACTGTGACCATCTTATTTAAATCTCATGGTTTCCTGAAAAAGTTTTAATGAGCATAGAAAGAAAATAATGAGAATATAACATTTGATAAATATGAATAGCTTGACCTTCCATGTAGTAAAAGATATTTTAGTTCCAATATTTCACCCCAATATGATGAGAACGAACATACACCAACACCAACACCAACTCAAAGTATTTATGATTGTTTTTATCACTCTATAACTCGTAGATTAGTGAAGCAAATTTTTCAGCAACAGTGTATATCAAAATTAAAATGTGCTGACCTCTGCTATAAAGGTTCACCCGTGAGCGAGCACAACGAACCAATCCAATCTGAAACCTGACCGTATTGGCTAATACTGAAAACAAACCCACCAAAGTAGCAAGTAAAATGATCAATAAATAATGCTGTTAAAATCAGTACTTGCTAGAAACATCTTTTAGGGAATAAAATAGAGCCGATTTTGACCCATTTACTTATGAATCGATGTTACATTTGGAATAGATGATACCTAAAAAATTACTCATTCAGTAGCTTTTATCAGCTTCTACAACATGCTTTATACCACCTTCATCTGCTGCATTAAAAACAATAACCACAAATACTCTACAGGCATAAAAAATAAATAGCTTCACAGAAATTGATTGTAAATTCACACATGCCTGTTTTCTTTTAGGAAATTCTTGATGTAAATTCACACATGCCTATTGGGATGGAGAGAAAAGCTGAAAAACAGTATGGGCGGTGGAGTGTCGAGTAGGGATAAGCAGGTGCACAGTTTCTGGAGCCTTGACAGGAACTCATTATGTAGCACCCCCTAAGTCAATATCTAAAGCAAGTGAAATTGTGTGATTACATATGATTTATCCTAAGGATGTTTAATAGCAATTGAAACAGCTAGCTATCCAAGCACAAAGTAAAAACTTTCAAGGCAATTCCCTTTTAAAGACAGATTTGAAACGCAGAGTTAGAAGCATTCTTGTATTATGGAAGAGATAACTTATCAAACATAAATAAAAAATGACAAACAATTAGTTAAAACTTAAAAGCAAGTTCTTCCAGTATAGTCGTTTTTCCATCTAACAACATTCATTACCTTATTTTTTCGGTCCATTTTATACACACAACCAAATTAATTAACCGAATAAGTCTTGAACTTTTGAGAAATATGGTTGATTTGAGTTGAATCAAACACCCTTCAGCTTCGAATTATGCATTTAATTTCCAAGAAAAATAAAACACTTAATCAGAGTTTTGATTAGGCATAATGCATAATACACTTACACAGGGGTTAGAGCCTAGAGGTGGTCGTTGAAGAGCAGTTGTAACATGAGACAGCTGCACCGTTCTCCTCTTCGACTTCAGAGGCGGCTTTGTAATCCTCCTATAGAGAAACATTTGCATCACGTAAGTAAAACCCTAATTTATTAGAATCCATTCGCCTCCGCTGGTTTTAAACGAACAACACATCTCATATCACATCATTGAATCGAATCAGAGAAGAGAAGAGAAGATGGTGATACATGTTTCTATGTCTGTTGCACTCGAAGAAGTAGACGAATTTCTGATTGCTTCAGTGGTGGCTGTGCAAGAGATGAATTTTGATTCTAGAGAGAAGAAGAAAAACAATTGAAGAGAATCCATGGACGTCGTGCTCAATTTGGGAATGAAATAAACATGCGGCGATGGATATTTGGAGAGGGCAGAGATGTGGCGGAGACAGCGGGAAAGCCCTAACAAATTCTTACCCTACGCACAGCAGATGGAGGATAAGGAACATCCGGAGATGAAATCAAATATAAAATGAAGGCAAAAAAGTCTTTGAAGCACAACCATACCTCAAGGACGATGAACAGTTGGTCAAGACATACTTACACAGTGAATGAAGGACGGTGAAAGGGAACCACTACCAGAAAATCGTGAGCTAACAACACGTGTACCGGGAAGAAACCGTGCTCTTGTATAAAGAGGACCCAGATTTTAATAATAACTTATAATACTACAAACAATATAATCCAAGGAAACCAAAGCATCAACCACTTGTACCAAAGGCATCACAAATATAATATCACATTATATTTGATCTTGGTGCATAAAATACTTGTAACTTGTGCATTAGAAATATAATATGACATTCTATTTGATTTTGAAGTTGTATTTTGTTTAGGTTTTATAATAGGGGTCAATTTTCCTTTTCTTTTTTGATATGTGACAATTTGGTACAAAACATTTAGTTATATTTGTTTATCAAAAGGTTTTTGGTTAATGGTATCTTCGTATTGGATAAAGCTTTGTCTTTCTAAGTGGTGAGCGTTCAAACACTGTGGTGAACAAAAAAATTAACGTTAGAAAAAAAAAACTATATTTATTTATTGACGCCTTGAGCCTGAACCATTCCGTTAACCGTACATGGTTATCATATTTATTAATTATTTTCTATGTAATCAAACACTTAAAATATTAAACATAGCATTAGAACAAAAAACAATAAACATAATATTAACAAAAGAGAAACGTAAACTAAAAATATCACCATTCGCTTCATTAAGAAAAAAGAAAATCCATGTTAAGAAAAGTGAAGCATATTGTAACTAACACGTAAAGGTTAACAAAAGAAAAATATATCGTAACGTAAATGTAAAATGTACCGTGTTTAAAAATATGTGGCTCACAACGATAAATTTATTTAAAAATACGCAAAAAAAAGTAAAAAGAAAATGAAAAACGAACACTCCCACAAGTGAATTTACCCTTGCACGTCTGCATGTCTTAGTAACACAAATAAAAGCTTGTATGTGTCGATGAACAAACAAAGGCCCCTTCCTCAAATAGTATAATCATTTAATCGGTTGAATAAAGTACTATAAAGCCATTGATTCTCATGGGTTGCTCTTTAAGAGCCTGACTTTCTTCATTAGTTGATGATGTATGCCCGGACTGGATGACGTCATGCATATACCTCATACTATTCAGGCCAAATAGTTAGTTCGATTCTACCGAACAAAATTGTTAGTGATAATGGCAAACAGTTCGTAGACAACCTGTCCAAGCCCTGGTGTAAAGAACTTCAAATCACACAAATCTTTACTTCAGTAGCATACCCCAAGACAATGGTGATGAACATCAAATTATACATATTTTTAGACCAAATATCTCTCACAAAACGGCTAAAATCTGATTTGCTAACATCAAAACAAGTTTGTTTTGTTCTCTTTTTTGGTTTTTCAAGTTTAAAACGGAAAAAATCACAAAAGAAACAGATTATGATAAAAACAGAATAAAAATATGAAGTTCCAAGATTTTCAAGCCAAGCACGCCCCGTGCCCAGCCAAGCACGCCTCGTGCCTAAGCTCAAAGCTTCTCTGACACGTATCCGATTCGCACACCCCGTGCCCCTGAATCAGCATGCCCCATGGAATTGTCCCTCTGACATGGCACGGCCCGTGCGATGTCAGAAGCCCGATTCCGGAAGATCTCACTGAGCCAGCACGCCCCGTGCCAAACTAGGCACGGGTCGTGCCAAACTCCATGACCAGCCTATAAATACCTGCCTCCTCCCTCATTTGCAAACCACTCAATTCTTTTCTTTCTCTCCTTTGTATTGAGTCATTTGGTATTTTCGAGTCTTGTAATCAAGTTTATAAGAACTCTAACTTAAGTAAGAATTTGTAAGCTTTTGTCCATGAAATCTTCTCCTTTCTTAAGCAAATCATTAAAGCCATGCTTGGCTAAACTCTTATACTTACTTGGGAAGTAACAAACTTTTGGTGGGTTGGTTAATGACCTTATAAGCTTGCTTAAGGTGTGTCTAATGACTTTATGAAAACCCTTTTACGTATCGCAAACCATTTGGGGAGTCGAAATCCCAAAGGCCGGACCTGTGACACCCGGTCGGGGGATGATGCATGATCCTTTAAGGTGACTCACGTCCCATGCTACATGATACGTTCGAGGTCCTTATATCTATGTAAGCAAACTCGGTTGTCACACAAGTGCAGGCTGAAAGTATTTGGTTGGGAATGGGGTTGGTAATGTTTTATCACTTCAAGGAAGCTGAGATGGTACGTGTTTGTGAACTTGGCTCTGGTTACGCCGGACGTACATGCACGAGAGCGGTGTATGAAAGAAACGGGCCTTAGTCCCTTAAAAAGATAATTTTCATAATAAAATAATCTGGCACGCAGGGTTGTACCCCTGCTGGTTCATGACGGCGTGTCGAGTACGGTCAGTCGACCGATTTGAGGGACCCCGTAACTAAGTGGCATTATATCACTATATTTATTAACTAACAGCACAGCTCCCCGGGTTCGTACTCCTCGTAGACGACCACCTGGGAGAGTAGTGATACTAGATTTGAGGCTGAGAGGTGGTCTAGTTGTCTGCCAGTGAATAATCTTAAGAGAGTCTATAAGTACTTGTTCAACCATTTCAACCAATGGTAAGTTCTCCCAAGTAACATTAACTTCGATTTACATTTCTCTAAAATACCATCTTATTACTTTTCTTTTATTTTTTATTTTATTTTTAAAATCTTTTCTTAAAACTAAAGTTTAGACCTGGCTAGATGATAACAGCGGACTGAGTATCCAGAGCTCTCACTTTCTATTGTGTCCTGATCGACCCCGATTCAACTTACCACTACTATACTGCCCACGATGGGTATACTTGCCCGTGTAATGTGGTGAAATAGTAGTTATCAAGTTAATCAGGTATTATAAATTTAAAAGCTTAAAAACTGCTAAAAAGGTTTGAAAAATATAGCCATATTTTACATACACCTTAGCACTCACCAAGCTTTATGGCGCCGTTGCCAGGGACACAAACGAGGATTTAGAAAAAAGTACAAGTTAGCAGCCTAGCCAATAGTTTAGATTAGTTTTTCTTTTACTAGCTTAGATTTTAATTTTGTTTATTTTTCTTGTAATTTTTCTATTTCTCTTCATCTATCTTTCTCTGAGAAATATTGCAAGGATGGATACTAATCCGGCGGAATATTTCGGTTATAATGATGGATGGCCTCAATCTGTCTGGTGCAGAATCTGCGGTGGTCCCCACTACTCCCGGGACTGCTACATATTAGCACGAACGTCCGCGTTCTTGCGAGTAGATGAACCACCAGATGAGTCCCCTAGTCATCATTATAGTTCTTTTCACAATCCCAGCTAAATAATAATTTTTATCAAAATACTAATCAACTGGAGCTTAACCAAACTGGCAAGAAAATATTAAAGCGCAATATTTCAAAAATGAACCTTCTACTTCTTGCTCCCATGATTTTTTCTTTTTCTACATGAGATGTAATGAGCAAAACTCGCAAGGCACAAGCTTTGCTCACACACCACAAATAGAAGAGCCACCTTATATACGTTCTAAGTCATTTCTTGAAGAAACCACAGAAAGAATGTTAGAACATATAAAGGTTCTCGAGGACTACTTTAGTCGTATAAAGGAAGAGGAAAAGGAAGAAGTCATAATCAAGGAAGTTCTCCCAGATCTCATCAGCCCAGCCATTATATCCATTTCAACAAGTCCTGAAGCAAAGGAGTTGGACGCAACCCCTTCCCTTCAAATCCCAAACACCCAAGCTGATGAACTAGTCAAGAAAACAGAAGAAATGCCCATGCCAGATGAGACGCCTGTCTCATCAACATCAGGTAACAGTAGGAGTAAAACCCTTCCAACCCAGGTATGCATTTCTCCACCTTCTCTTGAAAGTCTTTCTAGTGTACCTACTAATGCTAGATTTTTCAAGGAATTGTTCACTTCACCTAAACTCGAAGAATTACAGCAAGTAATATTTACAAAAGAACAATCATTGCACTTTAGACAACTTTTTGATAAAAACTTTGTGCCATGCTTTATCAAAAAGTAAATATAAATTGTTGTAGTTGATGATAGTTTACTTGTAAATATGATGCATACTATATTGCTTAATAAAATAGAGTTAGGAGAAATGACCCCTTTCTGCCTGTCGTTCATCCTCTCTGATCATTCTATCCGTCTATCCAAAGGAGTTGTCAAAGATGTCCTAATCCGTGTTAACGATGTTAACATCTCCTTTTATTCTATCATCCTTGATGATACCCCCTTAGTCTTCGGAAGACCCCTCTTAGAAACTTCGAGATCCGTGATCAACCCGGAAAATGAAGAAATGAGGCTACAGCTCGGAGATCATAAACTATCTGTAAAGATCGAAAGATCTCTCGGATATCTCACTTCTGATGATCCTCCTTGGTTGCACGAAGTAGAAGAAGTGTTGGTTCAGCCCCCAAAATCAAAAGAAAATAAACTGTTGTTTATTATAACTCTCGTTGTTTAATTTTGAAGATCTCAAATACAGAAGAAAATGTTTGTACGTAAACTATGATGTGAAGATGAAAAGAAAATTATAGGTGATAAAATGGAGAATTCTTCACATATTATTCACTTCATAACATGCTATATATAGCCTTTACAGAAGACCACATACTACTCATCTAAACATGAAAATAGCAACAAACTCTTAGTCACCTAAAGAACCGGTACACACCCACTAACCATGTACTATCAACCAACGTACATATGGATGAGATTTAGTCAAATAATTTACCAATTCTTCATTTATTAAACACATGCATAATATGCTCTAAAATACTACTTAATAAAAACCGACCCGCTAAACCCGTGATCAAACCCGATTAATCCAACATTCACCCCTTTAATCACTGCACCGAAGTCACCATCTTCTCGATCTCGAACCATCTAGACTTGTACCGAACACCCGACCTTCACTCCGGTCACGTCCAAAGTCTTCACTAGATCGTTAACAACACTTGTAACATCTCACATGGCATCCCGCTAGAACCGTTCATTAACATCTTGACTCTTCACGGATCAACGACCTCACCCCGGTCACATCCAGAGCCACCCGACTTGAACTCTAACGCCATAATGTCACACCTTTTTTTCTTCTTGCAACCTTTACCGATCACCCTTGTTCAAGAGGCTTCTCCACCGACTAGAAAACAAGCTACCGTCTTTACCGTTTTCTTTACCCCGCTAAACGAACACATCCAAAGCCACCTGCTTTGACGGATCTCTTCCGTTCGTTTTTCACGCATCTACGTCGGTCTCCCCTTAACACGAACAAACTGATCAAGGCTTGTAACAACCCGGACAGCAGCACCCCCTGCTGACAAACCCTTCACAAAACAGCCCCGAGACACACCGTTGTTCACTCGTCACCCCCGTCATCCAAACCGGTACTCTCACCCGGGATAACGACCGACATAAACCACTTCCCGGTCTCCGTCTACTGCTGCAAAACAGCCCCGAACAGCCTTTCACGCCTGCCCTCCACCGACCGACAACCCCGCCGGTGGCGGAGGCTTCCTCCGATCTTCAAACCCGCTTCCCCGGTATGAGCCCTAGGCTCTGATACCAAATGTTGGTTCAGGCCCCCAAATCAAAAGAAAATAAACTGTTGTTTATTATAACTCTCGTTGTTTAATTTTAAAGATCTCAAATACAGAAGAAAATGTTTGTACGTAAACTATGATGTGAAGATGAAAAGAAAATTATAGGTGATAAAATGGAGAATTCTTCACATATTATTCACTTCATAACAGGCTATATATAGCCTTTACAGAAGACCACATACTACTCATCTAAACATGAAAATAGCAACAAACTCTTAGTCACCTAAAGAACCGGTACACACCCACTAACCATGTACTATCAACCAACGTACATATGGATGAGATTTAGTCAAATAATTTACCAATTCTTCATTTATTAAACACATGCATAATATGCTCTAAAATACTACTTAATAAAAACCGACCCGCTAAACCCGTGATCAAACCCGATTAATCCAACAAGAAGAAGAACTCACCAAGGAAGCCTTGGTATAGGAGACGAACCCATCCTCACGTGACGCGTGAGTCTATCCACTCTATCCACTCCAACCCAGAAGACAAAGATTCCAACAGCACGCCGACAGCTGCGAATCAACTGACACTGGAACTAAAGGAACTCCCAGAACACCTGGAATACGCCTTCCTAGATGACGATCTCTCATCTACCCCCACCATCTTCCGTCCGCGACATCCGCAGTTTTCTCAGACACGCAGGTTTCTACCGACGTTTCATCAAGGACTTTTCCAAGATCTCTAGGCCCTTGACGAAACTGCTGGAGAAAGAAGCAGTCTTCAACTTCGACAAAGACTGTATTTAAGCTTTCTCCCTCCTAAAGGACAAACTTGTCCATGCACCAATTATGACCACTCCAAACTGGTCTCTACCCTTTGAGATCATGTGTGATGCAAGTGACTATGCTGTGGGGGCAGTATTAGGTCAACGGAAAGATAAGCACGTTAACCCAATTTACTACGCCAGTAAAACGCTTAACGACGCCCAGGAAAACTATTTAGTTACCGAAAAGGAGTTGTTAGCAGTGGTGTTTGCTTTCGATAAGTTCCTTTCATATCTGGTGTTGTCAAAGACTATTGTTTTCACGGATCACGCAGCTATCAGATACCTCTTCGAAAAGCAAGATGTTAAACCAAGGCTCATCCGTTAGATTCTTGTCCTTCAAGAGTTTGACATTGAGATTAGGGATAAGAAAGGTGTTGAGAACACTGCCGCTGATCACCTCTCTAGACTTGAAGGCAATACTCAATCTTCAGGAGGAGAAATAAACGAGAGGTTTCTGACATAATACCTCCAAAGAGTTACTCTTCCACTGAACCCTGGTTTGTGGACATGGAAAACTATCCCACAAGCGGCCTCGTACCTAGAGGGTTAACACATCAATAGTGAAGAAAATTCTTCGCTGACATTAAATATTTCATGTGGGAAGACCCATATCTCTTCAAGATATGCGCCGAACAACTTATCCGACGATGTGTCTATGGTACCGAGACCACTAGCATCCTTAAACATTGTCATTCTGGACCTTGTGGCGGCCATCATGGAGCAAACACCACCGCAAGAAAAGTCCTCGATTCTGGATTTTACTGGCCAACTATATATCAGGACGCTCACAAACTGGTACAGATCTGTGACGCTTGTCAAAGGACTGGGAACATCTCCTCGCGTAAAGATATGCCCCAGAATTACATCCAAGGTTGTGAAGTCTTTGATGTATGGGGACTTAACTTCGTGGGACCATTCCCAACTTCGAGAAGGAATAACTACATCCTTGTGGCCGTGGATTACGTCTGAAAATGGGTTGAGGCTGAAGCTTTACCCACTAATGATGGCCGAGTAGTTGTCAAATTCCTTAAAAAGTTATTCTCTAGATTCGGGACTCCAAGAGCCTTAATAAGCGACAAAGGTACCCACTTCTGTAATTATCAAATGGAAAGAATCTTGGCTCGGTATGGAGTAATCTATAAGGTTTCAATAGCCTACCATCCCCAGACAAATGGTCAAGCTGAAGTAACCAACCAAGGTATCAAATGAATCTTAGAGAAAGCGGTTAGTAACCGAAAGGATTGGGCTGACAATCTTGATGATGCACTTTGGGCATTTCAAACAGCCTACAAAAATTCGATTGGTACTACCCCGTATAGAATGGTGTATGGCAAAGCTTGCCATCTCCCTGTTGAACTAGAGGACAAGGCTTATAGGACCCTTTGTACACTGAATATGGACCTTCAGAAATCAGCTTAAACTCAACTCGGTCAATTAACAGAGCTCGAGGAATTACGCGGCCAAGCCTACGCCAACTCCAGCATCTACAAGGACCGAATCAAAAAGTATCATGATTCGCGACTAAAGAAGCTGAGAAGAATTCAAGAAGGAGATAAGGTTTTGCTATATAACTCATGTCTAAGGTTGTTCCCTGGAAAGCTAAAATCCAGATGGACTGGACCTTACCAGGTGGTGCGTGTTTATCCTTACGGTGTTGTTAACGCGATAAAGACGGATCTATATTTAAAGTCAACAACCACCGTCTCAAACTCTATGAAGGAATATTCGACCATGACGAAGAAAACCTTCCTCTAGAGGGTAATGCACATAGTGTATCAACGGGTCCGGCCTAGGACCCGAAAATATATTTAGGCCACCTATCCGTATATTAGGAAACTAGTATGGTGCCTGCGCGTTGCAGCGACGACAGTTTATAGCGTCTTACTCGTTTTTTGTTTGCACGTTGCGGCAGCGAGATAATTTACAACACGGTATTCGTTTCTGTTAATACGATGTGGTACAACGCGATACTTGGTATGGCTCCATACGAGATGTTGTATGGTAGAAAGTGCCGAACCCCACTGTGCTGGGGAGAAGTGGGTCAAAGAGAACTTGCCCACAATGAGATTGTGGAAATAACTGCCAAAAAGATTGATATAGCTTGAACACGTTTGAAGGCTGCTCAAGACAGACAAAAATCTTATGCTGATAAAAGGCGAAGGCCTATCGAGTTTCAAGAAGGGGACCATGTATTGTTAAAGGTATCCCCTTGGAAAGGGGTAATCAGATTTAGAAAGAGGGGTAAGTTAAGTCCGAGGTTTATTGGGCCCTTCAAGATCGTCAAGAAAGTGGGCAAGGTTGCTTATAAACTAGAACTCCCGGAGGAACCTGGTGGCATTCATGACACATTTCATGTGTCTAACTTGAGGAAATGCTTAGCAGATGAGACAACTTATGTACCGCTGGATGATATAGTGGTAGATGATAAGTTGAATTATGTGGAAAGACCCGTTGAAATTCTGGACCGAAAGGTCAAGCGTCTCCGTAATAAAGAGATAAAACAAGTAAAGATAAAATGGGAGCATCGGAAAGGATCGGACACCACGTGGGAGTCCGAGGAAGAAATGAGAAGATACTATCCGCATCTCTTTGGGTATGTATTTCAGTTTCGGGGACGAAACTCCCTTTAAGGGAGGTGGAGTTGTAACGTCCCAAATTCTTTATGTGACTTTTATTTGGAAATGTTTTATTTTGTGCGGGAAGGGTCGGGTATGTGTAGTTAGTAAACACATCCTCGACGGGTTTAGTAAAATATTAACTTAGTTATTAAAGTTATGTTTGTGACTAGTTAAGTATTTACTAAAAGATTGGGGGTTCAAAGGGTAAATATGAAGATTTGGTACAAAGGGGTTAAGTAGCATAAAGGGGAGGGGCTGATTATGTAAGATTAGGATTTCAATAAAAGAAAATGTAAAACACAATACGGATCTTGCTAGTGCATTATTACATTCGGATTCGGACACACAAGGTAAATAAACTTCCGTATATTGATCACAGCTTGTAAACAGAGAGAAACACAGAGTATTCAGGTTACACTTTGTAAAACACAC